>CAJQUW010012101.1:0-405414 GCA_907163375.1 Prostheceraeus crozeri | reverse complement strand
CCTACGGTTACACTATACGATGTTGTCGTGCGATACTGTCGTGCGATGTAAATCGTGGAGAGTGGTTACATTTGACAGCAGCTGTGCGAAGAAGATCGTTATCAATGACGTGGCATTCAAATAGCAGCCCGTGTTTAAAGCTCTCACTTGAATTTTTCTTCTGTTTTTATCATGACTACAAGTGAGGAGGTTTCTAGCCTAGAACTAATATGTTTGTCTGTTGTAGCAAGTGTTTCGGCTGTTGATACCGTTAACGACTAACAAAGCTAAAAGGTCTTGTGGAACCAAACCCTTCAACCTCATGCGTAATGAGGAAAGTCATGTCTTCAAACTTCTGATTCGATTGGATGATTTTCAGGGATTTCGCAGTTATTTACGCATTGACGCTAGACAATTTGAATACATCCTCAGCATGGTAGAGCATCATTTCTTTAAACAAGATACTGTTCTTCGTACAGCAATTCCTACGGATACTCGCCTAGCGATTACACTTCGCTTCTTAGCATCCGGTGAGAGTTTCCGTAGCCTTGCGTTTCAATTCAAAGTTAGCCATTCGACTATTAGTCAAATGATACCAGAAGTTATGCAAGGTCTAATCTCAAGCTTGAAAGATATTTACCTTAACGTTCCTGGATCAACAGATGAATGGCTTCTGATTTCAAATGAGTTTTTTGACAAATGGCAATATCCCAATGTGATTGGCACCCTTGATGGAAAACATATCCAACTAGTATCCCCATCAAACAGTGGCTCATATTTTTATAATTATAAAGGAACATTTTCTATTGTTTTGATGGCTATTGTTGACGCACATGGAAAGTTTCTTATGGTAGATATTGGATGCAACGGAAGAGTGTCAGATGGTGGCATTTGGCAAAATACTCTTGCTCTGTCCCTTGTTGTCTCTTGTTCTGTGCTCTGTCCCCAGATACGATTGATAGTTCCGAGGCGAGGCTATTCCATGCATCTTTTCGCTTATTCCTGTCCTTGTATAGTGGACTCCGCGTATTCCAGAGGCATTCTTCTCCATGAACCGCTTCTATCAATTTTACTAGCAATGGGTCTGCTGATCTTGGCATATTTCATTAGACTGTTTTTTTTCTTCTCCGAACAACGGATATGAATCCAAGTTTATTCTTTAACCAACTCTTATTGGCTGGTAAGTTGCTGATCTCATACCACGCGTCGCAAGCGTGGTTATACTAGACTGTTGACTCATGTCAGCATCGACAAAATCTGACAAGTCTGATTCCCTACGACGTTATCGTAAGACGTATCGCAGGTGTGGTTATACGCTACGATTTCGACTTAGTGTACGCGGAAAGGCAATATCGTGCGACGAAATTGTGTAGTATAACCGCAGCCTTACTCGGAAACGTCGATTGGACGCAATTATGGATAGATCTGCTATTTCATTATCATTGGATTCCGGCAGTAAGGATTCTTCCTCTGAAATCTAATACTATTAACCTGCATAAGAATCTTGATGTTTACAGTGGATCGAAGTACAAAAGTTTTCTTCCGACTGATTATGTGTTTATTTCATTGAACTTTAATGTTGACTCGACACCGACAGCGAGCACATCTTCAACTTCGATGACCCCTGTGCTTCTTACAATGAATGAACTATCTCCTAAAGATCGTTTCAATTTTACTATCATTTCTGCGGTTTGGGTTGGTGGGAAGTGCGATACAAAGTTATTATTCCACCGCATAATGCCGACATGGTATCACCATCGATGGTTTGCATTATTCTGTTGTTTTCTTAGTAGGATGTGTTGATGCTCCAATGAAGGCATGGTATCTTGGTCGGCAGGTGAAAGAAATAGACAAAATCATGCTTTCGGTGAAACTTCCCAATGATGTTCGGATACTACCGAGAAGCATAAAGTAGTTACGATTCTGGCGAGGTGGAAAGTTCAGAACGTTTTTACTATTCGTAGGACCAATTTGTCTACGAAACTTATTATCAGCAAGATATTACAATCATTTCATGCTACTGTCAAATGGAATCTTCAGATTACTTTGTGATGGAACAGACTACAGAAATTGGCAAGTTGCTTCAAAAGAACTGTTTCTATTTTCAAGTGAAATGGAGCAACTATATGGTAAAGAAAATTGCACTTATAATAATCATCAACTTTTACACATGACTGAGTCTGTTCATTATTGGGGTCCATTTTGGTGCTGGTCAACTAGACATTTCGAATCATTTCTGTATGAAATAAAATCCAGTCTTCATGGATCACAAAAACACCGTGAACAGTTGGTACGAATACTTTCGGAAACTATCATCTTGCGTATGGAATCACTGCCTTTCGAAACATATTTTCTCTGATAATAACTTTCATCACGATTCCGGAGTGATATGTGTCGGACACCTACAAAAGGTTCCGCTGAACGACGACATGCATTCGCTCAATAAGAATTTTAGCGTTGCTCATAAATTCAAGAAGTGTCTGAAAGGAAATACCCTATTTTGTAGCAGTCTTCAACATTCCCTGAAAAGAAATTCAAGTTTTGCACAGATAAAAACGACCACAGGAACTAGATCTGCTGCAGAAATTTCATTCTTTTTGATACTATCATATGACTCGTGTGAAAGGTATCCTTGTAAAAAACACAGCGAAATTTTTGCAGTTATCAAAAATCTTGAGTGATATTACCAATTTGGTGAACCTGAATAGCGACTGCTTTTTCCCTGGAACAGACGTTCCAGAAATCCGCATGTATTTCGTTACTCGTCAATAAGTGACACCGATGCATTATTACGAGTAGACTGTCTAGATAGATTAGTAGTTAACATTCAGTGTGGTGGCAACTCGTACTTTTGTTTACAACCGAATATAATTGAACGAAACTTTTGAGTTAATTTTTGTGTCATGACCATCTTATATTCTTTTACTTGTCCTGAATGGTGCACCACGCCGCATGTACATGCATAAATATATATATAATGGATTGAGTACTCGATGTTCTGCTTATTAAAATGTCAAAAATGCACAAAATGCATTTATTCGCATAACCGAATGATCCATGACTAAATGAAATATTCATCAGTAGGTCTATTCGCAAGTATTTAATCGTATGTATATCATACCACGAATTGTACAAAACTTTCTTAGTATTTCTTAGGTATGAAGGTCTTAGACATTTCGTATGTATATCAAACCACGAATTGTACAAGACTTTTCTTGGTGTTTCTTAGGTATGAAGGTCTTAGACATTTCATATGTATTTCATACCACGAATTGTACAATACTTTCTTGGTAATTTCTTAAGTATGAAGGTCTTAGACATTTCGTATGTATTTCATACCACGAATTGTACAAGACGTTCTTAGTATTTCCTAGGTATGAAAGTCTTAGACATTTCATATGTATATCATACCACGAACATACTATGAAACAAGCATGGTAGCCATAGCTCTAAGAAACTTACATGAAACTTATCAGATAAAGGTATGAATCATACACGAAACAGCCACAAATTTTCATACGGAATGGCAATGATGTGATGAAAACATTAGCGACTCACAGAGCGCGCGTGCGTCTTTATTTCAGCAAGTCCGACTTATTTCCCAACACGATAGATTCTTACAGCATAGCATTAACACTAGAAGGCCCGAATAATAAAATTACCTAAAAGGCCCAAACTGAGTCATATGACTCAATTTCGAATGTTATTAAAATTATCAAACTTACGGAGGAATTTATGAAATTTATTCTTTACTGCATATATGTTAGAACAGTGGTTCTCAACCTTTTTTGGCCGGGGCCCAAATCCTGGAATCCCGGACCTCGGCGCGGCCCAACCGACGAAAATCCAAAATGGGTGGTCAAAAATAAAAAATGGGTAGTATTTCCACAACGCTTTATTTATTTGGCCATAACAGTGGTCAGTACTCAGTAGTCAGTAAAAATTGGTTGTTAGTGCGCTCCCTGGTGCTGCTTCATAGCTGCAAGCCGCTCAAACCTCGGCTTGATCGTGGTAAGCGCGAGCCTCATGTCGTTTCCTGGCTGCAGCCTTCCCCGGTATTTGGTTTTTATGACCGTGAGCGCTGAAAACCCCTGTTCTGCGAGGTACGTGGTAGCGAAGGGCAACAGGGACTTCATTGCTTCTCCTGCCAGCGTCGGTTTGCTCCTCATCAGCGAAGCCCAAAAGTTGCCCAATGACTTTTCTTTGAATTGCTGCCGCAACACGTAGTCGTGCTGAACCTCGATGAGTTCTTCCTGTACTCCAGGACTGTCCGGCGCGTCCTCGACTTGGCAGTCAAATGGCTGCCGCACCCAACTGTGGCAGCTTGACATCAATGGGCGGAATATACTCCTCGAATTTCACGGCCAGCTTTTTCCAGGTGGGCTGAGGCCAATTTTCTGGCGTAGGCCGCGTCGTCGTCCGACGAGTCTTCGAGCAGTAGATTGAATGTGGGGAAGGACCGCTGTTCTATTGGTGTCAACTTTTTGCTGCCATAGCTTCAGCTTCTGCTTGAATGCCAGCAGCTTCTCGGTGAGGTCGACAACAGTTGTGTTTCTACCTTGCATCGAGCTGTTCAAGATGTTCAGTTCCCCAAACACGTCTGCAAGGTACGCGGCCTGCAACAGCCACCTCGGATCGTTGAACTTCGCTGCTAAGTTGTGTTTCTTCTCGACAAGAAACATCTCCACCTCCGTCCTCAGCTCCACGACTCTCGCGAGCACTTTTCCCCTTGAGAGCCAGCCGGACTGAAGAGTGATACAGCAGATGCACATGCTCTGCCCCCACTTCTGCACAAAGCTTGGCAAAAATCCGAGAGTTCAGCGCCCGCGCATTGATGAAGTTCACCACGTCAACAACGTCCTTCATGACAGCGCTCAGCTCGCCGCCCAACTCTTTCGACGCCAAGTTCTCTCTGTGCAGCATGCAATGCACAGAAACCACGTCTGCTGCACTTGCTTCACGCGGCCGTAAAACCCTTGGAAGGGTCCAAGCATCGCAGGTGCGCCGTCAGTGGTGATACTGAAGCAGTTTTGCCAGCTCTGGCCCTCGTCACAGAAGAACTGGTCGACACAATTAAAGATGTCTGCTCCTGTTGTCGTTGTCTCCAGCGCGTGGCAAAACAACATCTCTTCCACCAATTCGTCGTTACGTCGGTACCTCACATACACCAGCAGCTGTGGATCGTTGCTCGTGTCCGTACTTTCGTCCAGTTGAATACCGAACTTCCCGGCGGCTTTCATTTCCTGCACGACCTGTTCTCGCACATCCGCCGACATCTCAGCAATGCGCCGTCTGATTGTGTCGTTGGACATGGGCACGTTCGAAACCTGAAATGTGAATGTCTATGTTTGCATGCGTCATTTATAGCCAACGTAGGTATACGTACCTTCTTCGCAGCTGCGTCTTCTTCGAGAATTTTCAGGACGTCGATGATGGCTGGCTTTACGAGATCTTCGGCCATCGTATGTGCAACCTTCTTGCGCGCCATCTTCCACGCAAACGTCGAAAGAAGCGAGGGTCAAGTTTTTCTGCAATATGACGGCCGGATTCGACGCCGACGTCAGTCTCCCACGTCTGACCCTGCCCTCCAGCGTTTTGAAGTAGTCCAGCTCTGTAGTAATACAAAACGACATAATTTTATTATAATTATATTTAATATTATACAGTGCTGATCAAAAAAAACCGACCACTTAAACTTGATCAATTTTAATCGCTTCTCCTGCCTTCAATATTTGTCGTACAGCAACGAGATATACATCATTCGAAAGATGACTTTCCACAGATTCAAATGAGCTATAATTTGTTAACATCCGTTGCCAAATGTCTTGACCACAGTCCAAAAACGAAAAAACGCATTTTTTTCAACGGCGTTTAATTGATATTAGATCTCAAAATTTCAGAATAATTTTTATACCAAAATGTGTAGAATTTAATAAGCTTTAATATGATATATCATTTATTAAAATCGGTTCATAAATAAAAAAGATAATTATTTGGTAAAAATTATGAATTTTAACTTCAAATCAATTAATTTTCCTTTTGCCCAGATGAGTCATATAACTGACGCCAAATGTCTTGTTTCATACCTGTATGCTCGAAAACTTGTTTTCTAAACAATAGCATTATTACCTCTTCAACGTTATTAAAACCGTAGAAAAATATGTATGCAGGTGTTTATGCAAATCAATAAAGAAATGAAATTAACAACTTTAAGTAAAGGAAAATTAATTGATTTGAAGTTAAAATTCATAATTTTTACCAAATAATTATCTTTTTTATTTATGAACCGATTTTAATAAATGATATATCATATTAAAGCTTATTAAATTCTACACATTTTGGTATAAAAATTATTCTGAAATTTTGAGATCTAATATCAATTAAACGCCGTTGAAAAAAAATGCGTTTTTTCGTTTTTGGACTGTGGTCAAGACATTTGGCAACGGATGTTAACAAATTATAGCTCATTTGAATCTGTGGAAAGTCATCTTTCGAATGATGTATATCTCGTTGCTGTACGACAAATATTGAAGGCAGGAGAAGCGATTAAAATTGATCAAGTTTAAGTGGTCGGTTTTTTTTGATCAGCACTGTATTTTCAATCAGACTTACCTTTATCTTCGAGTGCTGGGTGCTTCGAGCGCAGATGACGGAGAAGCTTGCTCTCCTTCAAGGCTTTGTTCGACAACACCTCGGAACAGACCACACATTGTGGCTTCGATTCACCGCTGCTGATGATTTCCGTAAACCCGAGGCCGAGGAATGCTTCTTTATATGTGCGCTTCGGCATTACACAGCCACACGTCTAGAACGAAGACAGCCTAACTCAGTGTGTGCACGCAGACAGCGCAGCGGTTATTAGCAGTTGTAGCGACAGCGTAGCGGTTATCGCGTGGTCCAGTCAGCCAATCACATCACCGCTCAGTCAGCCAATCACAGACAGGCAGGATTGATTGGCGGCGGGAATCACATCACCGCTAGCCGGCCGCGGCCCATCTGGGAGGGCTCCGCGGCCCATGTCTGGGCCGCGGCCCATAGGTTGAGAACCACTGTGTTAGAACATATAAGAGCACAAATTTTAATATGTAACAAAAATATATTTGATAAAGATAAACAAAACATTGCGGCATCGCAATTTTGACTCAGATAAACAAGTCATACATATGGTCTCTATGAAAACTTATGGTCTATAACATTTCGCACATAGATCAGCGGTACATTTTCCACACATAGGTAACTTGCATTGAGCACAGATCACAGTTGTTCGATTTCGAATGCAAAATCGATTTATTTTACAGTTACCTCTCACCTGTTGGGCATTCGATGAAGACAGAGCTGCTGGAGATTGGTGTTGAGAAGTAGCGTCGCTGTTTCGACGGCTGATAGATTATTTTGTCAGCTCATTTGCAAGCTGAATTAGAAACGTACGCCGAGGTATGCTTGAATTACAGACTTTCCTGTAAATAATCCAAGCATTCAACGCAGCACAATCTAAAACATTACAAAATGCGGCGTATGGCCAGCGTCTGGAGCCAGATTTCGTGGTCATTTGGCGACACATGGAATCAACCATATCTACACCACATTTATTTTTATTGTAATATAAAAGTGATTCTGGTTTTCTCTTACCACCGTCTTGACATGTCGGAGAGCTGTGCAGGGTAGACAATACGTAGACTTTCTTCAATACTTTTGCTTGGTAAATGGAAAGATTCATATTTTTTGACTGCAAAATGATCGAATCATGTAAGTCCATCTTCTGTACACTTGGCAGTTCTCGCCGGTTTGCTCTAACAGTTCCAACCAAAGATGTGTGTTTGGCTAGTAGCTCTTCTGCCAATGAACAGGAGGTGAAAAAGTTATCGACGGTCACGTTGTAACCCTTTCCATAATATGGAGTCAATAGTTTCATTACAACATGATGGCCAAGGCCTGTTATGCGAGTATGATCTCTTCCGACGTATGGATGTATCGATAAACAATACTTGTTTTCAACCTCCGCAAGCATCCAAAATTTTATCCCGAATTTGTCCGGTTTACGGGGCATAAACTGTGTAAAAGGACATCGTGCTTTTGTTGGCAGCAATTGTTCATCAACAGTTAGAGACGACTCCGGAACATAGGCTTTTTGAGAATTTTCAACAAAGCGCGAAAGTACTTCTGAAAAGAGTCCAAATTTATCCGTCTTCAACCGTTCACTTCTTGTATTGCGATTGTCGAAACGAATATATTTCTTTATCTCCATAAAACGATTCCGTGACATCGTCGCTTTGAACTTTGGACACCCAATATCAACATTCCACATTTCCCTTGCTGGGAAGTTGTTCTGATTTAGAGCACCTCTAAGATATAGTAGTCCAATGAAAGCGTCAAGCTCGTATTCCTCTAACTGAAAATCAGTATCGCCGGTTTTTCTCGCATATTCCACAGAATACTTAGCTATCATTCTTAGCAAGCCAGGATCAATTATGCATCGAAAAGCATCCACAGGTAATTCAATATTTCGACAATAACTCGTAGGTCCTGGTCGTGCGCGGAAAACATTTTGACTCGGTAAACGACCAGCAGTTTGAACAGCATTCTTCCATTCGCGACCATCACGAGACCTGTAAGAGGCGGTGTGGGGAATCGAGGTCGAAGCAGAAGTCAACAAGTCATCTTCATCCGAGCTGCTATCATCACTAACATATTGAACGGTGCAACTATTATTGTCCGCCGAAGATTGATCACTCTCATCTGACAAGGAGCCATCGCTGTCGTCAGGTTCGATATTTCGCAGTCTATGGATTTCCCTTCTCAATTCTTCTGATATAATATCGTTGTATTCATCATCAGAGAGCTCAACCAAAGATACAGCTTTATCAACAGAAAAGCGTCGCTTCATTCTCACGTTAGTTCAGAAGACGATGGAAAGCACAGTGTTACCACTGTTTTATTCACACGCAACCAAGATTCTCAGCATTGATTGGATGTGGCTAATACAATTGCAACGTGGCTGACGTTGTGATACAATACAATGTGGCTGACTGACTATCTCTTTCAATCAATGCTTTCAATCTTCCCCAAAAGCTGTCATGCATTACGCGTCGAGCGGTGTAATAGGCTCATTAGACTTCTTATTCAGAAAACCAAAACGCGAACACACTCGTCAGGCAAGCATACGAAAAGTGAAAAGTAGTAAGAATTAAAGTACTATGAGTCCCTTGACTCAGTTTGGGCTTTCTAGGTATACAAATGTGAATTCACAAATTACTCCAATATGCTTGCGAAAAAAGAAAGTATTTGTTTACAATACTTTCGTACACGATAAAAAAATAAAAGTCACGAGAGGGTTATTGAATTCTATTGATATATGAATCACACCACATAGATGAGTATGTATATGAGTCATATGACTCAGCTTGGGCTTTCTAGTGTTAATTATTGCTCTGCGGCGTAGGACAAACAAGCCTCCAGTGCGTACAAGGAATTTGTTTAACGGCTATTCCCCGGCTATTCAATGGGATTATAGCTTGTTGAACTGGTGGCAATCTGTCGCGCTAGCTGTAACGGCATTCTTCAAAATTTAAAACTTGTCAAATCAAACAATGCACGTGAAAAGGTTGGGATTGATGATTTAATTAATGTGTGAGATAGAGCGTCCCTATCAATTTCACCAGACCACGTTGCTGTGTTGCCTCTCTGCTTCCTAATCAAATGTACATAAAATATGATCTCAGCGGAATGGAACGAAGGCACCAATGGATTTGAATGTTTCCATGTGCTGCGTGAGAGGCATGGTAATATAAAAAGATCTTAGCAAGATCTTTGTAATATAAAAACTGACACTCTTAGTTCTTCATGAAGTGATATATTTTTTCGCATGGCTGTAATATGGTTATCATACACATTATTACAATATTTATTACTGTTGAGAGTATTGTCATTATGAGTGGTTGCATTATTAAACAAGATATTTTAAGTTGTTTATGCAGTATGATAACTCAGATTAGTTATTATCGTTACAATGATAATTCTTGATAAAACATTTTTGAGACGTAATTTTGGAAAGAAATAAAAACGAGAATTTTCCAAACGTTTCGCTATTGAGCATTCTCAAGGGCCCGTACGAAAATTTTTTGGAAAACATTAATGAAAAATATAATGAAACAGTATAATGAAACCACTAATGAAACATTAATGTTTTGTCTACGGAAATTTAGCCATTTCATTAGTTTTTCCATTAATGTTTCAGTAGTATTTTCATTAATGCTTTATGTGATGTTTCATTAGTATTTACATTACATGGAACATTAACATGTTTCATTACTGTTTCCAGTACTGTTTCATTACTGTTTCCAGTACTGTTTCATTACTGTTTCCAGTACTGTTTCATTACTGTTTCCAGTACTGTTCCATTATTGTTCTCAGTAATGTTTCATTGATGTTAGTCGGTACTTTCATTTGTGACAATGTATCAAAAATTATTTCCAGAATAATCCCACTAATTTAAGTTGTCATTTATTAGCAGATAGAACACCATCCATCAAGTTTGTATGGAATTTTTTATTCCAAATTAGCTGTATTTAGCTGTCTAACAATATCTATCAATTTGTCTCTAAAATTACACATGAAATCACAATTACACACCATAATCCAATGTTCCACAAGTCATTCAGAGCAACGCAGGTTCTTCCAACTCTCTTGCTGTCGATTTTGATGTTGCTGAAAAGAAGAAGGAACCCTTTTTGATACATTTTTGTTATTTCACTGGCATGACGATTACACGTTTAAATGATGTGATAAAATGTCTTTATCTGAATTTTCTCCTAAAAACTCCGTTTGATACTCGATCGATATCAGATAGGATGAAAACCTACAACCAGGGTGGCCAACTGGTCACTATTTTAGTGACCGGTCACTGAAGTCACTATTTTTCTATCATCCATTACTGGATTACCGGTGTGTAAGAAAAAATCGAATTTTTATTTGTAATTCTAGTATGATCTTTATAATGAATTTCTTGTATTTTAAGTCAATAACTATGTAATTTTCAGCATGATTTTCAAATGTGCAATTGTATGACTTCATGTTAGACGCAAATGTGTGTCACGGATATTTTGGTCTATGTAATATATTTTGAATCGTTGTAGTTTCAATCTATTACGTAAATATCTGTGACGGCATTATGATCCAAAAGGATGAACAAGGAGCGATGGTGATCTAAAATGGGGCGATTTTAGATCTATAAAATGCCTCCAAAAGCTCAGCGTATAAAGCCTCTGTTCATCAAGCTCCTGTTTCCCTACCTTCTCGTGGTGAGGTCGTTATTTACTCGATAACAGAAGGGAAAGGTGCGACCATTGAGTAGTGGCGCTGCAAAACCAAACCGTATGGTATGTTCGTTAAGTCCCGCGTTTAACCCTTTCAACCCGGCTCTATATTTTGTACTGTAATATAATCCGGCTAATCGATCGATTTTTATAGTTCAGTAAAAAGCGATTATGTAAGATGCAATCTAAAAATATACTTCTCTGTAAAACAATTGACTATCAAGCACATCATAATAACAATTAATCACAATAACAATAATCATAATAACAATAATAACAATAACAATTACGGAAGTTACTCGTGGTAAAGTCTGAAACAATCTTGCATATGAAGTGGAGGTTTGTTCAGACACACTTTGCATCGATATCGTGACTCCCTCGGGCGATTTCCTGATCCAGTAGGCATATTTCTCCGGCACCACACACATGGAAGACTTGGTCGAGGTCGCCTTTCCGTGGCAGGAATTTTCTCAAGTTCATGCTGAATTGGCATGTTCGATTGTCGGGGATCAGGTGTATTGGCTAATTTGAGCAGTGCTTCTATCAAAAGAAGCTCGTAGTCGGCAAACGATTTGTAGCGCATTTCCAAAGGAAAGTACTTCTTAGCCAAGACAAATCCGTTTACCACGCCGACGCGCTGAGCCAAATGAAGGCCGAGCTTTTTGGGCCATATATAAGACTTTCTGTGACATTTGACAGTTGCGAGAGTCTGGTCAATTCTGTCAGTTCCATTCATCAGCAGATTATAATCCTTGATCATAATTGGTCTTTCATATTCAATTTGAATACCATCTTTTTTGATGCGTTGTTTGGTCTCTGTTTCAGCGATGTTTGCTGAACTCATGAGATATACATCCCTCTTGTCACAAAATTTTACTACAAGAACGTCACCGTTGCGTGCAAATTCAGAGCTCACCGGATGTAGTTTGAATTTGGAGAGGTCATTTGGCACTCCACGGTTGCATTTCACAGTCCCCATGCACATTGTGTCTTTTGACAATAAATATGAGATCAACCGATAGCTGCAGAACCAATTGTCTATCGCAAGGGTGAAATTTTTCCCCAGTAGGCCAGAGCGATGTAGAAGATGAACAACAATCCTTTCCGATACGGAGAGTTCATCTGCACCATCTATACCCGCGCACCAGTCTTGAGACCCTTCTTGACCACTATAAATTTCAAAGTCATACGTATAGCCTGTCCGGTCTTCATTGAGAGAAAATCCTTTTATTCCAAAACGGGATCGTTTTTTTCGGGATATATTGTTTCATATGCAATCGACCTTTGAATAAAAGAAGGAATTCATCTATCGATCCCTTACCTTCAATCTTATAAGTTGACTGCACCTTTTGACGAAGTAATTCGATTATCGGTTGTACTTTATCCATCTTTTGCGGGCGAGAATCTCCATTGTCATACGATGCAAATCTCAAATTTGACAAAAGAAGGAGGAACTTATCTCGAGACAGTGTATCACTACGGCGAAAAAATGGCGTATCAATATAAGTGTTTCCACTGAAATAATCACGCAGTCTAGGTTTTTGAACAATTCCTGTCAAAAGTATGTATGCAAATAGCTTCTTTATATCAGAGGAATTGACGTCAGTCCATTGTACGGTGTGCTTTCTTCTTCCTAAGCGATTGACCCTTGAATACTCACGCTGATGTGCTCGACTGTTAGTATATTCTGCGAGTCTCGTAAAATATTCCTCATCGAGAATCAATAGAGCCAAAAGTTCTGGAGCGTCAGGGATAGGATGTTGAAGACCAGGTATACCGTCGAATGATGGAAAATTACGGGGAATGTCTTCACCTGCTACAACTCGGAGCCAACCAGAATTCTGTCGTAATTAGGATAATCAGGGCTTTCTGACGGTGCTAAACTATCCATAATTTCATCACGTTCACCTTCACTGTCACTTGTGCTGGATTCAGCCGAATTCGAGAAAATAGTATCATTAGCCGTGACTTGCCGCTCCTCACCGGCCTCTGGTTCATCCTCGCTTGTATCATCGTCAACATCAAAGCCGTATCGCTGCACGGGAATGCGCCTCCTCTTCGCACGTCGGCTTGTCATGTCAACTACAAACAAACTGGTAATAGGAACGACTCACGAAAGTCACAAATCGATGACTCGGTGATGCGGTTTCAGACTCCCTGATTGGATGACAAAGCGATCGAATCATCTTGTTAATGTTGCCGGCTATTGCTTCAAAGCAATCGTGCAAGTACGGCGCTATTCCTCGCATACAAAGCCATTAAAGCACATTCCGGGCGGTGCCCGTAGTGCCGGACACTATATATCGGGCGGTGCCCGTAGTGCCGGGCTGAAAGGGTTAAATATAACAATGTTTCTCTGTTTTGTTAGTTTCACAATTTGTTTTTCATTGAACAAATGTAAACGCCATTTCCAATCCATCGTTCCCGGGTGGCCTCAAAGAAATCCATTTGACCAACAATGATGCCATTACATGGCTCAGAGAAATGTGTCAATAACTTTCATTGTTTTTTCTGTTGTCCTTTTTTGCATACGAATATGCAGTGTATGTATATAACGCCATTTCCGATATCAGATACGGTGCTATATATATTTTCAATATAAATACAGAGAACATAATCATCTTGATTCATCCTGGACATTCTCTTCATTCGTATATATATGAAATAAAGCCTTAAAAGTACTCTACTTGTCTCGAGACTCTAGTACGAGCGTATAACCGTTAGTGTGGTCGTCTGACTCGATTTATTCGAGTATCCTAGTAGGCTACATGTATAGTCTATGTCTACATTTTCATGGGACCTTCCTCTAAAATATTTCACGATGTATTCGTCTGTCCCCTCTCTTCTCTGTCATGAAACTTTAATGATTAAAAGTCTTATCGTAAATATAATCCAACTTCATCCCCTAAAAAGTTATAACTTGAGATTTAGCACCTATCAAGTGAGTAGGAGTAGGACATAAGTAGTATCCACAGTCGGATAATTTCATATTTTTGTAGACTTTACCATATTAAGTTATTTCATTGCAGGGATCAGAGTGGGTAAATGCAAGTTCAACAACGATCTCAAGCAGAAGTATCCATGGTGTCTAAGGGTCCCAGAAGACGAGAGTATGATTAAGTGTGCATATGATGGAAGAACGATCTCGCTATTATCTGGAACACAAAAACTTAAGCAGCATGAGAATCAACTTATTCATAAGCGTGCCATACCATCGTCAAATCAAGGAAACATCATGGCTGCATTTTCAAGAGGTGCCACTGTAACTGATGGAAAAGCTAAAGCTACCTTTCTTCATGTTCTCTAAATGGTTCTTGACGGTTCGTCATTTCGGTCTTCACAGTCGATATCTGGTCAAAGAGGCCTGTACAAAAACATGTTTCCCGACTCGAAATATTCTGATATCAAATGTGGAAAGACGAAGGCCGGTTACTTAGTTACAGTTGCTATTGCTGCTTGGGTGAAGATGCACTACGTTGCAGCGTTGCAGAATCAAATGTTTGGGATTTTCGTCGACGAAAGAACGTACAATAATAAAGCTCGACTTGAATTTTGGATCGCTTCCATGGAAAACGGAAAAAGAAAGCTGACATACTTGAAAACTGTTGAACTCGAAACGGACATAGATCTTGATGATTTTCTGAAAAATGACAAGATTCAGAAGTTAGATGATGTTCATCATGCAGATTCCGACACAATTCTCCAAAAGATAAGAACGGTGTTCGAAGAATACTGCCTTTCTTTTGAAAATTTGCTCTATTAATGTCAGATAATTGTTCAACAATGCGCGGGAAAAACACCGGTGTTGCACAAAAGTTATCAGAAATTTCTCCAAATATTATGGAAGTTCCCGGTTGTCTGTCTCATCAGTGCCATCTTGTCCAGAAATCACAATTTAAAATGACAAAAAAGGAGATAGCAGCAGAATCCTGACTACCATAGTGAGGTTTCTGGAACTCATTACCGATTATCTAACAAATACACCAAAAGCACGCATTATACTAAAACAAGTTGATGACATGCTCAACCTGAACAAAATAAGCAGTTATAATGCAATGCGTTTTCTGGACTTTTATACGTCCCTACAGTCGGTAAGAGAGAATTTCCCTCTGATGAAAAAATTAGTTGAGATTGGAAACAACAAAGAATTGAAATCTATGATCAACCAAGAACATTTGGAAATCCATGTGGACTTATGCATGGCTCAGACGAAGCCCTTATACTCACTATGCAAGTCATCTCAAGGAAAAGAAGTCACTTATTTCTAGGGTTTCTCCTATTCCCGGGAATCGGGAACAACCGAGCCTCCATTCCCGGGAATGTGTACCTATCACGTTTTTTTGTAAAAATTTGCTCTAGGTGTATCATACACCTACTACTGCTAATTTAAGGTGTATGGAGGAAAAGCTAAGTGTATCACGAACATTATCGATACATTATCTCCATTAATACAAGGTAAATTATAGTCTTTTTCAGTTACGATAATTTGGCTTTAGGTGTACAATTGTACATGTATCATACACATAACCCCTTTAAGCTTATGGTCGATTCGTCTTGTTGTATGGTACACCTTATATACACTTACATATTACATGTATATACTGTACACAATACAGAGTTTTACTTTTACTTTACTTACTTTTATTTACCGGTACTTACTTTTTTACTTACATAAATGTATATACACAATTACACTTGAACACTGAACTATCATAAATAAATACCTGCTGCTTCTATGAAAATTCATATACGTATTCTATTATGTAATTACATGATGTTCTATTAATAAAAAAAACTGTCTGTCAGTTGTAAAGATTAACTCAACTTCAGTCAACTCAACGACCAGGGCCACTAAGACGTGGTTTTAAAGTAATTTTTCAAGAACACCAATGATATCAGTGCTTTGTCCTTGATGCGAGACCGAATCTTCGTTGCAAAGTTGCCGGACGTAGAAAATACTCTTTCGGCCTCGACAGACGATGGCTTTATCGTTAGAAGGGCATTGTAAATGAACTCCAAATTTGGTGTTCGCTGCCTTTGTTGCTCAAACAATTTGAATTCTTGGTAGAGAGATTTGATTTCCACAACCTCAGTCAAATGATCGCTGATATCTGCAGAAATGCACTTTTGAAGTTGCTCAGCGAGGCTCAGCTTCCTCGTTTCATTCACAGATGCATTCTGGACTGCGTCAACGATAACGAGATCCTCATAGGCATCAGGGCTAGTTGCAGCTTCAGTCTGTCTGCTTCCCTTCAGTCTTGTAAGCAAGTTGACCGCGAAATTTTGAACCGATTTCTTTGATACCTCCAGATTGTAGTCAGGATTATGAAGGTAGCTGAGGAGGGAAGTTGTCATGACATTTCGTCTCTCAGAACATCTTGCTTTGATTGCAGCCAACAAGTTGTTGCTGAGGGGTCCTTCCAGTTCTGAGAGCGTATTCGTGAGGAATTTGATGACAGATTCTGATGTCAGCAGCGTTGCATTCTTTCGGCACAATGCATCGCTGGCAACTTGAATGTGCTCAAGAATATCAACCAGCTGTCGGACCACTTCGAACTCTTTGTCACTGACATTTGACGCAGCATGGAGATCAATTAAAGCTTTCTTCAAGCTAGATCTGAGTTGCACGTATCTCGCTAGCATAGCGTGAAGAGAATTCCACCGAGTCTTTATGTCGAGAACGGGCTTCAGTTCTTGGCCATGCTCGTCTCTCACGTAACTCTGAAGCTTCTCATCATCTTTGCTGCTGCGACGAAAACGGATAACGTCTTTTCTCACCTTTTCCACAATGTGTCCGACTTTTCCCGCCAACGGAAGGTAAGCATCAGCTGCTTTGGTGAAGTTGTCGTTGTCGTCACTATCAAAGCTTTCACTTCCCGATTCTTCTTCAACAGCTTCTTCGTCAAACGGAATATGGTCATCATCGTCACTCGTGCTTTCGGGCACTTTGTACAACCAATCACAAACACTGAGGTGCAGAGCATGAGCGAAGCATAGTTGAATTTCACACGAGGTCAAACGTCCAAATTTTTTCATGACAGCTGCTCCATCTGTTATGACACTGACACAGTCTTCTTGCATGTCAATATTGAACACCGCCAATAAGTCAGTTACAGCCTCAAGCATGTTCTCCGCAGTGAAAGTACCTGTTATGCGTACCAGGCCCAAGCATGCCACGTAGTCGCCGTTTCCATGTAGATTGACATTGAGATAGCGTTTATTAGCCGTACTCGTCAATAGTGAGAGAGAAACGTTGTTCTTGTTCCTTCATCTGTTGAAGCTTTTGCCTCAACTCACTTTGTTTCTCATTCGAAAATTTAACGATCAAAGTCATAATATCCGACGGTTTTTTCGGGAGGCGCAAACCTTGCCTTTCAAAGGCATGCGAGATGAAGTCACTCCTGCAGATGGCATTGATAGAAATTCCGTCCACAGCTGCAAGTCTTGCCAAAGACTCCTCCAAACTTCGATGAGGTCTTACTTTAAATCCGAGGGTCGCTTGTTTTTTTCGCTGGGGTTCAGGCTCACTGGCTCCAGGCCGTTTGCTTCCAGAGGCTGATTCGCAGCTGGGAAGAGTATCGTCGAGTTTGCATGAAGATTCACAGTTCTTGTCGTGTCTGATACGCAGATGTCTCAAGAGACCACTTGTCGAGCCACCCGAAGTGTTAAGAAGTGTTCCGCATTGCCTGCACCTAGCAGATGACGCCGTAATACGATTAAAAAAATTCCAAGCTGGCGACCGACTCGACGTAGCTGACACTTAATAATGGTGGCCGAAACTGCCTCGTTCGTATTTCATCGGCAAAGTTAATCAATAACGTTGGGTTAAGTGCTAAGTTCTACGAGTATATTTCTATGGTTACGTTGGAGATTAAATGAAATCAACCAATCAGCACGCGTCTCTCAATAACGCCATTCAACAAGCATCCGAGAATAAGGTGGTAAACCAGGGAAAATTTTCTCATGCGTACTAACTTTTTAAAAATATGAATATTTCCGCATAAGTTTATCGAGACGAAATGTTAGCGATGTTCCATACTGTCTTACGCAACAAAAATGGAGAGGATAGGATTAGTATATCTCTCGATAGAAGCATCCGCAATCGGATTTCCTCAAAATCCTCCTTAAGTACGAGCGTATTTCGAGTCTGCTTTTCCCACGTAGCAGTTAGAGAACTAGCTCGTACCACGCGCTATAAATACCGTATTTACTCGAATAAACGCCCGGGCGTTTATTTAAATTTTTAGATTTTATGATGGGCGGTTATTTGAGGCTGGGCGTTTATTCGAGATGGGCGTTTATTTTGAAGAGATTAAATTGTGCGTAATATTTTTGGTTTGATATACATATTTGTATATTGTTCAGATTACAGTTTACTTAATTAGCGCATTTAAACTTTTTCTCTTATCTTTTTTTACTTTACTTTATACATACTTTATTTCATTACTTTATAATTTATCTTACTTCTTTTACTTAATAGATAGAATCTATAGAAATTTTATTATATCTATTTCAGTTTGATAATCAACATACCGGTATATGAAAAGAACAAGCAGTTAGGCAAACGCACTATCTATGTTTGGAATTTTTTGGCCAATTTTTACGAAATGTTATTTGGCATCTAATATCTTTTTTTCGTTGCAATTACTTTTTTGCCCAGCCCAGAAATGCCCAGTATTTACACAAAAATTATCAGTTATAGAACCAAAAACAACGCTTTTATTCACAGAAGTACAATTTCATTGTTCAGTTTGATTCATCAGAATCACACCAAGAGGAATCGAACTCCTCCTCTGCCTCACAACTGTCTGAAGCATCATTGTCAATAGTGTCACAACACTCGAATTCATCATCACTGAGATCAACACTCACTGGTATCCCTTTAGCGCGTTCCTCCTTCAAAAGCTGCAGCCCGAAATTATTCTCATTGGTCTTGAAGCAATGTATGAGGTCATCTTCTGACCCGTCGAGATTTGTTGTAATAGCACAGTGCTTCATTGAGTGACAAATCTGCTCGGTTGGAATGTTCTTCCAGCTTTCATGGATCCATTCAACAATTTTTACAAAAGAAGGGGGCCTCATATTTCCATTCTTTGAATAGGTATGTTCTCCTGATGTAAGCCATTCAGTGTAAAATTTCTTTATACTAGTTTTCAGAGATTTATTCCATGAAATGTCGGGAGCTTGTATCAGAGAAGTACAGCCAGCAGGAACGATTGCGCTATCCAAGCGAAAATTTCGCATCGTCGCTTTTGTTTCAGACGACAGATGGCAGGCATATGAATCCCAAATGATAAGGCGTTTGTTGAACGTGAGTTGACCAATGACTCGCTGAAGATAATCTTTAGTCAACTGATTATCCATCCAACTCTTCTGATTAAAAGAAAGAACCACGTCTTTGAACGAATCTTTCAGCTCCTTTATCTCTCGTTTCCTCGGTATAATTATGTAAGGTTTCAGTTTTGTACCATCAGCTTTGGCTGTCAAAGCTACGGTGAGGCGAACCTTTTCGTGACCAGTACTTTTGATTGGGACAGATTTAACGCCTTTTCTGTCAATGGTCGTCTCCGCTAACGGCTCAACCCAAACAGGTGTTTCGTCCATTACGTAAATGTCACCAGGCTTGTATTTCTTCGTTTTTCTCATTTCCTCCAAATAACGAATGAATGATACGATCTTCGGTATAAATAATGCAGGAATTCTTTGAGAAACAGTAGTACGTCGACGTAAGGTAAAGCCAAAGCGTTTTAGAAAGCGCATTAGCCAGCCGTTACTGGCAGCAAAGTTTTCTTTGCCATCTTGTTGAAATATCTCCATAGCCTGTCGTTGAATCATAGTTCGCGATACGGGGAGTCTTTCTTCTCTTCTGGAACAAATCCATGCTTGCAATTTCCTTTCAAGTTCTTCACATCTCGGTTTTCTTCCACCACCGCTGAGACGTTTCCTCTTTTTTTGAACGCACACTTTGTCTTCTTCACGCAGCTTCTTCTCCTGCTCTCTCCATTCACGAATTCGTTTCCTGTCTACATTGAATTTACGTGCTGCTTCCGAAACGTTGTGGAATTTTAGGAAATCGAGGGCAGCGAGCTTGTATGATATTGAGTAGCTTTTCGTCTTCATCGTCGCGCTATGTTGAATCAACTGATTCTCAGTTATTATCGAAAAATTGAAACGGATGAAGTGTTTATGAGTCAGCAGCATAATTTGAAAAGAAAAGTGTCCTCAATTTAGGTCAGCCATTCGTAATGGTAACGAAAACTGTGTGGGAATAGAATAGCTATTTTGTAGCATCAATTGATTGGGTGGGCGTTTAAACGAGGTGGGCGATTAATTCGCTCTTTTTAATTTTAGATGGGCGTTTATTCGAGGCTGGGCGATTAAACGAGTAAATACGGTAGATGTCCTCTCTATAGGGAGAGAACGAGCAATCCATCTCTATGGGTTAGTAGCAGGGTTACGCTAATGGGGGGCTTAGATTTTCCCTAATGCCACAACAATATCTCAATCGCTTGACTTGGCGATTCCAAGAAAAGAACTCCATATGCGCTAGAGCCATAGAATTGGACAACATTGAACAACAATGTAATAGTTGTCTAATTCTATGGCTAGAGACCAGCGAGGCAGTTGGCAGCAGCGCTGGCTCAGAGTACAAATAAGTTTAGTGCGATTGGATTTCGTCCTTCCTATTGAAATCTCTGTGCATTAGAGCAATGCCTTGGGTTGCCGAAGCCAGGACTCTATAGTCACTACCGCGGCACAATTAGTTTCCAGTCGTCGATAACATTGAAGGCTATGAATGATGGAATAAATTCATCATGATGTGAAATAAAGCTATGATATGGGATGAAGATTCATCTTCTTGATGAAGCTCCAAACTAGACCAAGTCCAAGGTCGATTGAAAATAGACGATAAATTGAGTTTGCATTCATTCTTGTGTTTCTGTTTATACAAAAAGTGTCAAAAATAATTACCGATATAAGTAACGAGCTTGTAAAATGTTTAACTTCATTAGATTTTACCTATAACGACTGATTGGAGAATTTTAAAGGTGAATGATTTTTTCGTTTCATTCCCGAATCTCATTCCCGGGAATCGGGAATGAAAATATAGGCCGGGAATTCCCGTTCCCGGGAATTCCCGGGAAGAAACCCTACTTATTTCTCATTTCTTTTGAGTTTATTGGAGACCATCTCACAGATTCTTTCTCGATGTGGACATTTGTTACAATTGAATCCAAAAAACTATGTCGACCAGCTGTTCGAATGTACAAACAAAAAAAGAGAATCCGAGAAGCTTTATAAACAAAAGTGAAGATCTATATTGTGCACAAAGCAATCATCGAGTTACCTCCCGTTTGAATGCCCTTGAAGCGTATAAAATTTCCCTTATACGTCAGGTATGGGATCAGTATAATTCATTTCAATATTGCAGCGTTTCAGCGAGTTTCTATGTCACAGAGTAACTATCCATTCGTACATAATCTACATGAAACTGAAAGAAATGGATGCTCATGATTACAAAGGACTGAAAACACTTGCTGAAGTATTCAAGTGTTCAGTCATAGATTCACGTGATGAACTTGTAGGCCTTTTGAATACTTTCGGTGATGCAACTCTCTATGACCTTTGGAATTCTGATGCCTTGTCTGGAAAGCCTAATCTAAGAAAAATGATTCATTGCTACCTGCTGCTCACGCCACACAACATGATTGTGGAGCAGGGTTTTTCGCAAATGAAAACCACAGAATCTGCTTACTCAAACAGAATGAGTCCCGATCTGTATGATGGATGTAGGTTGATCAGAGATTTTTTTGATAGAGAAGCATTTGAAGATTTTGAACCGGACGAGGATCTTTTGAATCGAGTTAAACAGGCCGGAACAGAGTACAAAAAGTCTTCTCAATCAAAAGCTTCTACTGCGAAGATGCAAAGAAACTCGAGCCGATGAAATCCGACTAGAAATCGGAATTTTCAAGCAAAAGACGCCAAAGCAAATAACATCTGAGCTGAAAGGCATTGATCTTGAACTTTACGAAGCCGAAGCGGCATTGGAGAAATTGAAATCGAGAAAGCGCAAGTTGCAGGATGAAAAACAAGCGGTAGTTGACAGACTTGATGAAAACTCATCCTGTATAATTGACAAATGGTTCACCAAGAAATGAGTTTACATGTATATTTTTGACTTTATATACCCAGCTTCTTTATACAGATTCATGATATGTATTTGTATTTATCATCCAAATATAATAATTGATATTCGAAAATTAGTTTTTAATCACCTGTTGAAATTGGAAGACTGAAACATTCGCTTACTTTATCTGGTGTACTCAAGAAAATATCATATATATCGTTGTTTTGTTGAAATGAAAAATTGGTCACTATTTTTTCTCAAAAGAGTTGGCCACCCTGCCTACAACTGTCATGTGTGAATGTTCCTACATTAGTGCGCACAATTGTAATCACATATCCACTTAAAGAATATATTTCAGTATGCTATAGTGATAAAACCGTTGGACCATTAATTCTCGGTGACCCACTTTGCATATTTTTGATCAATTATTTTCAATTTTCGACCGACCGAAAAATGTATATTTTTTCAAGTGATTACATTTAAGTTTTGTATTATTTGTTCTAGTGTTTTCTACAATGTGCTAATGATACGTTACTGCAGCTACAACTAAGTTAACTGTGCGGTGTATAGGACATGTGTACTGCAGTAGGCCTACATGCATGTATGTTTTCAATACACATTGCTATTTGTCAGCAGGTCTACCATTTAAAAGTAATTTTAGATTGATCAAAAAGTATATTCCCATTAAGCCAGTTACAGAAAGACAGATGAAAACACATTTG
Organism: Prostheceraeus crozeri; assembly: GCA_907163375.1. Classification (NCBI taxonomy): domain Eukaryota; kingdom Metazoa; phylum Platyhelminthes; order Polycladida; family Euryleptidae; genus Prostheceraeus; species Prostheceraeus crozeri. Next base: position 382,270 of record CAJQUW010012101.1, on the reverse strand, counting down.
ACACCAACACAGCACTACGCGTGAGAGTCCTCTCTAAAAGCTATCGCAGTTTTTAAAAAAATTGGGCCAAACAAATTTTTTTGCTTATTGGCCAAATATTTTTTTTTTGGTCACATTTTCGGCCAGCTTCAACAAGTACTCACCTCTGCGAACGTCCACGCACTTCTGGTGCATCACTTGATGCACGGCACTAGCCGTGCACCTAAGAAACCGTCCGACACAAAAGCCGGTTATTGCTTCGACCTTCAGCGGGTCCAACTTCGTTTTATCATTCGACCCCGTTATGTTTGAGGTTGAGAGCTCCTCGATTGAGAATAAAGCGCCCATGAGATAGCGGATAACTTTTGAAAATGGTGCCCCTTGGGTCTTTAAAGCTGTTGCGTTGTCAAATACACATTTGTCGACTTCAAAGTCGATACTTTCAGCAAGTCTTACGCGACTTGCATCCACGGCAGATGTCGTTGGCTCTGCAGACCATGATTCAGTGGCTGCCACCAAATTGTTCGCCACTTTTTCAAGTCTCCCGACAGCACTTTCTAGATTGCTGATTGATTTCAGCTTCGCTCTCATTCTTTTGTTTTCTGTTGTTAGGTCATCTGAAAGGTATACGTATGTTAACTAGGAACTCCTAAGTAAAGAATATGATAAATACTTATACACTAAAAAGCTATTCAGTCAGAAATGGGAGAGGACGGCGAATCTTTTCAATGAATGGTGTACCTACAGTGCTGCTCAAATTAATCGGAACACCCATGCTATTCTCGGATAATATGAAAAACACGTCTATTTAACAAAGACAAAGTTTATTGCATGTATCCTTAGAAGACCTAGGTATCAAAACATTGTCAGAAAATTTGGTTTTCACATGTCTAGTACTTCCTATGCCCTCCTTTGGCCTTATAAAGGGACATGACTCGTTCTGGCATACCACGGATCAATTTTCCACACGTTTCGTTGAGCTTGTCTCGCAGTTCTCCATCACGAGCACAAATCTCCAAAAGTTTATTGATAAGTTCTTGCTTACTGGTCAGTGTGTGGCGCCGAAGTCGTGCTTTGATGACACCCCATAGTGTCTCTATGGGGTTCATATCGGGTGAATTTGATGGCCAAGGGAGAACTTCAATACCGCACTGCTCAGTAAACCGTTTTACAGCTTTGGAAGTGTGGCAGGGAGCATTGTCTTGCTGAAACACAAAGTCGGTGCTTTGTTCTCCATACCACTGATTTGCTTGAGGTATAAGACGACGTTGCAAGACACTGATATATTGGTCGCTGCGCATTGTGCCTTCGACAACATGGATTCTACCACATCCGTGCACAGACATGCAGCCCCATATCATCACTTTTTGAGGCTGCTTGACTCGCTGAGCGACATGTAAGGGACTCAGGGGTTCTGCTCCTTTCCTTACCACTCGGGGTTGAGACACCTGTACTTCCACACTTGATTCATCACTGAAGATTACCTGAAAATGGAAAAAAAATGATTAAAATAAGAGTGTCGAAACCAATTTTAATAGGCCTAATAACAAAGGATAAACATTTAATTTCTATCTAATAAAAAAATAATTATTTTGGCTAACAAAGAGCATTGAAAAAGAACTTCTTGGTTCGTATGATTTATTAATATTTTTCGTCCCGATTTAGTAACTTTTCTTCAATTGCTGTTAATTTTCTTGCGACTAATCATTTGTCCTGATTTTATGTGACCAATATACAAATATGAAAAAACTCACTTTATTCCATTGTGCTTCAGTCCAATGTCTGTAGACCTTAGCCCAAGCAAAACGTTTCTTCCTCATAGCTTTTGTCAATAAAGGCTTTTTTGCTGGTTTTATAGCCTTTCTCCCACCTTCAAGAAGCCGTCGACGGATTGTTTGTGACGATAAATCACTTGGAAGTTGTCTTTTGATATCCATTGAAGAAAGTCTAGGATTTCGCATGCTAGCTCGAAGTATGAGTCGATCGTGTTGCAAAGATGATTTGCGCTTTCGACCACATCTACCAAGTTTGCTACTTTGTGTGGTACCAGTTTTATCGAAATTGTGGATTGTGCGATTGACCGTTGTCAGAGGAATCCCGATTTTACGACTGATGGCTCTCTGTGACATTTTCGCATCTTGGTGCAATGTGACGATTCTCCTTCTCTGTTCAGGTGTCAAGTCCATAGCATCAACTCGTGTGTTGAATGTATTAAAGTCTCACGTTTTATGCACCAGTTATCATTCTAATTCATCGGAAGCCAATGAGCGACCAACCAATCATAGCAACGAACAAAGTATCGGCAACAAGTCTAGTATCTGTCAACGCTTCTCATTCGACACAGCAAATACCGGTAACTTCTGTATGTAGAAATCGGACAATCAGTGAATGAATCACACCTAACGCATGCTAGAATACCAAACTGATATTGTCAATAAGTGTAGAAGGAATTGGGTATCATTTACTGTATCTGATAATAATGTAAAGGATATAGAAAGCAATTATTCGTCCAATCGAGGGGTGTTCCGATTAATTTGAGCAGGTCTGTAAAATTGGGAAGAGGGAACTTGCTCGATAATATAGTAGGCCTGTGTAACAGAAATGGAATTTGACGACCAAAGGTGAGTCAGCGTCGTTAATCTATACATCACGCAATTAATTATTGTTGAAAGTATAAAAGCTTCATGCCCAAGTCCTTTCATTTTACAGTACTCGTGGAAGAAAGCGCATCAGTTATTTTGGAATCCATATCAGTCAACGAGTATGTGGAGAAGTTCGTGCCTTAGTTTTCACATTTATAATAATAGAGCTATCGCAGTGGTCCGCCGGTATATGTTGGGTGACCCGTCACCATTTCTCACATCTAAAATGACCCGCGGACATTAACTTGAACCAGTTCACAACTTTTCTGTTTCAGTACGCATTAAACCAAGCTGTCCTAGGCCTATACATACATATTACATACAGTATGCTACGTATGAATTTCAAGCCAACTTTTCTTTCAAGTATTCTTGGTGACACTATTTGTATACTACTGTGGACGGGTATTTCATATTGTACGACAGGTGCGTGTAGGCGGATAGTTGAGCTGTACGTATAGACCACTTTTTTTGATTGAAAGCATATTAACATGTTATGAAATTTAACAACACTAAAGATGAGCTTCCGCAATTGGCTAAGCTCATCAACTTTTTATTCATGTAGAATTTTGAATGAAAAAATAGAGCATTCACGAATACGACCAATCATACTTTGAGCTAGTAGAATCATAATTTTATGTCTACAAGCATTATCTGAACATATATTGTGTTGCTTACATTTGGTATGTCATCTCACAAAATGCAGGGGATTAATGCATGAATTTATGGTTTGTCAGTAATCGTGACTTGACATTTTAAAATCCGTATGTAAATTCAAACACGTGTATTTGAGGTACTCAGTGTTCGATCAGATAAAATGCATGAATAGCTTCAAACGTTGTTACATATAAAGTAAAAAAGTACTTTGCATTACTCATCATGCAAAAAACATAACTTGAGTAATAAATTGATACAATAATCAAATATTTAATACATAAATGCTAATTGACTAAGTGCATAACTTCTACAATTACTTGGAAACTTCCATCTGCAAAAGAATTGATTTCTGAAGCCGAATAATTGTTGTCAATTGATTGCATGTTGCCGCAATTAATATTAGTTGATAAATTTGCCCAATTCAAATGCAATCCACTTCTGATGGCACTTGATAGTGCTCGGCCAAGGTCTAATCCGCAAGTGCCTGCATCAAATTATCTCATCAATTGTAATATAATTGCATGCTCGCTAATTTGAATTATCTACGCTTAAAGTAAACTGCTTGTAAATTAATGTTATCAATTAATCTGATTATGAATATAAAACTGCAGCTATCAATTAATCTAATTATGAATATAAAACTGCAGCTATCAATTAATCTAATTATGAATATAAAACTGCAGCTATCAATTAATCTGATTATGAATATAAAACTTCAGCTATCAATTAATCTGATTATGAATATAAAACTGCAGCTATCAATTAATCTGATTATGAATATAAAACTGCAGCTATCAATTAATCTGATTATGAATATAAAACTGCAGCTATCAATTAATCTGATTATGAATATAAAACTTCAGCTATCAATTAATCTGATTATGAATATAAAACTGCAGCTATCAATTAATCTGATTATGAATATAAAACTGCAGCTATCAATTAATCTGATTATGAATATAAAACTGCAGCTATCAATTAATCTGATTATGAATATAAAACTGCAGCTATCAATTAATCTGATTATGAATATAAAACTGCAGCTATTCCACTGTACTATAATAGTAAAAGCATTATAAACACTCACCGTTATCCTTTCGCAACTCCTTTATCTTCCGCTTCAGTTCGATTTTTCTTCCTTCCGTTTGCGGTTCGTTACTTATCCTGCTGCATTCCGGATCTTGGGTCACATTTGTCTGAGATTGTAAGAACTCATTCCACTTTCTTCGTTGCAGCTTCAAGTTTTTCAGACTTTCTTCTGCTGCTTTTTTGTCAGCGACGGGATTAGTCAGCACGATTGCAGTAAATTGTTTCTTGGTCTTACCCCAAGAAATGGTGACTTTACAATTGTGGTCCAAAGTGCCGCTGATAACGGTTTCACTGTGCACGACGGATAATGATCGATCACTGTCAAGTTCCACAACACTGTACATGATGTACGGATGAATAAAGATGTGACGATAACGAAGAGGCGAAAATGTCACTATGAAACCCTGATTTGTGTCCAGCGCATTGATAAAATGGTCCGTGTTTACGCGTCGCATGTCGGTCACCCAATTGGAGACGATAACATTAAACAACTTCGATGAGAATCGATAAACGCACAGAAGGCATAGGAAGAAATTGACGACTCTCACATTGTATTGATATTACGCCACTTCGGTGACATTCTATATGGATGCATAAAGAATCCGAGGATAACAGTCACACGGACAAGTCGTTCTAACCTTCTATGGATTCCTTAATAGTAGTGGCCGGGATGGGAAACTTGAAATTAGGGAAATACGGAAGAAGGGTCACTACCGCTCGCTCGCTAAAGGTGTGGATGGTAGCACGCAGTTAATATTTGACATGCATAAGTACCTAATCGCCTTTGTTTTTAGTAATCATGTGCACTGTCTGCCTTGAGAGAGCAAGCACATTGTCCGCATCACTGCCTTTATGTTATCAATACCACGAATATAATAACTAAAAATTCATAGCTAATAGGTTATTAGCATTAAATGGACCTTCATCTCAAGAGGATAAACGTGTCTAAATTTTGCAGGATCAATTTCAAATTAAAATAGTAATACATTCTTTTATCCTTGGCTATCGATATGATATGTTATACAACGCTAACTGTTATCAGTGGTGTCAACTGACTTTTTCAAGAAACTCAGTTAAAGCTAAGTTAACCGAGTTTACCGGAAATTAACCAAGTTAAGTTAAACTCGGTATACTGAGTTTAACTGAGTAAAATAATTCGCTAAAACTCAGTTAACTCAGTTACATAAAAATGCATGTAAAACTGTCAGTATAGGCATAGGCCGTCTGAATTTGATTCTGAAAAATTGCATGTTACTATAAGCGCTCCAGTCAATAACTTTTTCATAAAGTTTAGGCGTATTCACAGGCAGTTGTAGTCTAAGCATAAAAGCAAAATGATAAGATAAGCAATAGGTAGATGAAGAGAGAAAAGTAAAGATGGAAACTTAGTAAATGAAAGCATTATCTTGCAAGGTTTAAGAACGTAACAAAAGAGCTGATGATTATATTCGTGCAAAAATATAAGCCTAGAATGACTGGTACTTATAAAAGTAACCAATGTGTAAACTTTCTATGGAAGGATAAGTCTGTATGTTTATACAAAAAAGATCTGTTTAAGCAGGCACAAGCCTGCTACAGCCTATAGACCTAAACTGAACTGTATAGATTCAAAGTTGCGGTACATGATTTTGTCTATAATTGAGATCAACCTTCATTACTTGCTGTAGCTAAGTTACAGCATCTTCCAGTATAAGCAAAATTATCTTGATAATATCTAAAAGGGACATTCTGTAATTAATTGCTCAACTTTGGTCTCGCGCATTTTTTACTCATCCCTGCCCAACCCAAGGCACGAAGCCATGCTAGAAGCTAGGGGTAGGACAGCGCGGCCCTTAGCCAACTGAGCTATCCCACCACCTAGTATGAACAATGCACAAGTTAAAATAATCCTACGAAATGCATCAATATAAATGAAGATGCTTTAAAAAATAAATTAGACTTAAAATAATTCAACAAAACCATTTTCTATTCTTCTTCTGTTTCCTACCATAGTAGTTCCTAAAATCCGTATTCACACATTCAAGTGATTACATTTGCATCACTGCTATAACAGTTTTTCAGATAAGCGGTTTTTCTTTATATTTAGACTACGAAGCAAGCATAATATCAGATAGAAAAACAATACAAAATGTCACGCATTAGTATTACTTTGAACTGTGACATAAATCATCAATTACGCTTCCATGATAATGCGATCGAAGTAAGAGCATATCTATCACAACAAATACCTTCAAAAACAAAAGCCGGATAGAAAAAATAAGGGAAGTTCAGAAGAAAGTTTTATTGTGTCGCAACATGACAGATGCCTCCAATAATTCTGGCTTTAATGCACCTCTTCGAGCTTCGGAAGATGCCACAGACACAGACACATCCTTATATTCATTGCATTACTTTTGTTGTAGGCCTATGTGCAAAAATATATTTAATTCATGCCTAGAAATTTTTTTAAAAAACATTTTATGCGGTAGGTAAATTGTGACAAGCTTCACAAAATAAAATTTATGTAGCCTAAATATTTATAACCAGCGAACTCATTCCGCCTTCCTCGAATATTACCTTCTTGCTGTGTTTTTGAATTGTTAGAATACTCGCGTTCAATAATGAAGTCATCGTTTCTAAAACGTTTGGAGCACAAAAAAGCATTTTTTGCTTTATCCCGCGTGAATCCGTCATCTTGATGACGTACTCTTCGGTACAGTTCATCAAAAACCTCGCTCTTCGAAACGCTAAGTATAAAATGTGACTAAGGAAAGGAAGGCATGTAAATGTATATCTTATCGACTTTTTGTCTTATAATTCCTAATGAAGTTAAAGCTTTCAACCGTAATGTGTTGTAAAACGGGAACATTGTTTATTTATTTTGCTTGTTCCTCCCTTTGATTTGGCCACTGACCAACAGGCTGTAGGTTTCAATGTTCATCACTTGGTCAGAGGTTCTCTCTGTTTCGCGATAACGCACAGGTTTGAGGGAAAATCTGCTTCTCCAAAAATGACCCTTCTTGCGTATAGCCGCGATGAGAGAAATTTCACAGTTTCCCATCCCGGCCACTACTATAAAGGCCCGTATTCATAGTGGCAGCTTCAGCTATGTCTTAGACGCAGCTAAGCTACGACTTCGCTAAGAGCCGAATTTCATTGCTATCTAAGTGGGATTCATAAAGATTTCTAAGAATAGCCGTGACTAAGCTGCCGCTAAGCATCGAAGAACCAATTAGCTTCAAACCTTCATTTCTCGCATGCACGCATTGTGTGAACACAGCTGTGAGGGAGACTGGCTGCATTGTACTCGGCCGTCTGACGTTTGACAATGTCCCGATCTGAAGAGCGCAAGCGGAAAGCACCTTTTCACGATGATTAAATAGCTGTTCTGGTAGAAGAGCCGATGCCTGGTGATAAGTCTAGTACGGAAATGCGAAAAGAGTGCTGGCAGAAAATTACGTCGGTTTTGAACAGCCGCTTCGGGCACGGGAGAACGTGGGAGCAAGCCTCAAAGAAGTGGAGTAACTGCAAGCAGATGACAAAAGAGAAGACATGCCCAAGGAACAGGCGGTGGCTCTCCTATCTCTGCACTTCCGACCTACATGGCTGCAGTGGCTACTGTGTATGATGGCAGTGCCTCTTTTCATGGCATCACAGGTGGCCTTGAGAGCGGAGCACCTGTCATTGATCGTAGACAGTTTGATTTGGGTAAAACTGAAGCCCACACTCACTCTGCTATTGAGACGAGGAGTCATGCGAGTAGCAGCTTCCAGTCTACGGTGGAGAACGTCACAATACACGAGTTCCCGAGTAAAATTACCGTTGTCAGTTTAACAAATACTTACCAAGTACTTGGCATTAAAGTCCTAAACATTTAAGAAATATTTATCAAACCTAGTACATTTCCTAAACATTTACCAAATATTTAGCAAACGTTCCAAACTTCCACAAAATATTTGCCAAATTCTCTGAACTTTTACGAAATGTTTAGTAAATATTTTGTAAATTTTCCAAACTTTTAATAAACATTTAGCAAATTATTTCTAGCTTTTATAATATGTTTAGCAAATAATAAGCAAATTTTATCCTACTTCATAGGCGATTACGAAACATTTGCAAATTTGAATTCATGAAAAATATCTTGGATGAAATGTTTTATATTCATCAAATAGAAAATCAAAACAATCATAATTCGGCAAAAAGATAGTCAGTAAAACGCTCTGCTCGAATTATTCATGCTCAAAGTCGTTCAAAATCCGTACGGCATATAAAACTGCATGACTATAATAAAATGACTGATCTTGCTAAAATTATGCTTTGTAAGATAACATTCATAGAGATTAGAAAACCTGAGCCCTGCTCCCCAAAGTAAACAGCAGAAGGAATGGATATCCTTCAAAAATACAATTTTTCATACGTATTTGGAAAATGAACAGAGTTTTATATAGTAGCACACATCGAACGATCCGATACAAATAATTTTTATGAATATCACTTTTATCAACATAAAGGAAATTTCTCTATCCGGATTTGATCATTCTTCATTTGAAAATCCTTCCAACCGGAAAGCATGCCCACAGCCCGAATACGCATTTCACTTCATCTGAAACACTGTCATTTCGAGTCAAACACCGTCGCGCCGTTATCAGTTACATTTTTAAAAATAGAGGTGATATCACGAAAAATTTACAGTTCAACGGAGAAACAGTCACTACCAAATGAAGTTTGAAGCGATGATACAAGGTCACTGAAAAAAACATCTTCGCGGTTGGACCACAACACGGTTGTCCGAATCTAATGATGGCTGGGACGTTGCGAGTATGAGAGATTTATGGATAAAGAATAATTCCAGTAGTTTTCGGGGTTAATTAGCTCACAAGACAAGACCGGAAAAGCAGCCGAATGTAGGTCAGGTATTGAGTCATCGATGGACAGATACACAGCCTCAGCAATCAACACCTGTAAAAAAGAAGACAAATCTTGTGCTGATGTGGAGAGCAGAATTATCAAACTTAACGGATCTTAATTAACATTCTATGGGTAGGCCTACTCAAAGTTCAGAAGATAAATCATTTATAGAAAATTTTAGGTGTTACAGTAAAGACTATTAAGAAAACTGCTTTTGGATTATTTCATCTCTGACAATGTGGGAAGCGATATTCTTAGGAATTTTGATAGCAAATGAAGATATTCAAGAGTGGTTGAATTGTGATCATTAACAATTTATCAATTATTTTTTTAATCAATACTCTTAGTATTTATCAATAATTTTATTTTGATATTCAAGTGCCTGTAACTGTTTTTACAAAAAATGCAATCTGCAAATTAAAACGGAGCCTTACCGAGATGTAGCCTATTACCGACTGCTTGTCAACCGTTCATGCGATGAAGATATTCAGGAATGCTTGAATTTTTATTATAGTATTTAATACCGCACATGTAATTTTATTTTGATATTTTATTTTAAACAATTTGTTTAAGTGCAAGAGTTGAGAGTTGATTAAGTGCGAAGCATAATTTGTAATAAGTAAACACAAATTGAATAAAAGAGTAGCAATGAGTTTGTACTTTGATTGTTTTATATTTATCGTAAAGCATGAAAAATTATTGATTTTGCAAAACTAAACCTATTGTTGGACTGCAACGCATGACTGATCTTTATTACAGTGTGCATGTAGCCTACAACGTGTAGTCCGTCGCGTAGCATCTATGCCTTTTGTGTGCTTGATCATTTTTCTTAAACTACTCGAAATGTCAAATTGATACCATTTTCTAAAATGTGGCAATTCTGAAAAAATTAATTGAATATCATAGGCGGTAGCTTCAGGTTTTCAATTCAACATATATATAATGGAAATAGTGACCTATTTAAACAAGCTTCCTTGATGGATCCATCTTTCAGAAAATAGATTAAATTGCATAACTTAAGCAGATATCGAATAGCTCAATAGTTTGTCCGCATTGATAAAAACATTCTCCATCTAAAATTTTTGCAGTCCTGAAATAGAACTTTATGACTTATAGCATGTTTGACTGTTTCAAAAATTGTTTCAATTATTTGTCATCCAAATATTGATACTATTGCACAAGTATACTACATATCTAAATATTGAAATGCTAAATTAAAATGGTTTTAATGCGCTAATTAAGTTCTTTCGTGCTCATACTTTCTAATGTTTTTAGCATGCAACTATTTTGTCTCAACATAACCAGATGTTTGTGCTATTTTCAATGTAAGCAATCAGAAATTACGAATTTGAAAACAATATATTACCATTTCAACATATTCCAATTTGATTATGATTCTTTTGACGACACAATCAACTTTTGATCGATTTTTCAACGAGAAATGTCGTTGTGAAAACTGATATACATGCACATTCTCATATTAAATTCAAACTGAATAAGCCTTGGGCATGTGACATCATTTGTGTGATGGAAAACCCAAGTAAAACGATGTGTTTCTTGATAGCTATAATATTTATATATAAATAAATATTATAGCTATCAAGAAACACATCGCTTTACTTGGGTTTTCGATTACACAAATGAATTCAAAGTATTGGTAGGACTCCTAAAATGTGATATGTCTGCTATGGGGAACTAAGAGGAATTGAGATATTTTGTTATCAGTAAATTAAGTATGACGCTAGTAGCTCTTTAGTATTTGTAAAATTAAGAGCAGATATAGCAGTAGTCAATAATAGAAATGTCTCTACGTGTTCATGGTCAATAAACCCAAATCCATGACCAAATCTCTCCTTTGATTTTGTTTTCGGGATTTCCAAATACATGTACCTAGACTTGCAGTTAAATGCTGAAACTAAGTTGACAAAATAAATTCAGAAACATTTAGAAGCTTACCATTTTTCTGTAGTTTGATCCAAGAGGTGCATTTTTAATTCTGATGCAAAAATCAAAGGAACTTGATGGTTTCATTGACTGGAAGAACTCACTGACTACATGCGAGTGTTCATTTTCGAATTGTGGTCCATTTTGTGCATGATAGCTAAGCAAGATGATGAAAAAACGTAGACGATCACAAACCGACGATGAATAAATAAAGGTGTCTAAGTAGAAATATCCTCTTGATGCGCTGACTTTTGTAATATTAAGCAGTTAACGTAAACACGCGTTCGATAAACCACGAGAGTGAAGAGTGCACAAGCTACTGCGCCTTGCGCAGCTTTCTATAAGCCTGACACTTATGAGCAATTTTGAATCAGCACGCATGCAACCTGTTGAAATATCTGAGAATTATGTTTCATGGTCTATTGATATCAGCGTGGAGCAGGTTCAGCGTTGCCTGGAAAAGATCAATTGCCGGAAAGCTGGTGGTAGCGATGAAATTCCATCAAGGCTGCTGATGGCTGCAAGTGACATCCTCTGTGGACCATTAACTCATTTATTCAACCTTTCAATTCAGCAAGGGTCGGTTCCGGTGCAGTGGAAGCGTGCAAAGATCGTGCCAATTCCGAAATGCAGGAATCCAAGTGTTAGCGACATTCGACCGATTTCTCTATTGCCCATCATGGCCAAGATTTTTGAGCGATTGATCGTCAACTCGATCAAGGATGATTTGCTGCTATTTTATGGTTCATCGCAATATGGGTTTCGACCACGGTCTTCCACCTGTCTAGCTAACATCAGACTTCATGATTATGTGACTCGTATGCTAGATAAGCAACATATTGATGGTGTTGTATTTCTGTCCTTTGACTTGACTCGGGCGTTTGATAAATTAAATCATGAGAAATTGCTCAGCCTTTTGAATAACAGCCAACTTCCCTCTTCATTTGTGCGTTGGATTAAAAGCTACCTTGAAGATCGAACACAGTATGTTGCCCTAGATGGATTCAAGAGTAAAGAAATACCAGTAAACTCAGGAGTTGCACAAGGCTCCATCTTAGGCCCTTATTTATTCGCGGCTTTTATGGGATCTCTGGCTGATACGAATTGTATTATCAAGTATGCGGATGACGTTGCATTGTTGGTACCTGTGCACAAAAATGATCTTGACCCGATGAAGTCACTGAACAGTGAAATAGAAAATGTGAGTCGGTGGACTACTGAAAATGATCTACTTCTCAATATGAACAAAACGAAATATTTGTTTTTTCGAAAGTCAAATGTCACCACTACGATAAGTCTACCCATTACTAGATGCACGGAAGTCGATTTCCTTGGTGTGACGTACAATCAAGATATGAAGTGGACGCCTCACATCAGACGCATATGCAAGAAAGCTAGTCAACGCATACACCTTCTTAGAATTCTAAAGAACATGGTCCCTAAAGAAGATCTGATTCAAATCTATAACAACTGTATCAGATCTATTCTTGAATATAATGCTCCAGTTGTCGTTGGTTTGAATGAGACAAACTCATTGTGCCTGGACAGAATACAGAAACGCTGTCATAAGGTTATCTGTGGCAAAGATTGTCGCTGCACATTGTTACCATCGCTGAGTCTTCGCCGTTCAAGTCAAGCAGAAAAGCTGTTTCTCAGCATCAAGCAACCTCAAAGCTTGCTGCATGACCAATTTCCAGACTTTTTTCTGCATCACGCTTCCCACTTGAAGTTGCCTGCTATTCAGACAAATCGTCGAGCTAACTCTTTCTTTCCTTTCTGCGCAAAAATGTACAACACAAAGTTATGAACTTCTCTGTGATTCTTCTGATGCTGCAATGTCTTTGATCAACTACTATCATTTGTCTTGTTGCCTGTAGTGATGATTTCCATTTACTTCAATAAACATATACTTACTTACTTACTTACTTTTCTGTTCCACGTGATGGGCGGATAATAATTATTAAGCAGGGACGCTGAGCCACAGCGCAGCTAGAGAATATTATCGACCGCTCATGGCTCCCGAATGCGGCCACGACCAGGCTGCCAACAATGTGAACGAACTTCCTCAGCTGCGTGCGCGTGGCGAATTTCCTTAATATAGTGACGGAAAATTATAGAAGCGAGATATGATTACGCAGACTGAGCGAGATGCTTATGTAATTGTTTGGTTCAGTTGCATACTGATTTAATATCACTAGCTAAGTAATTTAGCGAACACACGAGCAAACTGATCAAAGTCGACTTGCTGATGGGCATGGTATGGAACTTAGAAACTTCAATAAATGCTTTAATTTGAGAAGCAAAATGTGTGCCGATAGAACTGCTTAGGCTCCCTTAATAATGAAAATATATGACTGATGTTGTTGCTATTGTAGCTACAGTGTACATGTAGTGAATGTGAAAGATGATGAAAAATGAGTAAAGAAGAAAAGGGGAACGAGTGAGTGAGAAAGAGAGAGAGAGAAAGTAGTGATGAAGTCACCTGAAAATTTATTTTATACACACCATTTCATGAAATATAAATAGGCATATATAAAATACTCGAAATAAATAGTAGACATGCACATTTCAGGCCCACATGTTTCATATGTCGATATCCATGGAAATGACATAATGCACTCTCTTTAAGATTTGAAAGAAATTGTTGGTGCCATCATAGAAAAATATCAAGTTTCCTGACAATTATTCCATTATTCAATCATTTAATTAAGTTTGATGGCAAAAAAATCAGCCAGTTATCAACGACGCAAAACTGTGATATAGTACAGACTTTATTATTGGGTATTTCCTGTGACGTTGCATTTCTATTTTATTGAGAGATGATTGTAATCAGAGTTTATGAGAGCTGAGGATCATCCTTGCGATATGCATGAGTTCAAAAAATTGTACGGGTGAAGTTACCGCACATTGAAATCACCATGCAATTAAAACCGCCTTTTACGACAGTTACTCATAAGCGGATCCTGCCTATTGCAAGATTTTTCTTTCATCAAACTTAGTAAATGCAAAAAAAATCATTTGTTTGGATAACCAAACAAATATTACCTAGGCATTTGATAAACGTTTTCTAAATTTCGCAAAATTCGTTAATATCGACTTACATACAAAATGTAGCAAATATTTGTTAGGCAATTGCTACACATTTCCTAAATTTGTTAAATTTCCAAAACGTTTGTTGAACTATTCAAATCTTATAAATTTTCCAAGTAAATACCAAATATTTGGTAAAGTTGATAAGTTTTTTTTTCTTGGGTTGGAGCCAGACGGTCCTCAGGTGTGGACACAGGAAGCAGGGGACACAGGGTTCCCTCGAACGAAAGGAAGCGTGCCTACCGATACTGAGATACGCAAGATGCAGGCTACTGTGCTTCAGGTACACCATGTGGAGAGAACAGCTCTCACAGAACTTGGGATATGAAAATAATATTTAGTACATAAAAAACAGTATAGTCATTTTCTTCATGCTCTCTTATACGAGTGGTATTTGATAAATATGATAAAACTGTTATTGTAATCAATCGTTGTTTTCTTTCCGGACATCATCACAGCAAATTTTTATCACAAAATTTATCAAAATTTCATTGCAAAAATGAAGCTGCTATATTGTCACGAATAATCCGTCCACCTTCATTTACTTGTTCATCTTCAGCTTGGTTGTCTTGGACATGTGTTCCTTCATGAACATTTCCCATTCTACCCATCTCTGGTAAAGGCATATTACAGTGATAGCAATGTTATGTAAAATCACACATGCCGTGGCGAGCCTGCAAGCCTTTTCGGGAGTTACTTGTAGCTCCTTGTGTAGTAATCCAAATCGTCGCTTCAAAATGCCAAAAGATTGCTCAATGCGCATCCGAGTGCCACTATGAGCAAAATTGTATCGCGCTTGACCTTGTCCATTTGGCACTGCATACGGAATTACTATAAAAGCAGTACCAGGATAGCCGGCGTCTCCCAGCAGATAACCAAGATGTGGTCCCTGTTGCAATGTGTTGTACAATTGGCTTTGGCGAAAAATAAATGAATCATGACAACTTCCTGGCCAAGCGGCATAAAAATTTGTAAATCGTCTTTCAGCTTCGCACACTGCTTGGCAATTCACAGAATAATAGTTTTTTCTATTTATGTAGGCGTATGAGTCCGGAGAACTTGGTGCTTTGATGCGTATATGTGTGCAGTCGATGCAACCGATCACAGAAGGTATTCCATGCAAGTCGTAGAATAGAGATTTCTGTCTATTCAATTCTTCACCATTCGGAAATTTGATAAAATTGTTCATTTCAGTTAATAGACAGTCTGTAATTTGTGTAATGCATCTACTGGCGCTAGGTTGAGAGATGTTTACGAGGTCACCACATACAATTTGAAAGGAGCCTGTCGCGTAGTATCTCAAGGCAGTAGCCAGGTGAACAGAAGGTGAGATTGGACGACCACGGTTGCTGTTGATATTTGGCATGTGTTGCTCTACTATTTCGGAAAGATATGCAAGTCCAGCACTGTCAAAGCGGCAGCGCTCAACAAGTTCCGTGTCGCAGAAATTCTCAAAAGGATTTTCAACGCAGTGAAATCCTCCGTCGGTTGTTTCTGGCAATGAAGTAAGCCATAACTGTAGAAATGCAATTCATGACCAAACCAAGTCTTTAATATAGAGTTTAGACATCTAAAAAGCTATCTAACTATTATAATGGAACCTGAAAGACGGCATCTAAGCTCTAAAAGATAGATGTGAACTATGAATACCAATATTGTTTAGTTAGCTATAGCTTAGCTGTAGCTAAGATATAGCAGTGACTATGAATACGGCCCAAAGGAATCCATGAACCTACCTAGTGATGAGTCACTTGTCTCGTTTATTATTCACCCATCGACACAGCTATTGACTGCTTGCGTTCGCGGTGACCAGAGAATGTCCTCGAGTGTCGAAAATAAAATTTGTCTATCACCCAAATTCACACATTGCATACAGAAACATTACGCAACAGCTACCGAGTTGCAATTGAGCCTAATAACCTGTAGTTTCTTAGGCAAATCAGCAAGCGAACTGAAGACTGAAGATTGTGGGAAGATATTAGTAGACAATTGACTCTGTTCTCTGTTGAATCTGAGTCTAGTAACTGAGGTTTAAGTAACGCGTGCGAGCTGCCGACTCCACGCCTTCGTAGAATTCCAGTGATTCCTGCTGAAAGTTATGGAGACAAGAACTAATCGCTACAGAAGAAGAAAGCGGACGTTTCCCAAACGTTGGAACAAATCGAAAATCGCACGTTTGATGACGATTCTGCTCAAGGGTTGACCCGTCGATTCAGTTTGTCAGATTCTGAAATTGAACTGCGAACTTCACTAAGTGGTAATATTTCGGACGTTTCTGATCAGGATACTTTTCCCATAGATGCATCAGAAGATGAAGTGACGAGTAATTTACACGATTTCGATAATATGGAATCCTCCGATTTCGATGGAAAGGAATTTACGACCTACGATCGTCTAATCTTTCCTACATCTGATCTGTCTGTTCGAGAGTCAGTCTTACTGATATCACAATTCGTAAGTAAAAACAAAATGAAGTGGTCAATGATAGATGGACTTCTTTACCTTTTGCGTCGCCATTCAGTTGAGAGAAATAATATTCCTCACTCAAAATACGTGTTCAGCAAAGTTTTACGACATTTGAAAACGGAAAAAAAGTTGGTATCAAGTCTCCATCGATACTGCACAGCTTGTCGCCGCATATCCGTCGAAGGCGCTGAACGGTGTGAAGCTTGCGACGGTGTGTATCAGACTGATAATCCCTATATTATTTCATATCCTATTAAGGAAGAAATACGCATTACTTTGGAGAGAAATAGTGGCAACATGGTCTCTCGACGATCTTCCATTCATACATCAGATCTGTGGAATGGCGCTTCCTACAAATCGCATAACATAGAGGATGATGATATATCACTTCTTCTAAATGTTGACACATTCCCTCTTTTTTCTACATCTAATGTGGGAGTCACGCCAATTACGTTTTGCATTAATGAATTAAATCCAGCAGTTCGTTTTACTAATGTTGTCATCCATGGGGCGTGGATTGGCAAGAAATTAGATACCCAAGTGTTTATCTATGCGTTTGTTGATCCATGGAGAGACCTAGAAGTTAATGGAATTCGATGGTTTGACAGACGCAGCGGTTCCTACCGCCATTCACATGTTTTTATTCTGCTGTGTTCAGTTGATGCTCCAATGCGTGCCTCACTTCAAGGAGTTTCACAATTTAACAGTTTATTCGGCTGCAATTTAAGCGAGCAGGAAGGACAACGTTTTGCGCGAGCAACGGTCTATCCATTTTGTGAGACACTGACTATGAGGAATCATGACAGCATTGTTAGAAAAGCTGAAATCATAGCTGGACTTAGACCTGCTCCTGCATTATTCAATCCAAAAGGTGTTCTGCGGCAATCTGAACTGAGACATCTTGAAAAATTTGATATGGTACATTCATTTGTACCTGATTACCTTCATTGTATTTTGTTGGGTGTCATGAGACGACTTCTTCATTTATGGCTCGATAGCACTAACCATTCTGAAGCATGGTACATAGGTCGACCAGTCAACGAAATTGATGACATTATCCTCCCTGTTCGTATACCTACCGATATACGTCGAACATTTCGTACACTTGGCACTAGAAAGTATTGGCGCGGCAGCGAGTTCAGAACCTTCTTACTGTTTTTTGGTCCAATAGCTTTGCGGAATATTCTACCGAATGATTTCTACAACCATTTCCTTATATTATCTGCCGGTACTTACCGACTACTTCAAGATGTTGTAAGTGAATCCGAAATTCTGTCTGCTTCACATGAATTTGATACATTTTGTCAATACAATGAAGTTCTCTACGGTAGAAGGAACATGACTTCGAATTGCCACCAGCTTAGACATCTCACTGAATGTGTTAAACGATGGGGACCTTTGTGGGCATGGTCAACGAGAAGCTTTGAATCTTATTTATATGATATCAAGAAATGTGTAACTGGAACACAATTTATCCATCATCAAATTTCGGAGAGAATATTAAACAAATATTTCATAAATGTCACTCATGATGTAGAATCTTTCGATGCAGCAAGTGGATTATCTCACTCTTCCGGAATACGCATTCTAGAGCCACTGGTAATTTCTGATCAAGACATCTTCTCATTGTCGTATGTTCGAAAATTTTGCAAATTATTTCATAATTGTACACTGTTTGCCTTAACTGATGTATTTCATCGGAAACGGACGTCTAATGTAGTGAGAATTTCAGCCAATGAAGCTCTGGAATTTGCCATATTAAAGGCATTTTACCTAGTCAGTGATTGTGACTGTGTTGCTCCATGCATGGTACACAGTCAAGTTAAAGCAGAAGTTGTGATACTTAAAGATAAGGGACCTTTTCCGTTTCTTCCATCTGTTACCATGGATACAAACTCATTTCAAGGACCTTCTCATCTCAGAGTTGTAGAATTAACTGATGGGAATCATGTAATCGATGCGCTTCGAATTCAGCGCCAATGTACTCTCTTTGAAAATGTAGCTGGCATTGGCAGAGTAGTGTGCATGCAACCAAACATAAATGAGAGAAACTTTTGACATTTGTCAGCTGGACGTGTTAAATGTTATAATTACGTTTAATCATACGTTTAATTACGTCGTTAAATGTTTAATTAGGCAACTTATGTACAAGAACCGTAATTTTTACTCATCTATGTGACAGAATCCGTTCAAAAAAAATTATCAATAAGTGTTCGTTTTCTATCAGAAGCATGCAACTATAAAATAACCACCAATCATTCTTCTTATTAGTTTAAAGTATCCGTTTTTCAACGAAGTCTGATATACTTCGCTCAACGAGGAGGTGATAACTATTATTTATTCGAACAAGACTGTTCTCTCACTTAATGACGAATAATTGAAAAAAGATTTGTTTTAATCTGGAAAACCGTATAAAATCAAGGAACTTTACATTATTAACCTTCATCAGAGGCAAAAACACATCTCTTCATTATAGTTGTCATAAATGAACCTTACATAAATGTTACATATCATCAATAATGATATTCTACATTAATGTTTCATTAATGAACCATTACATGAAACCATGGCAATTTTCATTACTGAACTTTACATTAATGTTTCATTAATGAACCATTACATGAAACCATGGCAATTTTCATTACTGAACTTTACATTAATGAAACATTACATGAAACCATGGCAATTTTCATTACTGAACTTTACATTAATGTTTCATTAATGAAACATTACATGAAACCATGGCAATTTTCATTACTGAACTTTACATTAATGTTTCATTAATGAAACATTACATGAAACCATGGCAATTTTCATTACTGAACTTTACATTAATGTTTCATTAATGAACCATTACATGAAACCATGGCAATTTTCATTACTGAACTTTACATTAATGTTTCATTAATGAAACATTACATGAAACCATGGCAATTTTCATTACTGAACTTTACATTAATGTTTCATTAATGAACCATTACATGAAACCATGGCAATTTTCATTACTGAACTTTACATTAATGTTTCATTAATGAACCATTACATGAAACCATGGCAATTTTCATTAATGAACTTTACATTAATGAAACATTACATGAACTATTAGTATTTTCATTAATGCTTTATCATGAAATGCTGACATTCCATTAGTCATTAATGAAACATTACATGTTCATTACATGAAACATTAATGAATTGCAAAATTATTTTCCTACGGGGGTACACAGATAAAAATTAGCGACTGGATTACATGCATGAACTGATAACAAAATTTGAAAATCATTGAATGGAAACCAGGCTAAAAGAACTAAAAGTAAATCTTACATTTACATAGCTAACTTATATGTATCTAGTTTCTGCATATAAGTTAGCTATGCAAATGTAAAATTTACTTTAGTCCCTTTAGCCTAGTTTCCACTCTATGATTTTCAAATTTTGTAATCAGCTCATGTAAGTAATCCAGTCGTTAATTTTTATCTGTGTACCCTTGAGGATGCTCAATAGACAAGTAGAAGTGGCTAAAATTGGCATGCAGGTGCCATATATCGACAACTTAATTGATAAGAATAAATTTCTTACGAGATTACGTACAAATATACCAATAGACATATAAACATATATCGGAATATCAAGTCAATGCATTTACGTACAAACACACAAATACAAATATACAAACAAATATGGGAATACAAAATGAAATATAAATACTAAATTTATATTATATTATTTATATTATATTGTAGGACAGTGATTTGTTAATTTCTTGCTTTTTTTAAATTCCATTTCTTGCTCTTTTTACAGCGAATATTTAACTTCTGTTACTTGTACATTATTGTTCATTGTTCTCATGATAAATATAAAATACTAAATAAAGTCTACCATAAATCGCTGTCTAATGTCAGATTCAATGACTGATCTACATCAACTTGTGTAGTGGGTGAGGGAAAATGTGTCATGCTCTGAGAGATATTTATATCGTATGAATTTAATGATTAACAATTAATGATGACGGGATTGACAGAATCTGAAGTTTCAAAATCGTAAGAAGCAGGTGGATAAGTCACCAAGATTATCATTCTGTGGAGTGGAGAGAATCCGAGAAGTCGTCGATGTGTTGTCGTTCATTGAGTGACGGATTGGATGATCGAGTGTAAAATCAAGCATGGTGCTTATCTGCCCTTGTTGTTCTGACGAGGTCCGTTTGTAAGTCCTGACGACATTGCTGCGATGTCCAGTGCGACCCTTGATTACTTGTTCGTCAACATTTGCCTGAAACAACGTCGCATCGCAAGTTACCTTGCCGGAATGACCGCTATACTTCCCCTTCAATTTCGCCGTATCTGCCGCCGTAATTTAGGTATTGAATTAACTTCAAGTGGAGCGGTTGAGTATCGAAGCTTCCCAGAAACCGACATTAGAGGCCGACAATAAAATGGTCCGCTGTGAATGTCACATTGTCGCAGAGTGTCAATGTACAGTTTGATAATTTTGTAGGAGGATAAGGGTGATGGAGAATCATAATGATTCATTTCTTTGGGCTCAAAAGCAATTTGATCCAATCCACCCGAATATGCTTTGGTGTTCTTGCCAATATACTTCACAAATTGACCGGTACTAACCTCATGAAAAGAGAAGTGGTCAATTGTAAATCCTCGATGCTCGTCTCGAGAACGGAGTCCGAATACTTTGCATAAGTAAAAGTATGCAGCAGTAATTAGACCAGCAGACGTTTTGATCGAAAATGATTCTGACTACCACAACGCTGCCTCGTCATCTTTCTCTATCGGAGACGCTCGAGTTTTTTGCAATCCAAACCCCTGCGTTCGTCAACTCCTTCATACGACTGTCGATGGACATCCGCAGGTAATGAAAGTGATGAATATTCTTGTCGAAACAGTTTAGGTCAGGTCGAAGACAGTCATTCCGAAAGTATCTCATGATTCCGCGCATTATTCAATATATCGTATTTGATGGATATTCCTTGCCATCTTGACGTCGTATTTCAAAAACAAAGTGACTTAGAACTTTCGATACTCGCTCACAAGGTAGTTCCGGAAGCAGAGGTGAAGCTGGAAAATTGTCATCAGTGAGGACGCGATTCCGAGCCGTAACCCATTCCTGGTAGACATGAGATGCGGAGGCATTGTTCTTAATAGTATTCTTTGACGTACTTCTGATACTCGAGTCAATCTCCTGCGTTGCGACGAATTGAAATCTTTCCATGATGGAATGAAAGAACTTTGGAAGAGTCTTCTAATTTATTGCATTTCAATTTGTAGATCGACTATTAAGCATTGAATTGTTCTCATGGTTTCAGGTAAAACGGCATGCTACTTTTCTAGACACGACCTTATTGAATTGAATTCTGTCTAAGAATTGTGCTGAAGAATCCTTCGTCCTTATCATCAACACTCATGCGACAACTATTTTTTTACAGAGTTTTCACCCCTAGCACAGCTATGAGCCATGAGCGAAGTTAGGGGTTACTCAATGATAAAGAAACAAATTGTATTATTTTACATAAATAAAAGGAAAGAACAGATCTTCTAATTTGATCAAGCTTTCCCGATGAGAAACCTGTTCGCACGCCTCTTGAAAGTATCAATTCAACGTAGCAAAGTGCGTCAAGGTAACTAAGTTAAAAAAACCAAACAAGCTAACGACTAGTTACTTTTCAATAGGTACAAAGTATGATTTAAA
The DNA here is from genome assembly GCA_907163375.1 of Prostheceraeus crozeri. NCBI lineage: Eukaryota > Metazoa > Platyhelminthes > Polycladida > Euryleptidae > Prostheceraeus > Prostheceraeus crozeri. Next base: position 359,819 of record CAJQUW010012101.1, on the reverse strand, counting down.
AGAAATTTTTTATGTCCTAAAATGTCTAAAAATTTTAAAAAATACTTACTAGAAGGACAAACAATGCTTCTCCTCTCCTCATGTGTAATGAATTGGCGAGTAAGTCGTTCTGTTCAAAATTATGTTTATCACTTATATATTGAAAAGATCCTATTTAACAGTCTGCCCATTCAGATGATAAGAGGACAGGTCTGTTTCCAATCAAAATACCAGATCTAGCTAATAACACAGCGGGATTACTCTATCTAAAATCTAGCAAGTGTGTAAGAGAATTAATATTAGTTCCTTAAGCTAAAACGTGAAATAGAATTGTACAAAATATGCATACAAATTATTTGACTATTTTTAATGAGGTTATCAACAGGAACTTGGTCAGGACGATCGCGTTTCGACCGCTTCATCCTGGACGCTCAAACCCGACCAAGCGCGGTCCTGTACATTTAAGATGCACAGCCTCAAAAATTAAATTTATAATAGAGAAAGATTAGCATCTATCAAAAAATTAGAGTCACTATTGACTGAAATGTACCTCAGGCATTTGAAAGAAGGACAGAGTCAATATTGTATTGGTCAGGGAAAGTGGTCTGGGGAAGCTGATTCCAAAGCTGTGCCGTGCGAACAAAAGAGCTTTTCGAGCGACTCACAGTACGTGCGAGTTCTAAGCTCACATAATAGCATGTGAGTGCATTAGCTCTACGTGTGCTTCTGGAGAAGATCTTAGGTTTGGGTACGCACTCATTTACTGCAGAGCTGCTTCTACCGAAATAGTACCTGTAGAAGAGCCTGAGTGAAGCAACATCCCGTCTGACGGAGAGCGGCTGCAACTTGCTAGCAAGTTTTTCACCATGAGATTCTTGACACGTTTCTCAACCCGTTCAAGGAGGTTAAGATGCGTTTGTGGGGCGCCTTACAACAATACTCCATCAGAGGACGAATAGTGGACTTGTAAAGATAGCAGAGTCTGTGGTGGAAGATAGCTGCTGGCACGATAGAGACTACCAATGCGTTGAGCTGCCTGCTTGTTAATGGATTGTGTGGTTTCCATGACAAGAAATAAATGGAAATTATAATAATAATAATAATTTCGTTAATATTTAATTCTGTAACGTATTTCAGAAACCAATCGTCATTCAGATGGACGCATCAGGTATTGGTTTAGGTGGGGTATTGCTTCAGGAAGATTTGCCTGTCATGTTCATTCCGAGATGTCTTACTGATACGGAGCAACGTTACTCCTCGTATATCGAAAAGGAATTTTTGGCGATTCTGTATTGCCTTAATCGATTCAAGCCATTCATTTTTGGAAAGCCTGTGAAGGTTCAGACAGATAACAAGCCATTAACATCATTTTTCAAAAAAGATATTAACAAATTGCCTGCTAGGATTCAGAAATGGATGCTGTTTCTCCAAACTTATGAATTCGAAATTGAATCCATTACAGGAAAAGAAAATTCGTTAGCCGATGGCTTATCCAGATCTCCAATTTTCGATTTACCATCAGAAGCAGAAATTTCCAATGAAATTATTTGTTTGGTAATGAAGGATAGCCCTGTCTCTGCGAATGATATCAAGGAGGCAACATGCAATGATGATGAATTAACAGAACTTCAAACCTGTGTTACTCACGGTTGGTCGAAGTCTTCGAGGGGATCTTTGCGAGCTTATTGGCCTCTACGAAATGAAATATGGCGAAGCAACGACGGCCTTATGATGTTAGGATCTCGGGTTATTCTTCCATTGACCCTAAGAGATAAAGTTATGAACCAGGCACATGCAGGACATGTTGGCTCGTGTAAAATGAAAATTCTGCTACGTTCAATGTTTTTCTGGCCAAAAATGTCAGCCGAAATCGATGGTCATGTACGTGAATGTCAAAACTGAGTAAAATATTCTTCGCAAAACTCTACTGCTCCTATGAAACCAGTTGCCGATGAGCCAGGAAAAGCTTGGAATACAATATCAGTGGATTTTACGGGTAATTCGTCAAAACTGAATAACGTTATTTTCTTTACGATGATAGATTATTATTCGAGATATCCTTTAGTCTACAAGGTTCGCTCATCTTCGGCTCAGGAAGCTTTCAATTTTTGGCATACCAAAACATTTGATATCCGATAATGGTACTGCATTCACGAGTCAACAATTTTCTGATTTCTTGGAGTATTGCGAGGTTACTCATAAAAGAAGCAGTCCGTATTGCCCACAATCAAACTGTAATCGAGCGATTTCACGGAACGTTAAAGAAGAGGATGTTCAAAATGATGGATTCGGGTTGTTCATTGGAGGACTCGTTGCAGCAAGCTTTGTTCGATATTCGATCCTTAACGAATATCTCTATTGGATGTACTCCATATTCCAGGATGTTTGGTCGCGAGATGCAAACTCGATGGTAATTGTTCAATATAATTAAACAAATTATATTAACCACGCACTATTCTGAGGTCCTGGAACAGCTTGACCTCCGGTGGGTTGTTTGTCCACCTGAGTTAGGTAGGCCACGGCAACTCCGTTAGAAGTGGCGGAGTTGTGTTGAAAAGATTTGGCCACAACCTTGTTCCTCTGGATTCGAGATCCGAGGGGTGCGTTGAGAGGAGAGGCGATTGATGAGATAATAAGCTGGGCACTTGAGCCAAGAGTGGGCATTCGGTCGAACAAAACAGAGTGGACTCTGAATGTGACACTTCCATGTTCAGTAATTGCCTCAATGACAGAACGGAGAATGGAAAAGGAGAATCCAAACTCGTTAGTGTCGGCTGGGTCGTCGTTAAGTGTGTATCCCAGATCCTGAAGCCTTTGTCTCTGTCCGGTTCTTAACATTGAGACAGGACCGAATCTAACAGCATTACTGTTCAAGTTTGGATCAACGGCTGAGATGTAATTTAGAGCATACGGCTCGACCAATGACATCCGAACACGCTCATGGGTTAAACCCAGAGCTATCCAGTCCTCATACTGAATATGAGTTTCGAGATTCACAGGACCATAGAAGCCGCTGTGACCATCGACGACTTGATTCGGCACATCGGGAGACTCCATCAGGATTCTCTCATCAGTCTTCGCGGTGACGGTTCCGAAAGTGTTAAGCCACAAGAAAATTGGCTCAGGGACTGCGAGGGAATCTTCGCCAGCACGCTGAAGAGTTAGGGTCTGCTCGAAATTCAAACGGTCTCCCTGATCGCGGGCAACGCTCATCATCCGAAGCCACCACAGCTCTGCAACGTAGACTCTTAAAGAGTTCTAGCGAGCATACGCCAGCAAATGGTCTCGATGTGGCTGCCATGTGGTTGTACACCATAGCTGTCAGATCTTCGAAGCTCATAGCTGATGGTGAATAACGGGAGTTGGACACCTGCACGTCCGTAAGGCCACCCGGCGCAAAAACGGACTCCTGGAAGAGAGGGTCATCTTTGGGAGTCGTGGGACCAGTCTTCTGCAGGGCGCGGACCCTGTCAGGTAAGCGAGGGGGAGGCGGGGGATTTCCAGCCTGGAACTCTTGCTCAGACGATCTTGCCGTCTAAAAAGCGCTCTTCTCTTTCAGAGAGTTCCTCATCGCGCGTACTCTGACTGAAATTTGTATATTTATGGCGATTCCGACCTGAGCTACTATGACCACATCCTCTGTTGGCCATGTGCGAAAGCGATCACGTCAAACCTCAAGTATCAAAATCCGATATTTAAGGGGTTTTTAAATCCATTTTTTAACAGATTGGATGTGCGGTTTCCATGACAAGTCTTTCGTAACCGCCAATCCAAGAAAGGAGATGGAATCTTGTTCTCTGATCCTATTATCTGACATCTTAATGCTATGATCATCATCATCTCCTTTAAGTCGTGAGTGCAGAATACTCTGAGTTTTTGAAGGATTGAAGGAAACAAGCCAATTGGCGCCCCGTTCTGAGACCCCATGTAAGTCGTCATTAAGAGCGTCGCATAACTGCTGACGTTGCTGAGTGTTCTTCGCAAGTCGCTCATTGGAATTGATGTGTCGTACGTCATCTGCATACATCACCAATTTACTCACTAGGCAGTCTGGGAGGTCGTTGATGTACAGCTGAAAAAGAGTGGGTCCCAAAATTGACCCCTGAGGAACTCCTGCATTGACAACCTTGGTGGAAGACTTTCGGCCATCTAAGACGACATATCTGCCGGTCACTAAGGAAAGAAGCAAGAAGTTTGTGGAGCTGATCAGCAACTCCATAGGACTTAAGCTTCATAAGGAGTCCCTGATGCCAGACTTTATCGAATGCCTTGGAAATATCCAGGGCAACTGATCTCATATCACCTTGTCTGTCAAGGACACGACTCACATGTTCAGTGACATGTCAGAGAAGATCTGCAGTTGATCGGGAGTGCCTGAAGCCATACTGTTCACTCGTTGTGCGTCGATACGGGAGGTTCATTTCAAGATAAGTAATTTCCAAATAATTGGAAATAAAGAAGTCACTCCCTTCTATTTACGACTTTTTATTCCGATAAGTTAAAAAGAAGCACACGACGCGTTTCGTCCGAAGACAGTCTCAGGCAGAACCATACTGTTCTTCTGATAGAAGGTTCTGAGTTTCAAGGAAGTTAACAATATGCTGGTGAATCACTGCATCAAAGATCTTGCCAGCAATTGGAAGCAGGCTGATAACCTATCACTTAGAAGTAAGGGCGGCGGAACGAATTTTTGATTGGGGGGGGTGGGGGTGGGGTGGTGGTCCAATGTACATGTACAAGTACAGTAGAATGTTGTATTCTGCTGTAGACCTACTGCATGTATTATTGTACGATTGAATGAATTACTTGTACGTTAGTTTATCTTTCAATTATCGATGTGTTTTCGTTATCGGCTAAGCAGCTGTTTGTTACCTACTATATGGTATCTTCAACAAGTCTACCTTTTGAGTGTTCTTTTATTTTTTGATGAATTTTTCCAGATGGGTCTATACTTCCGTGTTGTATGATATAATTTCATACTCTGTGGGGCACTACTCTCTAACTAAAATTTTATCTTGATAGATAAAGATAAAACCATACCTCCCTACAATAAATATGAATATAATTACTCTTGACATGGAATATGTCGATTACTATTCGATTATATCATTGTGTACTGCCATGGATCGCTATTAAGTTTTGGCTTGACACGTCTTACAAGTGTTAAATGCTAAGGTCATTAGGTCATTTACACAAAGTAATCGTTCCGTCAAAAGTTGTTAAAGAATATAATGCACAAACAGTTTTAATAGACACAATATGCAAGTCTGGCCTTCCAAATTTTGTTTTGGCTGGGATCACCGATAGAATTCTTCCTAATTATCAGAATATCATTTAATTGATCATTAACTATATTTATTTTCCTTAGATGCTTCGATATCAGAAAACAAGAAAATATGATTAAAAGGTGTCGGTCAGTGATCCCTTCGTTTTAAATTGCTTGAATAATTAAAAACAAGTCATATTCGTCTGAATTTATTGACAACAATTGAGGTGAGATTCAATTGAGAGAGAGAAGTATTCAGTTTCCAAATTGAGACAAACGCCAAGGGTTGCGAGAAACAAAGTTATGAATTAGTTTTTCCATGTCAATTTTCTCCAAAATATCTCCTAGAAACCTTAACCAGCTGTTCTAATATTTGAAAAATTGACTTTGAGATATGAATGCATACGTACGTGTCACCCTTCTGCAGCTGTCTTAGAATTCCGAATGCTTTTGATCTCGGTTCGGTTGAAGCACTAGGTGACGCAGGGAATTATTTCATACTTTTGAGGATAACCTCGTAATTATTCACTATTTCCTTCATTCCTTTGTATCGAACAGTCCAGCGAGTAGGCACGAAGGACGCAAAGTGCTTGACGGTCGATTTTCTGATGAGGATACATTATGTAAAATATTTCGAAACTTCATTGTTCCGAAGAATAACACACCTATATCATTGACAAGACATACTGTATCGCGTATTACCGGCAGTTCAGCAACAGCTGCGGCAACTAGGTTGACGCAGTGAGCAGCGCAATTTGTATAATGTGCAAGGGGGATGTCGTTGATGAATCAAAGCTTGTGCTCCAGTATGAGCTCCCTTCATGTTGCTTGTCCTCGTAGATTTTGAAGAGACAGATTGCATCACTGAAAAGTGTCCATCAGTATGTTGCAGATAGGTTTTCCTGTAATTTCCTCCGTTTCGTATAGTCCTATGAACTCCTCTGAAGGAACCAAATTTTCGTCCTCATACCGAATTGTGATGCACTGTTGGTCTTTTCCGCTGACATCTTGTACCGTCGCACATAACCGAGAAGATTTCTGATTCTGTAATTTTCTCTAATATCGTTCTGAGAACATCATGTCCCATATCTCGTAAAATTTCATTTTGTATGTCATGACTGAGTAAGTGCCGACATTTGTCATTGGATTCCCATTTCTCCAGCCATCTCCTTAAATCTGTGTTGTCCTCCGCCCTCAGTTTCAACAGTTGAATTAAGTTGCCGTCCTTATCATCAGCTCCACGTAGAGGAATGCCTTGACGAGCATGATATTGAATGGAAGAGAAGATTGCGCGTAAAGCATTGCGTCTGGAAGTCTGGTCTTCTTTCGATTGCATCTCCAGTGTTTCTATAGTTTTGCATGCTGAACCCCGCTCTTTGAATCCAATACAAGCAGTCCTGTGCAGATCACTTCTCTGGTGACTGGAGAAACGTTGAAGTGCTTTTTCCAGTTATTATAACCTTTCGTCGTGAGAGCATCTTCTGATTTCCCGGTATGATGACCAAGTCTGTGTACGTAGTGCTGACAATAAAAACAAGCGAATTTTGATCCGTCCCAGTGTAACCATGGATAAAGCTCAAACCGTGATTTTTGAAAACTCATGTTTTCAAAAAAGAAGTTTCATTTCTGTTGGGATAAATGAAACCTCGGGATGATGTGGTTTGTCTTGGATAACGAACGTTGTCAGTTCAATTGATTTTAACTTCTTTTGAATTTTTGATTCAGGTTGAGAGGGAAGAGGAGACAGAGTCTCTGATTGGGATGCTGTAGATGTCTCACGTTGAGAATGAAGAGGAGACGGAGACTGTGATTGGGGTGCTGTAGATGTCTCACGTTGAGAAGGAAGAGTAGACGGAGACTGTGATTGGGGTGCTGTAGATGTCTCACGTTGAGAAGGAAAAGGAGATGGATACTCTGATTGGGGTGCTGTAGATGTCTCAGGTTGAGAAGGAAGAGTAGACAGACACTCTGATTGGGGTGCTGTAGATGTCTCAGGTTGAGAAGGAAGAGTAGACGGAGACTGTGATTGGGGTGCTGTAGATGTCTCACGTTGAGAAGGAAGAGTAGACGGAGACTGTGATTGGGGTGCTGTAGATGTCTCAGGTTGGGAACGAAGAGTAGACGGAGACTATGATTGGGGTGCTGTAGATGTCTCAGGTTGAGAAGGAAGAGTAGACGGAGACTGTGATTGGGATGCTGTAGATGTCTCACGTTGAGAATGAAGAGTAGACGGAGACTATGATTGGGGTGCTGTAGATGTCTCAGGTTGAGAAGGAAGAGTAGACGGAGACTGTGATTGGGGTGCTGTAGATGTCTCAGGTTGGGAACGAAGAGTAGACGGAGACTATGATTGGGGTGCTGTAGATGTCTCAGGTTGAGAAGGAAGAGTAGACGGAGACTGTGATTGGGATGCTGTAGATGTCTCACGTTGAGAATGAAGAGGAGACGGAAACTCTGATTGGGATGCTGTAGATACCGCACGTTGAAAGGGTAGAGGAGACAGACACTCTGATACTGTGGATACCGCACGAAGAGTTGGATCCGAGGGAATTTGAGATCCCGTCCATGTTGTAGACACCATGCATCCTTTCTTGCATTTGCTCCCTTGCTGTAGCCAATCCAAAAGACTTCCTTTTGCTCCTGTGAAAAAGAAGCGGCTACATACAGAAGATAAAGAAAGAGTTAATTACATGTGGTCTATCTAACAGTGGTTCATAAACTGTAAATGTGATATCCCGATGACAGGAAATATAACACATTTATCATGACGTAAATCATGTTTATTATTAATTGACATTTCACGTTTAAGCATATATTGGCACAAACACCACTTTTTTATATGTTTGATGAAGCTAAATGTCTTGAAGGCATAGTGATAACTTAAGCAGTTGAGTAGCAGAAGTATCGCACCAAGTGTTGGATGGTATATGTAAGTGAAAGAACTACATTTAGCAGTTTGAGAACCACGTACTTGATACCCTCAAGCAGTCTACAAAAATTCACGTCTGCTAGGATTTGTTTATTAGCAAAAAACTCATTATTATTGGTTATCAGTAGGGCAATTTTTTTGACCTAATATCTTGAAAAAGTTGACCTGAAAATCTGAAAAGTTGACAAAAGTTGCCCTAAAGATAAATGATCTGAAGTACAACAGAAATAATATTATTTCCGAAAAATAAGACTGTTGTCCGATGTACAAAATTAAAAACACTACTATTAAATCCGAAATTTGAGAAAAGTTACACTTTGTTGTAATGCAAACACAGATACTTTGCTGCATTTGTCGGTAAAAAGTTTCTGTCTTTTGACATAAGTTTTCCGAGCATGGAAAATGACCGTTCCACTGAGGCTGAAGTGGGTTGGTAGCATTGTAGCTCTGCGTACAGCCCCGGGGAGAATCTGCTACGGACGATTCACTATCATAATGTTTGATGCTCTTCTGCGACACATTTCCATGACACAAACCTCCTTTATTTGATTTGTCGGTTTTCCCGACAAAATGGATGTGCTTGTCCTCAGCGTCGTCGCCAAACGTGAACTGGTCAATAGTCAGTGTTCTATGCTCGTTGCGTGATCGCAACCCGAAGACTTAGCTGTTATAATAATATACAGCTGACAGAAGTCCCTCACTTTTGTTGATGTCAAATGCACCAGAAATCCACAGATTTCTCTCATCGTCTGGTGTGACGGGATCCGCTTGACGTTTATGCATATTCACTCCTTTCTCAGTCACCTCCTGCATGCGTCGATCAAGGCAGCGTCGCAAGTAGAAGAACTTTACGTCGTTTGGCTTAATGAAGTTAAGATCGGGTTACCACACTTATCTCGGAAATACCACACATTATTCCGTAGATACTATGGGCGGGATGTTCCTGACCGCCCTTGCATCGAATTTCGAATACGAAATGGGACAAAGTCTTGTTAAATGTCTCACAATTTGCTGATGCCAGGTCATTGAGAGACGGAATATGTCCATTGGGAAACGCTTCATTTCGTGATTTCCTCCATTCGTCGTACACAGCCACACAAAGTTTGTGGTTCTGCGAGTACTTGCAGGCTTTGTATTGGCAATACTTGATTCTATCTGCTAGGTACTCACAAATTCAAATCTGGACATGTCTTCGCTCGAGAACTGTTACTGACTGATGTAGGATGTAAAATGGTGATTTTTTTCCTTCTTCGTGACTAACATGAACGACTGTGAATTATATGACCAATTATGGGGTCCATAATTCCAACATCCGATAAATTTTCAGTTTCTTCTTCCTTATCACATTGCAGTTAGTACAGCTATGGCCAGAAGTCTGGTATATTGACCACTCAAAAACAATTTATTGAAATTTGCAACGTTACAATTTTTTAGGAACAAATTTGCCATTGATGTCATTCATTAATCGTTCTAATCATCGTAAAAAAGATATTTACACTGTCTCATTCAATATCTAATGTGTCTACCACAGTTTCTAATGACCAGTTGTAGTCGTTGAGGCATGCTGTCTGAGATTTTTGCACACTTCGGGAGTGATTTCCTTGCACCAAACTTGTCGTATCACGTCTTTAAGATTGTCCAATCCCGTTCGATTGTGAGCGGAAACCTTGGCCTTGACGATGGCCCAAAGATTTTCAATTGGATTGAGATCTGGACTGCTTCCAGGCCACGGACAAAGAACATCGACTTTTTGGGAACTCAGCCAAGTTTTCACCATCCTTGCGCTATGGCATGGAGCACCATCATGCATGAACTTCGTGGCATGCCTCAGTGTCATCATTGGTCTTAAGCGATCCTGTAAGACTTCCAAATACTTCTTTGCATTCATAGTTTCACCTGGGTTTAAGAACCAGAGACTTCCTCGACCTGTAGCCGACATGCAGCCCCAGAACATAATTTGGGCACAATCCACTCGTTTACATCACCTATGAGATCAGCAGCACAGGAGGCTATCCGAATGGTCACAGTGGACTCTACTTCTCCCGTGCTACTGTCTACCTTATTGAAACGAGCAGTGAGATAGAACATGCCCTTAAGTAAAAATCTATCTAAGCTCGCCAACATTTGATGAATTAAGCCTATATTATTCATCAAGAAAGGATGAATGTCTTGCACAGCTTCAGAGCTTTCTAACTGATAATCGCGAACGAGCCTCTCAAGGGAAAACTTGCCCAGCCTTAGAGTGACGTTGTTGTCAGTGTAAAGCTCAGTTGGATGAGTGTGACAGAGTGTGTGTGAAGAAAGAACAAACTCTGTAGGAAAGGTCTTCTGACACGAAGAACAGGAAAAGCCGACGTGCGATGAAGGATGCTTCCTACCTGTTGTTGTCGGTGGTTGCCTCACACTGCCACAGGAACCGCCTTCGATGTGGACTCGCAAGTTGGCGCTGTTGTAGAACGTGCGTCCACAACCTTCACACTTGGGCCGTTGAGGGATCGGTCGGCGCTTTCCTCCCCTGCAGGCACGCCCAGCGGTGTGACGTCTCAAACTGTAGGCTGAGGCGAAGAACCTGTCACACCGCTTTCATTGAAAGTCCTCCTTCTTTTCGACTTCCATCTCCCTCTCCTCTCCCACTATCTCTAACTCCTCCTGCTCCAACAGTCTCTCCACCGACTTGACGGAGAGGAGAGGGAGGTCGACCGCTGCAGGTGGTGGTGGTGGCGATGCTGGGATGACCATGGGACGGGAGGGAACGTCACCGTCCAGGAGGTAGGCCGCCAGATCTGTTGAGAAAAAGAGAAAAGAGATTAGTAACATGATCAACATTTCAAGTTTGAAGTCTTAGCCCCCATTTCCCAATCACGATTACTTACCATCTAAGGACTGTAACTCCGGCAGCAAGGATGGGCGCGGAGGAGGCAGGAGAGGGACACGACCCGAGGGTGGAAGGGTCCTGGGCTTCGGTGTCGGAGGGACGAGGAGCCGGGACTGGCGCAGGGACGGACGCAGGTAGCGGAGCTGGTGGTGGTGGAGGTGGGGCGATAACGATGCCCGAGAAAGGGGTCGCACCATGGGCGGAGGTAGATGAGCGGGAAGGTAGGCCCGGAAATTCCTCGCGGCTTCCTCCCACTTCTTCTTCTTCGCCATATCTGTAGAGAGGAAAAGAGAGATTAGATAATGAGACAAGGATGATGCAGAGGATCTGAAACATTATAAACATGAGATGTTAAAGATACTTACACTTGCCAAGCAGCTCATGGGCTTCCCCGATTGCTCCTTGGGGGACGGGTTCCCCATTACGATTACATTCATGCACTAAAAAAGAATGACGGCAAAGATTAGCAGAGGTAAATTTGGATTCGGTTTAAACATGAACAAAATAAGGGAGGGCTGTTGATTTTAATGAGGATGTCTACTCTATTGATGTTAGTAATAGCGTCAACCTTGTTACAAATACTTACATAGCTCGATGGTGGCTTTCTCCATCTCAGCAGCAATTCGATAGTTCTCAATTTTTGCGAATTCCATTTTTGTTCGATTACAGACAGCAGATTATGTTAGTAGATTTCAATCACTGAAAAGGAAAGATGAAAATCGTTTCATTTGCCTAGTCAACGTTTGGGAACAATCATTGAAGTGACATCTAATGAATTACATTTCACTCTACTCCATATCATAAAGACTAACCTTTGTCGAATGGCTGAAGTACTCTGACCTGGCGAGAGAAAGCGTCACGTTGAGTATGAAGTCGAACGCCCAACATGAGCAACGGCTGAGAGGTTTCGGTCTAACAAACGACGAACAACCCGTGCAACGCAATCCCTCTACGGCAGTACCCGCCGTCCCGAAGGAACGCTCGAGCAAAGGAGGTATTACAGCGATGATACGTTTTATAAGCAAAAGATATGATAGCAAGAGACTATCAACTTGATAGCAAGTCAAAACAACCTGATAGCAGGAGCTCACTGACACTCACCTTGTGAAAGATAAATGTGAAGAGCAGAGCTGGTGCACTGCCTTTTATAAGATTTTCCTAAGCAGTGAATGGATGAGACCTCTCGTCCAATCACAGACGAGCTAGAGTTCCCGATGTGTGCACGCACATTTGTAACGCGTTATTGAAATCGTCCTAGGCAAAATGATGTTTAGCAATAGACTCAACCATGGCGCCTGAAGTCAATACATTGAAACATGATGATCGCACGATTCGTTTTCATCAAGAGTGCTTCGGAGGCTTAATACAAGATTACATCCTTGAGTTTCAAAGGGAGGAGACAGAATTGGAAGCATGTTTAGACTACACACGAAAAATATTTACGGAGTTGATATCTTATTTCAAAGACAGTCTCATCAAGGCTCACTTAATTGCACATGTCAATTACACTCATTTTCCAGAAGGTGAAGTAGCGGAAAGTGTTGACTTTCAATTTCGTTCCTACGGACAAGAATATGTTACTGATACTTCTGAGTTTTATACACGACATCTGGGGAAGATTATTTCTCGGATAGACAACTTTCATGGTTACGGCGATCATTTGCTTCTGAATAAAATAAAGCATATTGTCATTGCTATTAGTAAAGTGGGTTTCAATGATGTTAAATCAAAGACCAAATAAAGTATTTTTTCATGACTCTTGTGTTGTGCTAAACTTTCTAGTGCTGTGGTGAACACTGTTTTCATATAACATTCTAAACTCTCAGTCTCATTGCAGTAGAAAACTGCTTTTAGTAAACCTGATGAAGCGAATCTAACAGTCATGAAGTTTGAATTTTCTAATAAAGGAACATTTGCCAACTGTCTCCAATAAAACTTTCTAACACTGTGAAAGTAAGTTACAAGACAATCTACACTGTGCAGTAAAACCTTTTCGATAAAACTTTCTAGTGCTGTGATGAGTTCGGTCAGTCGTACGTCAATGATCAAACTTTATTTTCACAAACGTGCGTTGCGGTAATATTATTTGACTACACTAACGCTTGCATTTCATGACACTTGTGTTTCATAAAACGTCATGATCAAACTTGACTAACTATACATCAACCTGTGTAACAGTAAAAATATTTGACTATACTAAACATTGCTTTTGCAAACCATGATACACTTTCTGACTAGACTTGTGAATAAACCTTCGATGATCAAAGTTTTCTAACTATACATCAACCTGTGTGGTAGTAAAACTTTTACAAACCATGATACACTTTCTGACGACACTCACGAATAAACGCAATGATCAAACTTTCTAACTATACATCAACCTGTGTTGCAGTAAAACTTTTGTACAACATGATAAAGTTTCTGACTAGACTTACGAATAAACGTCATGATCAAACTTTCTAACTATACATCATCAACCTGTGTTACAGTAAAAATATTTGACTGTACTAAACTTTGCTTTTGCAAACCATGATACACTTTCTGACTAGACTTGCGAATAAACCTTCGATGATCAAACTTTTTAACTATACATCAACCTGTGTGGCAGTAAAAAACTTTTGTACAACTTGATACACTTTCTGACGACGTTCACAAGAGCTTGTTCACTACTGAAGAGAGAAGTCTGTGATGTGTTGCGTGTGGCGCAAGGGTGGCCTCCCATTTCATTCCATTCATCATTTTTCTTCCCCTCTGCATTCCATATCCGAGGATATGTGGCGGGCTTGGGACCGCTTTAGCTGCATTAGAAGGTTGGCCCTTAAAAGAGCCCATGGGTCGTTCTCCGTCCAACGACACTACTACTGCAAACACTCTGAAAGGAAAATAATAGGAGATTAGATGAGCTACAAAAAATAATTATGTTGAATAGACTTACTGGGAACCTTCTTTCTAACTTTTCTGACGACGAAGTCATCAAGCTCTCCATTGATATTCATCGTCATGTGGAGGCAGCGAACTCCATCCCCCTCGTAACACAAATGCGTTTCGTTCAAATCGCTGGAGATTGTGGAGACATCACATATGTTATTCTCAAAGAGGGGAAGATGAACCTCATATACTCTCCTTTTTCGACACTTCAAACGCTCATGCAGTCGCTCAACTTCACCCACCAACCTCATTAATACCCTTCACCTCCTCCGTCTCCTTCACCACGCTTCGCATCCGCTCTATCTCTTCATCCTTCCTCGACACACTCGCCTGCAAACTCTCCACCAAACCTGCCTTCCTCATCAACTTGCTCCTTTCCGCCATCCATTCCTTCTCCTTCTTTCTCAAGCTCTCCAACTCTTCCCTCGTTGCCCTATACCCCTCAACCTTCGCCATCAGCTCTTCATTCTCCTTCAAAACTTTTCTTTTGTTACTTTCCAAACCCATCACACGATCCTTCATCCTCACAAATGCCTCCGTATCATACCCCTCTTCCTGCCGTGGCGATGACGCTGCCATCGGCTTAGCCACTTCCTTCCCCTCCCACTCTTCCTTCAAATCCGCTATATCCCCAAACAAATCTTCCATCACCGCATCCAAATCAACATCATCCTTCTTCTTCATTTTCGCTCTCAACTCAACTTCCTCACTCGAACTCTCATCACTCGCATTCGTCACCACTCTCCCCAACCACGTCCTCAATCGTTGCCACCGCCTTCCTCACATCTTCCCTTTCCAACAACTCTCCCTCAAACCACGTCTTGAACCCCTTCTCTTCGATGTTCCCACTCTCACACCGTAAATGCGCCTTGATAAATTCCTTCTCATCCCCCATCACACATTTCCGACAAGGCACACAAAACCTCAACATCACTTTCCTCTCATGGCCCATCGTCCCCTCTTTAGCTTTTAAATGCTTCTTCAGCTCACTGCCTCTGGCAATCTTGCCGCAACTGCATTTGCCAACCAACATCTTAGCATTGCTCGGTTTTGTCATGATAATTCTGTAAAGATAGAGTAAAATTTGATAGCAAGTGTTTATAGGATACTACTTGCTGATATGCATTGAAAGACTAAGTCACCAAACATTTGATAGCATACGTTGGAATAAAATCTAAAGAGTATGATTCCTAGCTTTATCCTATATCCCAAAGTTTGATAGCAAACCTTGTCAGAGCACTCACCGTTCGTCTTGCAACTTGAAACAGGAGTGAAGACTAGAGAAAAGTCGCTGTTTATATACTCAGGGAGCACAAAGCCATGATTCAGACTTTCCTTATTTGGCCATGCTTTTAACTTGACAACAGCAGTTTTACCATGCATGGGCATCGACAGTCACCGTGCTTTCCATTACCAACTCCCAATACAAAGACGGATTCCCCTATGACGCGAAAAGGTTTGAGGTCAATGCGTGCAGTAACTATCTCATTTTTACCAAGTTACAATGACAAACGATAGACGTTGCCAACCCTGAGTTACTGAGGCTAGACGAAGAAGGCCTGATAGCAAGCCAGCAACCGTTTGGGTGTTAAGCTCTTGAATCCGTTACAGGCATTACTCAGAGGGGATCTTATCCCAGCTCCAAGGCCTCGACCCACAAATCCAACCTCGAGCGGACAGAGCGTGCGTCATATCACTGTGTTGGTATCCGGGCCCCAGTTTTGACATGAAAACCGGTGGAGTTATTTACAAGAGGAAACGGCCCAAGTCACAGAGACTCATAAACGACTGCTTTTTATTCAAAAACTTTAATTATTATCATTAAATATGAATTTAAAATTTTCAGTATATTAGTACTACTCATAAAACGTTTATAAGTAGTCTGTCATCTACAGCACAGCAAGAACTGTCGAATGTTTCTTGAATCAAGTCTAAAGGACTTGTAGAAGCAAAGTTCTAGCCGTTTGAAGATTTCGGCCTACTATCATCAAATGGTCAGTCATGCTATACTGACTAACCTATAAGTCTGACACCTTAGCTGATATCAGTAATGGAAAGTCAGAAGTCCGATATCGGAACTCAAGAGAAACGACTTACCTGTAGTCAGTTTCTCAACTTAGTGAAATTCCTCTCCCGATCCCATTCTTATATACCCTGTGAATATGCAATCGATAAGAGGGGGGTCAAAACATTATTTGTCAAAAATTTGACGTTAATTCCAAATCTGGTCTCTGTTTTCCCGTCCGAGGCTTGCTTCACCCGCTAGAGCGATTTTCATAAACATTCTAACTCTGTCGTTTTTTCGTCAATGTCCCAAAATTTTCAATAACGTCTCACCTCTAAACGAAGGCAGATACGAACAAGCCATGTTTTCCACTGAATTTGTCTCACTCCCAGCTTTCAAATGAGCTATTGCACGACTTTCTACGATGTCTACAACCAAAGTTAGAAGATCGCTGCCGAGGAGGGGTCAGAACTTTTTCTCTCCGATTGAGTTGGGAAGAAGTTCTAAGACCCAACATTGACCAAAACGTCCGAATTTGCACTCCGTTTTCCCATCCGAGACCTCCTTCTGCCCGAAAAACGACTTTTCTCATCCCAAAACCTCCAAAACCTGACTTTTCCAACTCTGACGTTTTCCTGCCATTTTCCTCCCAAAACCCAGGGAAAGTGAGCCAAACTGAGCTTTCCACTGCATTTTTCTCACTCTTAGCTTTCAAATGAGCTATTGTACGACTTTCTACGATCTCTACAACCAAAGTTGGAAGTTTGGCAAGAGGGGGGGGGACGTCTTCAAAACTTTTTCTCTCCAATGTCGCTGGAAACATCCTTCCTAACCAAAAATTGGCCAAAAATTCCGAATCTGGCCTCCGTTTTCCCACCCGAGACCTCCTTCTGCCCGAAAAACGACTTTTGTCATCCAACACCACCAACACCCGCCCTTTCCTCACTCTATCCCTCACACATCACCTTCCTTCCCACCCCTTGCCTCAGCACTCCTCCTTCCTTCCTTCCTTCCAGAGGGGGGGGGACCAGTTTCCTCCTCTCGGACCCATTCCTCCCAGCACATCCTTGGCGCTCTCCCTCACCTTCCTTCCAGAGGGGGGGGGCTGAGTCAGCATTATGACTCATCATTTCACATTTTGGAATGGGCTTACTACTGATCGAGAAGAAATTGATGGATTGCACACAAGACGTCGACGGATGAGGCGGTCAGTTTGAGATGAGGTGGTCTTCGGTCGTCCACATCGTGGCCTGGATTGGAAGTCATTGGTTGAACGATATCGACTGACAGTTCGGCTAACATTTGCTTGAGAGGTATTCAGTTGATCAGCGACAGCCTTCTGCGTCATTCCAGATTCGATTAATGCAACGATTAATGCTCGTCCATATTTTCAATGATCAGAATTGAACACAAGTTTAACAGTGCATTCTTAAAACCAAGTATCACAGCCATTTCAATAGGTCGATCTACATCTATGACGTCACCATGTTCTCCCTAATTGAAAGATCGTGATGGAAATGCTAATGGCGTATTGCATCAATGTACGATGATTCACAACATCCATTACGGACATTAGAGTGAAAAATTCTGCTACAATTCTTTACGTGGCGGAAATAAGGCGGGGGATAAACACTATACCAGACATCTGGTCATAGATGTAATTACGCAATAGCCGGTTTGTGTTCAGCTTCCTGATTTTCGGAGAGTCTGCGAGAAGGTGAGACCAGATTGAAGATCTTGAGTGTTTAAGACGTGTATTCCACGCTATTGTAACGTACATTGATTCATCAGCTACTTGTTGCACATTTTCCTTCCCTAGAGACGCTATAAAGTTACGCAACATCCTCAGAAAGCTGTCAATTCTTTTCCCGATGCTGAAAGAGTGCCGATAAATGAAATTGGAAGCCATCCGAGCACGCTAAATCTGTTATCGTCCGCGAACGCCATTTATCGGTACACTTACGACAAAATGTATTTTTGGATGGTTGAAAGGAGATCCAGACACATTCATTGCGTTTATAAGAAACATGAGATACACCTCGGCATTATATATCTCTATTGCGTCAATCATCCCTCAAGAAATATATCTATGTACAAATCAGTCACGTCTGTAAATGCAATTAGCTATAGACAGCAAATGGTCTCTTGTGGGATGTGCATGTGCGATGCAAAAATTTAAGTATAAGTCATTTATTAACATGCAGAACAATATTTATGAATGATTCAATTCCTTTTCTAACATTGCTCTTATCAGTTTCTCAGTTCAGAAGGGAATTTCAAGAACAAAGTTCAATTTCAAGTTTGGCCTTTCTAAACCACTAATTCTGAAATGGTTAAGACACTTCTTTTGATTTTTTAGTTTTGATGGCAAAGAATTGTCCACACGATGAGCTATGTAGAGAGAATTTCGGCAATTTCACAAAGTATTTTGCCGATATAATGTACTATTGACTCACAAATATCACACATCGCTGGATTAGAATAGTGGTCTTCACAAATGGGATCGACGAAATCCTTGTCAGAGAATATTTCTGTATCATGTCTTCCATCAGAAAAAAGTCTCTTCAGGAGATCTGAATGGGAGGGATAGTGGCGGAGAATGTAGACCTTCTGATCCAGCATGAATCAAAAGTTGTCTGAAAGCAGATCTGAACTGATGTGGTGTTGGGTTGAAATTCCAACTCCTCAAACGAATATAATTGAAGAATAATTCTGTGAAATCTTGGAGGTCAAAATAAATTGAAAATTTTGTGTCAACACTCAACAGGTTATTTGCCAAACTATTTCAGGGATTCAAGGTCAGCGTAGAAACCCAGAAAGCCCGTCTTTTTATCGACTGTATACTGCTGTTGCGACGCAAATCAGTAAGACTAGTAAACGTTTTTGCTTGTTTCATGAAAGTTATCCTCTGGTCCATGTTGACATATTCCAACGGAACCCTGTGAAATCATGACATAAAAATAACTTTGGGGAATTGAAGAAATCAAAGAAAGTTTTGGAAAATGGGCGAAAATCAGTTGTCACTAAAACATAAAATACTTGAACCCAGGAAATTCTTGATTGTAAAGAAGCCGCAGTGAATTCGCTACGGACGTCGAAAAAACTTGAGTCGCTAGATAAACTTTCATCTTTTGTTGATGAAATTGAACATGTCGGTTCGTTAACTTATTCGCCAGCACCAAGCCGTGAGTATTCTGAATTTCTACTAGTCGTTCAATGAAACTCCTATGCGCTTGACCTTTGTTTTTCCACACTACAATTTTTAGAGATTGCCAAGAATTTCAAATCAGTGTAATCATATGTCGTGGATCAAGAAAAACGGACACATTTTGTGACTGGTCATTTGGATATTGAAAGCAAGGTTTCGGATTGCTAATGGATATCGAGGCACATAATAGCTCCAATGCAGTAATGTTGTGCTTGGTTCCATCACATGTAATAGATGTCACTTTGACATTTAGTGGTGCACCAGATAAGTCGTGAGACTTTCATAGAAAAAGTTATGCTATCCAAAAATGATTCATTGACAAATTGTTTGCGTCATGTACAAAATTATTTTTCAACGTAACCACATTCAGCTACAATGCAGTTCGTCTAGCGAACGGCAAGCTCGGAAGGCATTTCTAAAGGAATATGAAGATTTTTCATTGAAAAACGTTCTGCTTCATTCTGCAGTTCTTTTCAATCAAATTTCTTCCCTCAGAGATCTTGGTTGATATGTCTGAAGAGGAGGAAGTCCGACGGAGCCAGATCCGGAGTGTAGGGGTATGTGAGAGCACTGTGAGCCCAGACGCGGCCACAGTTGCTGAAGATCGTTGACTGGTGTGGATCGGGGCGCCAAAAAAGAACAATTCACACACGCGACCTTCCCTTTCCTTCGCATTTGTTGAACAAGATTGCAGTAGTACTAGTCATTGTTGATCTTCGTTTCAGCACTCGCGAAAGCCAACAACAAATGCCGTTTCTCACACCAGAACGCAGACAGCATCGATGCTCGTTTATGGCAAGTTGATAGTCTCAGCTTCTTCGATTCAGCCTCATTATATACATATATATTGTCGCAAAATTACATGCATGTACATGTATATTGTTAACTTGCGCGCACACACCGGCCAAACAGAGCCGAGGGACACGAACAAGTTGAGTTCGGGGTAAGTCCAAGCATGAAAAGGTCACATAGAAAGTGTGCAAATGACAGTGTGTCTGGGCTTGGCCTCTTCGGAATCGTTCGGTCGGTGGATGGAGCAGAACTAGTGCAAGAGTGATGGCACTGCCTCCATGGGAACTGCGGAGACAGTGACCCAGAAGTCCTTGAAGGCCTGGTCACACTGGGTCAACGCATGCAGAACGCACGCAGAACGCATGGAAAAATTGAGCTGTGCGTTGTTGCACGCATTCATTCGTTGTGCATGCGTCTAGTGCGTTCAACACACGCGCTCGTGCGCTCAACGCGCCGTGGCTGTTCGTCGTGTGCGACGAGAGTTTTGAGCATGTTCAAAATTGTTCGACGCACAACACGCATGAAGCCGTGCGCTAGAAGGACGCTGCAAGGACGCTAGACATACGTCGAGAGTGCTGGCTGATCGCCAAGCACTCGTAGTGGATGCGCAGCGTAGAAATGAAGATATAAATATGGCCTGTAGTCGCTTTGATGAGCTACATGTTGATTGACTATGGATAATTCGGACAGGATGCAAGAACTTGCGGTTATTCGTCATCATCAGAACCTCATGAATCTAGCACTTCACCATGTCCGCAGAATAAAGGGAAGCAGACCAAGAAAACGTTGAAGACATTGGGTCCGACCATGGATGGGCAGGAGACGACAATTTGACCTGTATGATCAGTTGCTTGTCGAATTGCGTAATGAAGATCAAGACTAGTTCAAGAACTTCATGCATATGCCCCCTAGCATGTTTGACGAAATTTTACAGAGAGTGGGATCAAAAATTGCTAAAGAATCGACCACCTTCCGAGAAGCTCTTGATCCTGGTTTGAACTCGCTTTTACACTTCGGCATCTCGCTTCAGGAACAAAGTATCGCTCAATGTCCTACGGGTGGAGAGTTCCGCACAACACAATATCCATTCTCATCCCAGAAGTGTGTCAGGCTATCATTGATGAGTACAAAGATGAAGTGATGAAGTGTCCATCATCTCCGGTAGAATGGCGAGCTATTGCTGAACAATTCATGAAGAGATGGAACTTCCCTCACACTTGTGGTGCTCTTGATGGCAAGCATGTGGAATGCAAGTGTCCCCCTAAAAGCGGGTCTCTCTTCTACAATTACAAGGGATACTATTCCATTGTGCTGTTGGCTCTTGTTGATGCAGACTATAAGTTCATCTGGGCAGACATCGGTGGAATGGGATCAGCGTCAGACGCCCAAATCTACAATGCCTCCGAACTGAAGAAATATGTTGAAGATAGTTGCATTGGTTTTCCTTGATCCTGATCCGC
Source organism: Prostheceraeus crozeri (assembly GCA_907163375.1). Taxonomy (NCBI): domain Eukaryota; kingdom Metazoa; phylum Platyhelminthes; order Polycladida; family Euryleptidae; genus Prostheceraeus; species Prostheceraeus crozeri. The sequence goes on along the minus strand of CAJQUW010012101.1, from coordinate 338,377 downwards.
TACCGAACGACGATGTGTGTGTTGCATACTTCATCGTCGGAGACGATGCGCTTCGCTCTTCGACCCAACATGATGAAACCGTATGCATTGCGTGGTATGACGCGGTCGGAACGCATCTTCAATTATCGACTCTCCAGGGCCAGGCGGGTGGTAGAAAATGCATTCGGAATTCTAGCCAACTGCTTTCAAATTCTCTTGAGCACAATGCAGCAGCATCCCGCGACAGTTAAGCGCATTGTCACTACGTGTATAATTTCCACAATTTGATGCGCATCCGTTATCCATAAATGCAGAATCAGCAACTTGACAGTGCCGAAAATCAAGATCGTGTATTCATTCCGGGTGCGTGGAGAAATGGCGCAAATCTACAGGACATCCGCATAGTCGCTGGTAGCAAACACAGCAAACAAGGAGGGAAAGAAGTTGAGGAATCTCATCAAGCATTGGATCGTCTCTGAAGCCGGTGCAGTGCCTTGGCAAAATAGAATGATCTAGAAGGTAGAACAATATTCTTCGAAAAATGGAGAGGCTTTTATAGGTTGGATACTTTTGACAGCATATGCATGTTACTCATTCTACTGAAAAATCAATGTTTTCTCGGTGTTATCTGCGGAATGGAAGAGATAATGAGCATTAATAATCAGTTTTCAAACAACAAGTTTAATTGGAGTTTGTCAGATAATATTCACATACTATTAACTGGGCTAAATGTGCATGGCAGTACAAGAATACAAGCAGACGCTTATCGAATGCTCCTGTATCTATACGACCTCATTAAATTATGCATGTAATTAGTCCTGTAATTATAATCAGATTCAAATTATACATGTGACTTCAAGTCTCAGCTCGAAATTGAAATGGTGAACAGCATAACTAAATTGAAATATTATTTTGTCTTGTGGCCTGCAGGTTCATAGGCTACTACTAATTATGAAATATGATAAATGGTCGACGGTATTGTGAAAAGGCCTTGATTCACTTTGTCGAAGCAAGTGTGGAAAAATCAAGAAATTTTGATGGAAATTCTATTATAGTTGTTACGAAAAATCAACGCAACATATTTCATTGCACATAGTCATCTTCAGGTGAACATATAGAACTAAGGAATGAAATCAAACTGATAAAACATTTATGGCTCAAATTCTGAATTGGCATAATCTATTTCATAGAGAGATGAAACTCAGGAGATATCCTCAGAGCAGAGTTCTGGAGTCCATCCAAGCTTCCCCAACCACCCAACCACATGAGGCATCTATGTAAAGTGGAAATCGTTCATTGAATTGCATCCTTCTCTGTTGTTGATGTTGGCTCTATGTTTCCGCATCAGGATGGATTCTTTTATCATTAATTAAAGCATCATCATTCGCCGATCCTTGGTTGGGGAGGCTTAGATGGACTCTATCGAACTCAGCTCTGATGATATTTCATGAGCTTCACCTATCTAAGTAATATATTTTGCATGTTCATAATTTTGAACCATGATGTCTATCAGCCTGATTTCATTCCTTAATTCTATGTGTTTGCCTGAAGATGACTATGTGCAAAACTTAGTTTGAAATATATTGTGTTGATTCTTCTAAACAATCATACGTATAGAATTTCCATCAATATTCCTTGATTTTTCCACACTTGCTTTAGCAATCGACGGGAGCATGTTGTTAAATAGAAAGATAAAAAAGAAACTCTCACAGTTGCGTTCGATATGTAAGTAAGTTAAAGAAATTAAAAATTAAATGCTTGTGTCACTCTACTCTTTATGCAATTACTCGAACCATGGTTTACTACATTACTGGATTTGACATTGAGAAGAAAAGATCACGCCAATCTGCAGTAGTGGCCGAAAAAGATCTCTGCATTAACAGCGCTAACACTGTCACATTGCTTGCAGAACTTGATACTAGAAATAGGATGTAGAATGTTGTATACAGTGAGATGCGTTGTCAATTTCAACATAAGTAGGAAATTATGAATTGACCGTAATTTTTAGCATGTCCTTCGACAATTTATTCCAATTATTTAATCCAACAATTTATTCAAATTAATCAATGCAGCCCTGGTTTGGATAAAAGAAAAAGGACATGTTGTCATGCAATCTTTTTATCTGGGATGTGATGCCCCTACACTAGCCTACATGTAAGTTGTCAACATAAATTCTCAAACAATCGCAACATTGCTTGGAACATTTGAAGTGTTCAATCCTGAACTTTGAGTCACGTTGGAACTGTTCAAAAGCTCGGTGAATCCAGAGGTCCCAGCGTAGCTGACAGAGAAGCGTCATTGACATTCACTGCACCACTGTCCATGTTGAAAAGTGAATTGTGCGGCTGAACTTGTTGGTCGTAGATCTGTTGACAAATCTGTGGCGAAGACATGCTGCCAGAAGCATACTTGTCCACTCATTGCCTCCACGCGTTTGTAGGAGAAGATGGCCAAAAGGGTTGAGGTTGAAAGGGGAAGCTGGAAGTTCCTTACCAGGAGGCATGCTGTGATGGAGGCACGACTTGGATTTGTGAACGCACGGGAGGCTCCTCCTCATCACTTTCTTGCAAGGATTCTAGAATAGCACCAATTTCCTTGCGGGCTCTCTTGTACCTTCGTTTGCTCATGGTCATGAGCGCTCCTCTCACGTAATGGCCAAACACTTCCTGCTCCGTCATTGGCTGGGTCTGCTGCATTTTTTCGAACTTGCTCGGCTGACTCTTGAAGCCGTTGCTGAAGAGTTAACAACAGAGCGTCATCGGACGTCTTCTTCTTGGTAGACACCATGTAGGCACTGTCGCCACTACTATTGCAAGGAGGTTGCTCCTCATCCTCTTCAAATACAATCCCTGCACATTGACTCTCAGCAGCATCAAGATCACGGCGGCTTGAATGACATCTTTCACCTGCAAGCAAAAAACATATTAGGTGTATGGAGCTTAAATTAACTTGATCAGCAGCACATAACTGATTAATTGATCTAATAGCAATTAATTCCGGCAACAAAGAGTTCAAGGTCTAGCCTATTCCTCCAATTAAGTATCAATGACTATTAAAATAGCTGCCGTAATCTATTCATTTACAATCAGTGGTCATTACTGTCATTTACTATCTTTGAAAAATCTATTTGTATTAGAAATCAACTACATGGTATAAGATGATGAGTAGACTTGTCAGATTTGAACATGTATATCATCTCCAGAATCATTCCATGCAATATATTCCATCATTAGATCTTTAACATAGTATTCAATAGAAACGTTTTAAGTTACTTACACTGTTTACTGGTTGTGGTTTGTGTTTTGTCATTCTTTGAAGAAAAGCAAACTTCTTGAGGGTCCACTTCTCCCTGTCCGTTCGCTCCTTTTGACCGGATCCCGATTTTTGAGGCTTGCTGAGGCGCACAAAATTGTCTCGCATGCTCTTGTACCAGCCTTGCAGATGTTCCACTGGTTTACCTAACTGTTCAGAAACTGCCTCCCACTTGGTCGTCTTCATACTAGGTTTTCGATAGTCCTGGCACTTCTTATTCCATATAAATTGATTTTCCTCCAGGAACGTGACTATCGACTCCTCCTCCTCTTCGCTTAACTTGAACGTCTTCTTGTCCTTTTTCAACGAATCCATGCTCTCCGATGAGGACGATGCATCGATTGCTGCCTTCAACTTTTTTGACATTGCCAGCTGACTGTTGGTTGACACAAAGATAGTTTTATTTTCTATCAAGAGCATTTATATAGTCTACACTCTGCAGTGCCTGTGCAGGGCGTGCGTTCCACGAGCGTTGGCATTCGTTGTCAGGCGCGGAGCACTCGTTCAGACCGTGGGAAGAAATTGGACGTACTGCGACGCACAGCTCATCGATTCATGCGTCGTGTGCGTTCTGCATGCGTGGACCTAGTGTGACCGAGCCTTGACGTCGGCGACATAGGATGTCACTAAGCCCCGGCACTCCAGTGCGCGACATGAGGTCCCGGGAAGTTATTTTCATCGGGAAGTGAATTCCTAGTGCATTTCTTAAAAGAGCGCGATAATGGGCGTCGATGGTCTGCTCCCTTGTAGCCGTCATGGGGAGTTTTTATTCCTGTGACTTCCGTTTGGATTCAGAAAGATAGAGAGACAGTGGAGTTTCATACACAGTGATGATATTCTTGAGGAATTGATCTCCGAGTTCTTGAAGTTGAAGATTTTCTTGGCAAGAAGCCAAACTCTTTGATTTCATCGTGAATATCACACAAATTTGTCTCGTCTCCCCAAGAATAAGTTTGCTGCTAAAAATATTTACACTTTATTGCTAAAAAATATATATATACGTTCGAGCTTTCGTGAGCCGGCTCGCATTCTCAAGGAGTAAGGCAGGAGAGTGTAATGAATAAAAGTATGAGTGTGGTAAAGTGTAAATATTTTTAGCAGCAAACTTATTCTTGGGGAGACAGGACTAATTGGTGTGATATTCACAATGAAATTAAACAACCTCCCGTCGGATGCCATCAACAAATGCTTTGACATCATCGCCAGAAACCATGGCACAAACCTGGAACAGAGCTTCCTGATGCCACATGAACGAAGAAGGGAATGCAACGTTCCTTTGTTGACGTTAAGATGTGTTGTCAATTGCCTGGTTGCTATTCGACACTCTTCTTTTACGATTTGTTCAAGATTTGTAACGGCTTTGTCTTCATCGATTTCAACTGGCCTTCCTGGTCGTTCGTTGTCCAGAACAGAAGTTCTTCCGGTCTGGAATTCATTGAACCATCTCTTTATTGTCGCCCAGCTGGGACATTCTTGATAGACAGCCATCAATTCCGTTCGAATATCGTTTCTTGTCTTCCCTTGTATGAATTAAAAGCGAATAACGCTACAATGTTGGACGCTTTCCAGAGAGCAATGGTGTCTCGTTGGTTCTTCAAGACACATTCCACTGCGAAAATAAGGAAAGTTGTGTTTCAAATATTGGCGCCCGTTGTAAATAAGTTAACACGCAATCGGAAACTTAAAAAAAAAATATTAGTATCAGATTCAGATTCATGCCCTGTACCTTCCACGAAACAACATTCGATAATGTTTGTTAAGATAAGTAAATTTTTTTTTATTATACACTTTTTATTTGAACATGAAACAATACAACTAGAAATTATCAAAAATTATAAAAAAGACAGTTAGGAAACATGAAGAATCGACTGAGCATTCCCTCTAATAATGGCAATGCCAAAGCGTTGTAGCAGCCATTCTCTTTCACTGGGATCGTTCTTCACCCTACTCAATCTTTCCCCTAAACCCAAGACTGTCTTCAGCGTCCTCGGTCCCATGGCACAAGTTGTTTCAAACGCCAGTGGTTCAAAGATGTACCTCTCAGATAATGTAGCGTATTTTGACATTTTGCGTTGTTCTGCACGCGCTGCGGCTGATCCTGGATGGATGGCAGATTCTATGAGAGATGAACCACTGTGCGTACCGGTGCAAGTAGCATCCCAAATTAAGCACCGACCCATGCGATACGGGAAAGTCGTCATTCCGTCAGGTCGTTTTCCATCACCTCGGTCAAGACCGACGGGTTCAAGAACAGATGGAATACCCGCACGATCTAACGCTCGTTTAAAAACGTCATTCAAAGCAGCATGACGAAGAATCTACCAGCGGATCGTTTGCATGATAGAGGGTGATGGCCGAATGTGTCCACCGTCTTGCCGCATTTACACGGGTGAGCTTCTCAAACCTTAGCACCTAGTCGCAGAGCAACACCGATTCTCAGACATTCATCATCAAGGTAAGTTCCAATCGTTGGATTTGGCAGAGCTTGAAGCCATGAACCTGTGAAAGGAGCGGCTGCACTCTCTAGGCAAGCTAGGTGAACTTGGTCAAGCTTGGATTTTAGATTAGTTTGTAAAAGATGGCATTGTTCACTGTCCCATGAATGCTGTGATTTTGGGAGTTTGGGCATCTGCAGACCCATCATAAACCATCGTTCCAAGCCATCCGTGTAATCTAGTTGTGAAGATTCGGTTAGTTTGGAAAGAATTTCGTCAACCAAAGAACGACTGGAGAGGACCGATGATAAAAAGGCTGGTAAAGCGACTGCAGATGGTAATCTAATACCAAGGCCGCCGAAAACTAATGGGCAGAGTAGCCTGCTCCCACGAGGTATCTTCAAAAGAAACGTTACATATTTGTGTCGTAGCGCTTCTGATCGATTCATCATAGAACGCGAGAGAATAAGCGAATTTATAGCAGGGGGATGCACGAAGCGTGTAAATCAGCTTGGGAATAGCCAAACAATTCCGTAGTAAAAACAAAGCCGGATGTGAGTCGATAAGCATCAAACGACTACACATGCGCGCTAATTCTGCCTTTTTAGCATCCAAAGCATTTTGAACTCCTTTATCGAGAATTGAAGATCCCAATAGCTGCAACTGATCAGGCTTGGTTTCTCTCACTGTCGGAAGAAAAACTGAAATTTCGTCAAGATGAAGTTTAAATGAGTCAATATCATATCCGAGATTGATCACCTCACACTTGGAGGGATTGATTTCTAAACCAATATTGGCCAAACGGGGAATTATTGTCTGTAGATCCGTTAAAATAGTAGAAGCTGGGCCAGCAATTGTAGCATCATCTAAATACCAAGCATTAAAAGGGCAAGTGACTAGATGTGCAACTTCGTCAACTCCAAGAGCAAAACACAGGGGCCCACTCCCTGTTGAATTCTTGTTGATGAATCAAGAAAGCGTTCACTGAAAAGTAAAAGAGTTTGCGATGAGAACGCCTATTTTGCAAAAGCAAAAGAGCTGGGTACTCTTTCGTTCAACACTTCCAGCATATGATCTCGACGTAAAGTGTTGAATGCGTTTTTCACATCCAGTTTGATCATGATGTGCTGTTCATTGGAATTATCAGATAACTTATTTTTGACATACTGACGAGCAGCGTGTACCACCGCCTCGCAACCTCCTTTAACACCACAGCCCTTCTGAATCGGTTTGAGTTCTGATGCTATTTCAGACATGGAGAGTCTCACACAAACTTTTGCTGCTAATCGACGCAATGTGTTCCCAATGGCAATTGGTCGGAATCCACCGTCTTTTTTCTTCAAAGCAATGAGGGATGAAGAGAAGAAAAGATCTCGCGCTTGATCTGGAATATGGCCTCGAATAAAACAATTAGCCAGTGCTGTTAGAGAATTCAGTAATTGTTTACCAGCTGCAGATGTGTCATTTCGAACTAGATCTTTCAAGTGACCGGGTCGCAAACCATCAATTCCACTACTGCTGCTCGAAGAAAAAGATCGAATCGCTTTCAAAACAATATCGTTAGTAATATGAGAGATATCCTCCTGAATTGCAGTTGGACAATCTCGAATATCGGTTGGGGCTGGCGGATGTTTCGAAATAAGTTGGTTATTAACATCCGGAGATTCATGAACCACGACTTCATCTGATGTTAGAACTCTGACGGCAGCTGATACATCACCATCCATCAACTTAGACTTCACACGTTTTTTAAGTAAATCTGTTTCATATTTATCTGCCCTTAGTTTCTCTTTTGAACTAAAGCTTAACGTGAGTCCATTAGCTACAGCTTCAAAAACGTTCGATTGTTCAAATTTACTAATCTGCTGTTTAGTGAAGGTGGCCAATGAGCACGATGCTTTTTCGTTATGACATTTAGGATTCTGAAGGCATTGTGAAGCAAAAGTATAAAGTTTAATCCAACATGAAAAATCGCTTGCGTTTGATAAAGCATCGTTAATGAGTTTACTTAGAGTTTCAGCAGCAAGAATACGTGCTCCTTTCGGAATGCGCTGGAGCAGACCAAATTTTCGCTTGTGTTTAGACACAGAGAGAATGATTTCCTTCGCGTCAAAATTTTGTGGGACATGAGTTGGCTGTTCACTGATATTATTGGATTCATTGATCTGACAATAAGGATGTAAGCAGGATGGGCAAGACCAATTGCTGAGATGACTAGACTGACGCTTGGCGAGACCGACGCAAGTAAGATGAAACCTTCTATTGCAACGCGAGCAGAGACGAGATAATTTGCGTCTATTAAATTCATGGCATATACTGCAATCTTCAGAAATCTTTGGTATATTCCCTTCATGTGTGTCACTTCGAATTGAAGAATCTGGAATGTTGGATTCACGGGGAATTATTGTAGTAGCTGTCCATTCACGAGAATCAAGTACTACCAAGTCAATTGTCTCATCTAGACTATTTGCAGACATTAAAGGCCGCCATACACGTAACGACTTTTACAGCGACTTGTCCGCAAGGACTAATCGCGAGGACATGTTGACGTGATTTTGGTCCTCCCGACTTCCCCATTAACGAACGTACTTATTCAGACAGACTTCGATGCTACAAAATCATTCTCGTGACATGGCTACTGTTGATTTGACGACGTCAGGCTTGCTAGCTGTCATTATTTTGAGAAAGAAAAGGAGAAGTAAAAGAAAAAGGACTATTTGGACGAAAAAATGGTTGCTCGAAAGAGAAAAATTGTCTCACATCAACTTGTTGGAGGAGCTGAGGAGTTACCCTCATGACTGGCAGAATTATCTTCGCATGGATGAGGATACATATTTAGAATTATTGTCAAAAGTTACCCCTATAATACAAAGACAAAATACTTGCATGCGGATGTGTATCAGCCCTCATGAACGTTTAACCGCTACTCTTCGTTTTTTGGCTACCGGAAGATCGTATGAAGACCTGAAATTTTCGACATTTATTTCTGCGCAATCATTGGGTAGGATCATTCCCGAGACTTGTCGAGCAATTTGTCAAGTGCTGCAAGATTATATGAAGGTAAGTTAAAAATATTCTTTTTAACTAAATATTGCTTGTGCAGTTTTGCATTTTGAAGTATAGTTGAATAGAAGAAGTACAGTATACAGTTTACTCGAGTCTAAAAAATGAAAATTAAGTGAATTATTCGTAAATTTACTGAATGCATAATATCCATTATTCAGGGTTACCGATTTTTCAACAGCATAACATTAAGTGATATCCGTTAACTCGCTTCAATTCCGTGGTTACATTTTGAAAATTATACTGCTAATTTCTTTATTTGAAATTCATAAAACAAGTTTGATCTCTCACATGAAATTGATTCGTTGAAAATTAATATAAATGACAATCATACTTATTCTATAAGAACTACCAAATTCATTAACATAATTAATAAGACAACAAGAAACCATGCACACTAGAATCACATAGCATTCATGTTATTCGATGCACTAGGAAGCTGGTAGACGACGGTAGATTCACTGGGAGATTTTGGTTGATGATGATGACTCGTGGGATACGAATAAGTACCGTAAGAATGGGTAGGATATCCACTGGTCGAAACGCAACTGTAGTACGTCATCTGAGACATTTCACCGTAAAATAGAGCTTCATTAATAACTTTCTCGGTAAGAAGTCGTTGCTCATTGCTCATTTTTCTTAACTTTGATGCCACATTATCGGCAAAAATGGATGCGTCATCCTTGTCCGGAACAGCGTTTTTGACTGCGTATCCGTTCTTTTAGGAGATCCAAAATCTCATCTTCCGTTTTCATCGTCCTCTTCCTACAAATACGATTTTTCCTTTGAAATAAAGAAGAGTTATACACCATCATTTCAGAGTCATTTTCAATGTCGGAATCGTAATCGTTTTGAGGAGCTCGCAAAAGTGGTGTCAATGTCGTCCTTTTTCTCGCTGGTTTCGGCATCCTGAAACGCATAAACATATTAAATTTGAGTTCAATTATTTTCTAATTGTTATCAATCGGGAAAAATATAATATAAATATGTATATCGGTATTTTCAGATGCGACTCAATTTTCAATTCCTACGTTAATTACAACTTTATTTCACCCATTTATGCCTCATGTTCGTTTTGGCAATATTTTCGCCTTAAATTTAAAGGGCCTATTCTCCTCTAAACACACTATGATTTTTCATGAGCAGCACCTTTGTCTACCACTAATTTTGTATGGGTTAATCCTTATCAGATATGATAGTGAATGATAATCAATGAATAAACTACAAAGAACACGCCATCTTTGATTAAAATTATGCAGAGAACGACCATTAAATGTGAATTCTTATAAAAATACGAAGTACACGAATGTTGAAGCCATGTATATACACGAATTAATGACGCTTGCCTATGACATGAATTAAGTAAATAAATCTTTGTCGATAACTGATTACTAAGAAGAGCAGTCGATTAGACGCCGTGAACATTTCAAATTATAGGTAATTTACAGAAAAAAACACTAATCAAGCAATTCACAAAATTGCTCAAATAGAATGTTCATATGAACTTGTTTTATTCAGCAGAACACATATTGATTTCTTTCTTTTCAGTTTCCGGAGTGTGAAAACGATTGGAAAGACATCGCGAAGAGATTTGAGGTAAATTGGAATTTTCCGAATTGCCTTGGTGCAGTTGACGGAAAGCATGTAGCAATAGTCCCTCCAACTGGATCTGGATCGTTTTATTACAATTACAAAGGTTATCACAGTCTCGTTCTCCTGGCTATTGCAAATGCAGATTCTGAGTTCATATACGTGAGTTTTGGTGTTAACGGACGCGTGAGTGATGGTGGCGTCTTGAGTGCGACCGACTTTTACGAGAAATTGATAAACAATAAACTCAGGTTACCAAAACATTCTACTTCAAATCTTCCTTACGTTTTCGTTGGAGACGAAGCGTTTACACTCCGTCAGGATTTCTTGAAACCCTTCAACCGCAAAATTTTGAATCATGAAAGGAAGATATATAATTACAGACTGTCTAGAGCACGACGAGTCGTAGAAAATGTTTTTGGGATCTTAGTTGCTCGGTTTGGAATTTTTAAAACAAGCATTAACATGAAAGTCGAAAATATTGAATCAGTCGTCATGGCATGTTGTTTTTTTGCATAACTTTTTGAAATCCAAATCACCCAAAAGTTATTCTCCACCGGAATGTTTTGATAATGAAGACGTTAATACTGGTGCAACGTCATCTGGATTTGAATCTTATGATGTCATGGTTTCCTTGGACCAAGGACATAACAGAAACACGTCTAAAGAAGCAAAAAAATGCAGAGAGCAATTTGAACGCTTCTTCAATGGAGAGGGAAAAGTCGAGTGGCAAGAACAATTCATTTAGTACACTTACTTTGATACAAGGCATCATAAAAAATCATCAGTTATCGATTCATTTTATTTCTGAGTTGACTTATGTCACGCTTTTGGTGAAAATGAAAATGGATGAGAATGACAATATTAAGTTAACCCCTCCTACGCTTTTCTTCGTCAGTGTGTTTTTTTGAGAAAAATTCGTTCAGAAAGGTTTCTATTTAATTGTAGATGAAGAGTATAAACAGTAGTGGAATTTACATGTATTATATAATCCTTCGTATTTTTTTAAAACGCGATATATTCTTTATCAGGTGTTTCATGACAGGTCTACCTCAAAATTTTCTTGAAATGGTTCACGATTTTCATGTAGTGTATATTTGCATATAACGGTAATAAAACATTTGTGAGAACAAATATTTTCATTTTATAAAATTACACTATAAGGAATCAAAATTTGAATAAACAGGATAAATTCATCATATCAGGACTTTCTATCATTGAAGTAAAAGTAAGCTTTAAACGATACCATGGGATAAATGAATCTGACTACGATGGCAAACAACAATTTCATCTGAGTACAGAATAGTGAATCTCGGGATCTCGCACGGTAAATCCTGGGATTTGAATCCCATAAATATGACGATATCCCGGAATTGAAAATCCTTTTTACTACTACCTATATCTTTCAAAGCTCGGAAGTATTCACCCTGTACGTACAGTGTAGGCTACAGCATCCCTAAACAGATTATGACACAATACATTAGCAAAGAAATGATTAACTGACTGATTAATTTTGACTTACCGAATGATCCAGATCAGAATTCATGGACTCGCCCACACTGGAAATTGGAGTTCTTGTTTCCTCTCCATCCGTCAAGAAATTTAGGTACGAAAAATACCACAGACGCGGGCTGTAAACGTCTTCTGCACCAATTCCAGATTTCTGAGATTGTCTCTTCTTCTTCAACTCCCTTCGAAATACATTTCTTAGATTAGAAATTTTCCTCACGACACCCTCTCTCGTGAGAGAGCTATCAAACGTCTTGACGTATTCGAGGAGACGAGTATATGCATCTTCTTTTTTCATTCTATTAGAATAGTCTTTCGATTTCACTTTCCATAGAGCCTCTTCCTTACGATAGCGTTCTATAAATTCCAATATATTTTCTTTCGACCACGAGGCCATCTCTCACAGACACATGAAACAAAGTGAACGCACTGACTCGACTGCTTGCGTGACTCATCACAAGTCCGTGCGACTTCAACATACACGAGAGATTTCTGCATTACCGGACAAATAGCAAGGACGAAATTCTGGCTCTGCCAGAATCACAGCGACCGCGACTTGTCACTGTCAATTTAACAACGATTACTCCATACACACACAGACTTTAACACGGACTTCGTCTCGCGCGGACAAGTCGCTGTAAAAGTCGTTACGTGTATGGCGGCCTTAACAGTTGCTCATTTAGTCATGTCATTAATTACCGAATGTCATTAGTCACTCGGTAAATTGGTTGAGGGATTTACGGCCAGCACAGTGTGCGTCAGGCAGGTGATGACGCGGCAGTTAAGGGGGGTTTACACGATCAGATAAATCCGCCGATTTATCCGCGGATAAATCGGCAGATTTATCCTCCGATTCTAAGCGCGTTCACACGGACCGAGAAATAAGCAGATTTCTCAGCAGACTTCGATAATTTAAAGCTATTTTTAGATACAATTATTGATTTGTATATAGATAGTGAGAATGCAGAGCGCAGACGAATAGAATAGTCGTGAACACGCGAATGTCATTTCCTTCGTTTGTCAGAAAGGTATAGTTACTTCCTTCGATGGCTCCAGTATATTCTAAGAAGCTCTATGCTTCAGTTGTTGCCATATTGGCCTCAAAGAAGAAAAATAAAAGAAAGAAGATATGGTCAAGAAAATGGTTGTTGGAAAGATCAAAAATTTCACAAACAACATTTATTCGAGAATTAAAGAACGAGGCTACAGACAAAGATTTCATTAATTATCTCAGGATGGACGAAAATTCCTTCGAAATACTACTGAAAAAGGTTTCTTCGAAATTGCTAGAAATGACACTCTCATGCGGCCATGTATTTCACCTGAACAACGATTATGTGCAACTCTTCGTTTCCTGGCGACTGGGAGATCATATACTGACATGCAGTACTGCACCCGGATTTCTAAAAGTTCTTTATCCAATCTGATTCCGGAGACATGCCAAGCTATTTATGATGTTTTAAGAGAAGAATATCTGAAGGTAAGTCACAGTTCAAATATATCTAAAATTATTCGAAAAGTTAATGTTATTCAATGTTGATTTAAATACCTTAGCTTAGTATGTTTACGTGCGCTTACAAACCAAAATGAATGTGCAGATTGATATTATTCTCGTGTTTTCAAGCGAAAGATCAGAGATTTCACTTGTTTATGCAAAACTCAGATTATTTAGGTATATCTTGTAAGTCTTGGTCGCTTCTGTGAGGTTATCAAAGTTTGTGTATTATAATGAACAAACCGTCTGGCTGATGAAATCGGACATTGTAAGCTACACATGTACACAGTTGTTTGTTAAATAATTGTGTACGTGTGTATACACTGATATGTGATCTTAACTATGTTATCTTTATACAGTTATATATCCACTGTAATTTTTTAGACGCAAAACGTCAATGATAAGGCCTTTAAATTGCACAGACTATTAAGCTACGTTTTTCCATGTTTGGTTTTTATTTCAAAGATTCATTATTTACGATATCAAAAGCTAATGCATCCAAATTTCAAATATTCAAAGTGACATGGTTAATATATATTCATTTATTAATTTCATGCTGTGATTAATCATACATGGTGTGCACAGTAAGCTACAGAATTCATCAAACAGTTTGTTCACTATAGTGAACAGTAGACGGTTTAAGGTTAAATGCTCTATCAACAAACAAAATTTAAGCCACAGGCAACATTTTGTCCACGATATATACTAAATTCAATCTTATTCAATTTCAGACACCGAAGACAAGGAAGGAATGGATAAGAATTTCTGATGAATTCTCAGATAAATGGAATTTTCCACATTGTATCGGGGCGCTTGATGGCAAACACGTTTTAATTGTACCTCCCACCGATTCCGGTTCATATTATTTCAATTACAAAGGTGATCATAGCATAGTACTAATGGCTGCTGTAAGTGCTCAGTATGAATTTCTTTACGTGGACATTGGTACAAATGGTAGAGTATCAGATGGCGGGGTCTTTTCTAAGACTTCTTTCAACAGGGCTCTGCTGACAAATGAACTAGATATTCCTCCACGACATCCACTAATTCCTAAGACCGAACCGCTTCCGTATGTGTTCGTTGCGGACGACGCGTTCCCGCTGACTGAAAATATAATGAAGCCGTATAAATTCCGAGATCTCTTGAAGACTAAAGCGGATTTTCAACTATCGACTATCCCGTTCGAGACGTGTTGTTGAAAACGCTTTTGTAATTTGGTCGTCTCGCTTTCAAGTTTTCAAATCACCCATTTGCTTGACTCCTGAGAAAGTTGAAATCCTTGTCCTAGCTACATGTGCTTTGCACAACTTTTTACGTCGAAATTCTCATAATTACATTTCCTCGTCTGCCCTTGACCTCGAAAATGTCGAAACGTCTGAAGTTTCACGCGGTACTTGGCATTCGGCACAAAGAGATGGACTTGCTAAGTGGAAGCCATCTAAAAGCCATAATCCATGTAACGATGCCAAACACGTGCGAGAGAAATATTGTGCATACTTCAATGGACCAGGTCAAGTTTCTTGGCAGGAAAAAGCCATTCAAAAGAACATTTCAAGTGTAGATGCCTAAACTGTGTTTCCTGTTTCACTGCTTCTCTTAATTGTTTTATTCATTTGCATATATACCGTGATCATGAAGCCGTTGTGTAAAATGACTTAATCCACCAAGAATACACGTATGTGTGTTCTTATAAAACATGTATTTTTCTTTTTAAAAGCTTTCTTTTGACTTAGCATTGAATCATAAATCAAAATATATGACTTAATATAAAGACTTAGGCCTATAGGCATGCCTTATGTTAATGTTACAATTCTTGTTGCGTTATAATAGAAAAATCGACCTTGGACTATAGTTATCCAACTTAGTCTTAAAAATTATATGAGATTTGGTAATTACTTGATTTCTCTTTAAGTGCATAAGTTAAGTACATGTATACTTAAATTTTACATTTGATAACGCGATTCAATTATTTGAAGAAAATCTCTTTTGTCAAAACACAAAGAATTTCAATATCATATCAAATGCTATATTCTAAAATTTAAGCGACTGGTCAACAGTTTACTACTTTTGACCAGTTGCTTCAGAAAAATCTTTGATTATCATGTCAACATATGAATCTTTTTTGCCGATACAACTTGATAACTCTAACGAACCAAGTCTCGCTTGGAAAAGCACGTCACTGATAAGTTTTTCTGCAATTAAACGCTGCTTAGCATCCTGAACTTGTCTGAGCTGATGAGCCACATTATTCGCAAAAGCAGTTGCGCTATCGTCAGGTGCTCGCAGGTGCTCTTCTGCCAGTCGGAGAAGATTGTCAGGATTCGGTCTCCTTGCTTTGCGAATACAATTGGGTGTCGAAGTTGTAGTATTACTAGAACTTTCTTCCAGCATTTCTACTTGTTGATGTTCTTCATCTGCCGTACATTGAGTGTCAGTAACATTCATACTGTCCTCATTATTGTCATTCGGTTCATCAATTGAATTCTGTAAAAATGAAACCAGTATAAAACATTAGATGCACCTACCGATGTTATGAAAATTTGATGAATTAAAAATTTAAGACCCGGGTCTTATTATCGAATAAATACGGTAATTGTTTTAAAGCTTTAAAAGTAGATCAAAACTTACCTGACGAGTTTCACAAGCTGAATTAGGTGTTTCTAATAAATTAGAGCTACTTCCTCTTGCCTCCTCCATCTCACCGATGAATAAAAGGTTTTGGTAGTACCATAGAGAAGGTTCATATACTTCTTCGGCTCCAATACCTGACTTGGTGGATGCCTTCACCTTGCCATGTTCGCGCCTGAAGGTAGATCGTAGGTTGTCATTTTCTTTTTTAGGACTTCCACCGTTTTAACACTGCTCATCACTTTAAGCCAGATGTTGGGTCTTCAAATTCTTGGACGGCCTTTAATAGAGATTCCAAAGCATCTGTCCTCTTTATTCGGTTGTGATAATCTTTGGATTTAATCTTCCATAGGCATGGCCTTTTCTTATATTCTTCGATCAGAAATTCAATGGCATCCTGCCCCCAATTCACGATCTTGTCAGCCATTCTTCCTCTTCGCAATCAATGCAATTGTATTCGATGTCGTAGAAGCACGGTCGGTTGTCATGGCATTTGTCGCAAGTTTCGGAAATCCATGGTGCAAGCCTCTGAACAACTAAAGGTGACGTCTGCATCACCAGTGGGCCAATCACGAGAGAGAACGAAAGCAAATCGGAAGCAAATCTGATGAAAATATTCAACATGTTGGATCGTAGCAGACTTCTCAGCCGATTTGCCATCCGAGGAGCCAGCAGATTTATCTGCCGTGTGAACGCCCTTCCTGTTTCTGCGCCGATTTATCCGCGGATAAATCGGCGGATTTATCTGATCGTGTAAACCCCCCTTTAGGCGACGGAGGCAAGGGAAACGCGAATACCATACATTGTTTGCACGATAACACCGGACGCAGAGAGCAGAAGCAGGTTAGGAATCGTCAAGCCGTGCGTGTAGTGTGACGGGCGTGGGTCAGCCAATGGGAGTGCAGAGTAATACGGCGTTGTTGCAGTTTTGAGCAGGATTGAGCACCTTCTAACCACAAAGATTCCGAGCACTGTCGAGTGAAATGTTGAGGATCGGTAGAATGAATTCCGAGCACAAAGCGTTGTTAATTGTAAAGGAAACGGTGGGTAGAGAGCGGAGTTAGGGAACAAGACAGAATAGTGATCGGAGCGATCAAAATATACAACCTCCTGCCTGCATGTATGACAGGGTGATAAGTAAATGTATGAGACTCGAAAATATGGTTGAATGATTTTATGCTGGTGACGGAGTGCTGAGGCAGAAATGCACAGTTTGCGAACGGCGTCCGTCAGTGATCTATGCATAAACGGAATATGTTTCAGTACAAGAGAAATCGAATAAGGTTTCCGTAATCGAAGAGAAGTGGTTGTATGCGTGTGATTGTCGCCTTACGACCACTCTCCCAAAGTAGTGAGGAATTCAAGTAATGTCACGTCTCTATCTACAGTTAGCAAGTAATGGGAATGGCTTACATCGTAGATTATAAGCATCAACGACAGCCAGGATCTGATTGAAGCCTACTTCCACAAATGATTAATTTGCAGTTGCAGCTGCCATTCAAACAAGCTCCACTGGGTCTTGATGGGGTCACGTTTCCGTTTTCATCATTCAGGTACACAAAGAATTTCTTAGCAATTGCAGCTGCCATTCAATGAAGACTATCCACTGGGTCTTATGGATAATGTCGGCTGTATGGTCTTGTCCATTTCGTCATCCGTTTCTAGCTAACCGATGCTGATATAATACGAATATAAATATTGTGAAATCCGTTTTTTGGTTGCATTATACAATGCAGATTTCTATCCATTCTTGGCAGTCTTCATGTGAAGTTGCCGCGTCTGCTCTGTCGCACAAGGAAGAGCTTGTTTCTCATTTTGACACGACGTGATGAAAGCAGTCGGAATTCTGTCACCCTGCGAACTTGCGAAGCAGACAGTAGTGCTATCCATTTCAATTATTTCGGTATTCGATTAATCGAAACAACATTTTCTTTGTTAAATCAATATTCTGAAGAAACGAATCTTCATCATGCACTTCTGCAGAAATAATTTTGCGCTTCAAAATATAAAGATAAAAGCGTGCCAGCATGCATTTATGAATTTGATACTTTTTGTGAAGATATGTTTACAGTGCATCTCAAAAGTTGAGGCATTTCCGTCCAAAAACAATAAAAACAATTTTAAGACTCCATATAGTCGGGATAGCCGCCCAGTCAGTGTGTCGTGGCTCCTGTGGCAATCGAATGTTGAATGATGGGTATGAGTGTCTCAACCGAGCGATTCTCATCTCCTCTCATGAACCCTTTCTTAAAGTGGTTATCATATAGGCTCCAAACACACAGTGCCTTTCTACCACCACGTTATCCTTCCTGCGAAACATTAGAGTTTCGTCGATCTGCACCTACTGCATATAGCTCGAGCGTACTGGTACCATTGTATTGATGTTGACACAACCACGCCGATAAAAATGGAGTTAAAGCATAGAGTTCAGCGGTTTATTGCTTCTGCAGCTGAAGAAAGTGTCACCTCGGATTCTTTTTCTTCCCTTGCATCTCGGATCCCCCCATGTGAAACCATCGACGCGGTTGGAGTTCGTTGAATGGTTATTCCATGGTCATGGTCTTCTTCATAAGCATTTATCAGACTCTCTAGCTTCAGCGGATATCCGTATGTACGGCAACGTCACAAGAAATACTGCGCAGTCGATAGCGTGGTGCGAATGTCATTGTGAAGCTTGCTAATTTCATTGAAGAAGTGAGCATAGCAAATCCAGTAGAATTCCCATCAGAATGCATTACAAGGGCGCTAGTGACATTAACTCATGCTAGGGATGACGTTGACAAACCCTCAAGCAAGCGTGCGCACCTCCCTTTCCTCGCGCGCTGATGAAAAAATCGAATTTTCAAACATTTCTTAAAAAATGCAAAAGCAATGTTGCAGTTTCATCTCTACAGGCGACTACAAATGCATCCAAATGATTGTAAAAAAATATTTAGAAAATCACCAGGGATCGGGAAAGTGGTTTTTGAATCTCAAATTATATGAACAATATTCAATTTTTGACATGTTTGACTCAGTCCTGACAATTTCTCGCAGCAACTACGCCAATTCTGATAGGTCGAGTGTTTTCCGCTTCACATGATCTATCTGAAACTGTAATCAAAAGTAACTTTTTCCGCCCAGAAGTCTGATTTTTTTTTAATTTGAAAATGTGGTAAAATTAGATCGTTTTTTGTGCTGCTACTATCAAATTTATAAGTAGTATGTGCTTTGCAATTAGCAGATTGTTAGCCTCAATGAAAGGATATGCTCGATGACTAAAGGAAATACCGTATATACTCGCATATAAGCCGATCTCGCATATAAGCCGACCATCTAAAATTGCTTTAGAATTACCAGTTTTTGCAAAAACCCGCATATAAGCCGGTACTCAACTTATCTAATTTTACACTATATTTTTGGTTCATAGAAATTTGTTACTGTAAAGATGATAAATGCTTACTTTTATGTTACATACTAAAAGAAATAGAAGAAATTTTTTTATTTCTAAGAAACCAAACCGTGTACCAATGACGTCGGCTTCATCATTACCTCTAGCTTGGTTACGGCTCGCCACTGGTGACACACAACCAAATAAAAAGGCAGATAGCGATGAAAACGTGTAGCTGGAAAATTGGCATTAGTATCTGTCCTTGTGTTCATTTTGTTTTATACGCATATAAGCCGACCCCCTGATTTCAGCATTGTATTTTATACTTCTAAACTCGGCTTATATGCGAGTATATACGGTAAGTTAATTTATTATTGTGACTCATATTTTTAGATCAAAACATTTCAGCTTAGTTAACTCTAGCACCTATTTCAAATCTAAGAAAATATTTTTCAGAATTATCATGGCCTGAAAACTCCTCTACAGTTGACTAGTATTGGTTCTTCAATTTTCTTCCTGGATTGTCCTCCCTTGGATATCTGTGAATATCTGGAGACTTGGAGTACCGGAAATATTGTCCTTCTCTGGCTAGCGTACTCACTTCCTCCCAATTTTCATCAATCGAAATTCTTTGTCCAGGATATTGATCGCTTAAGTAATCGACAGAGATCCAATCATCTGTCGAGTAATTTTCTTCTTTAGTCAAATGAGAACTAAGTAAATAAAGATCGGTCTTACGTCTAAATTGGTTTACAATAAGCTTACTATTCTTTTATCTTAGAAAGGTTGAGATTAAAATGATCTACATTTTATATATCATGGCTTAATCCGCACAATCTGCCGTCGACGAATTTTTCTAGCATTCATGATGGACAGGTGTAATACTGTGAGGGGAGGAATTATAGACTTGTGAGGAAAATCTTTCCTTGGTTGTTTCTTAGAAGTAGACGTTCAATGTCTTGAGCAGTTCAGCCGATTTGATTCGTACTTGGATTGATTCATCCTTTCGTTTCTTGCCATAAACGTGAGACCTCCACGACCTTGAGCACTGAAGCATCCCCACACCATTATTGCAGGAGGATGCTTTACTGTTGGAGTCACAAATCGAGGATTGTAGCGCTCTCCGCTAGGTCGTCGAACAGGACCAGACCGTTTGAACAACTGAAAAGTTGACTCATCGGACCAAAGAACTTATCTCCATTGATCCATCGTCCAATTCTTATAGCGTCGTGCCCATGCAAGTCGAGATTTCTTCATTCTTGCGGTTAGTAATGGTTTTCCTCGCGGATCTGTACGAGCGAAGATTCATATGAGCCAAATGTCTACGAACTGATCTTGGAGATAGCACAGTTCCATGATCAGCTAACACTTTGGAAACAGAATTGCTTGAAATGAATGGTTGATTTTGGACTTCTCGGCGGATAAGGCGGTTATCCCTCAAAGTAGTTTTCTTCGGTGCACCTGATCGTGGACGGTCACTAAAGGATTTCACTTCTCGATACTTCACAATGGTTTGATGTACAGCAGTCTTTGATACATTGAATGTGTTCGCAATATAATGTTCACTACGACCATTTTCATGGTAGGCGACTATCTGCGCTCTCACAGTTGACTTGATGCTCTTTGCTTTGCCCATTCTCGGATTGTGACAGCTAATCGGTGAGCATTTGTATTTATCCGTTGGAATGTCTTTCAACCAGGACAGTGGGCGTCGCTAAACAAAGTTGTGAATTGTAGCTATCTATGAGAAGAATGGTGAGTGACTCATCGTGTCACTAAGACTTTGATGACTGTAAAAACAAAAGTATGGAGCAGTAACAGAAGTTGATAAGTGGTCTTAAATTTTGTGGTCAAATCTACGTGGTCTTAAATTAATGGCCACCGTTGTACATGCATTTTCATCTAATTACTGAAAGACCCGTGAGAAATGATTTTAGCATGTTGTGAATAATGTATGCATCATAACTAACCAGTACATCTCCAAAGTTGTTGTTCGTTTGGTTCCGGTGGCAGGTATCTCTTCTCCCTTTCTTTTCTTTTCTTTCATGAAAGGCATTGTTAGAGCGAGACGATGGTCAAATATAGTTGCAAATTTTTTGCTCCGATTGTGACCTCACACAGAAGATTCTTGTCACTTCAGCAATCAAATCACATCTGCGGAGCTAACAGTAATGGAGATTGAGATTTCTTACCTCCCTTCCGCTTGCGTGATTGGCCGAGCACGATCAGCGCACATCACTATGCATTCATTTAGGGAACACACAACCAGCGATTGTCCTATCATGCAATAAGTACTTATTTTTGAATGTTTGGGTTTGGCACACCATTCCCTCTCATATGGCATTGTCCGATGGAGAAATTCAGAAAAACACATGCTCACTCACAGATGATGAATTTGTCACAATATTGACAAGAAAATGGAGATTTCTTGCTAGAGAGCATATGGGCAAAATGTGATATTTTCCTATATGTAATGGCTTGAGGCGGGAGGCGCATAATGAATAAAAGGAAAACGTCACAAATCTCTCCCGAAATATATATAATGCCGAATAAACACAAGGTTTAAGTAAAAATATAATACAGGTAAAATCGGCAAACGTTTCGCATCCATACGCTTGGTCACTGCCTTACTAAATGATTCTAACAGTAGGTGCAACAACACCCTCGTGACGCCTGTTCAATTCTGGCTTACGAAAATCGATCAAACGAGATTCCATCAAACTTGTCTCAATCGGATCATGCACACACTTTAAGAAGTTGATATTGAAGCTATCTATGTTGGTACACGGGTTGCAAAATTTTATATGATCGCTCAAGGCGCTATGGCAATCACGCTTGATGATGCTATTTTTATGTTCGTTATACCGCAAACTGAACGGTCGAGCAGTTTTTCCGATGTATTTAGAATTACAAAATTTACACTCAAATTCATAAACAGCGCATGATTTATCACAATTATATTTATCAGGAAGTTTACGCAGATTTTACAATTGCTATGTTTTTTACACGGACTCTTTCTTTTCAAAGCCTGGCGCAGTTTCCTATTTCCGGTAGTTACAAAGTTGATTTCTAATTTGTATTTACGAATGTTGTAATTAATTTTTCTTATTAAGCTATCGCTGACAAAAGGCAACTTTAGTGTACATTTCCTACTTATTGATTTTGTATTATTTATGCTATCATTTGATTTGTGTTTATTTTCAGTTTTGTTGCACTTCCTTATGTCATTGTTTGATTTCGTGATATTTTCCTCCGGGGGGGGGCAAGTTGCGATGCCGGGGGGAATTCCCCCCCCCCCCCAAAGCACCCCCGTAGATTCCCTACTGGACACAATACGCTCATTGCGCCTCTCTCCCAGTCTGTTTCTTAGAGCAGATAAAAGAGCAGAACTTATTCTTGATTTGTTCTTCTTTAAACGATTTTTGAACAATAATTTTATACCTCCTTCCGCTTGAATCAGGGTAGTATCTCGTCGACCAATTACCTCAGCTGACATTCGAATCGGAGCAAGAGCAGCTACAAGCTTTATCAGAACTTCAAACTCACTTTCGCACAAGCTGGGGGCGTCTCTAATATCGATAAGAGCTTTTGAAACAGACTTTCGAAGTTGAAGAAACCGGGACACCATCGATTCGAGACTGTTCCATCGAGTCCTATAGTATAAAACGAGATTCAATTCTTTTCCTTTTTCTTCCATTACGTATCCTTGTAAAATCTGAAAGTTAATAGCAGGCGTTTAGTGTATATCTTACTCATTTAATAGAGCTGTATCTTTCAGTTGAAAATTATTAGTTACTCCTTTTTTAACCATAGTTACTTTTTTAGTAAAAATTCAAGCTTTTACATACATGGCATTTACCTATAATATAGTGTTGGGCTAGTATGTGAGTCCTTTAACAGTACAGTTTCCAAAAACAGATTATGAACAGTTTATCTAACTTATGTCAATGGAAAATTAAGTCAATCTTATAACTCTCAATTTTAGCAATTTAAAAATTTTAAAATTTAAGCAATTTTAACGAAGTTAAGATGTGATTTGAGGTACATTTCTCCTCTATCATTATGTCGTTCGTAATTAAAATAATAAAGATACTGACACACAATCGACAAATAATCTTTACAAAAGAAAACTAGTGGATCACATTTCGTGTGGCAATAAGCAAGTGTGGAAGGACATAAAATCAAAACAGAATTAGCAAATTCATTTCAAATATAATCACGTAGATTCGGAAATAACTCAGGCTAGCCAGCAAAACAGGAACTTAGATATAACTTATTACTACTGAGCTTATATAAGTCAGTATCACAAAAACGTTAGGAAAATAGGGTACTTCTATTCTTTCCCCCACATTCTTCAAGTTTTCCAAAATCATCAAATTTCGCCAAAGTTGGTCACATTCGGTTTAGAATAGACTTGATCTGTTACTGAGTGACACTACAGCACGACTGAAAAGTCTTACTTGAACCCTGGGATGAAGGATTGTTCCCTTGGGTACTCAATCAGAATACAAGGTACAGCTGTGATCATTAGGGACGAAAAAATATGCTCTAAAAATCATTGAAATATGCGCCTAAATATTCTATAAAAATAGTCGAAATATGCTCTTTTATATGCCCTAACGAAGAACTAAATTACGCATAGCAATAAACAATACGCATATTTCTGATAGGTATATGTTTAATACATTGATATGTAGGCTATATCTGTTGTGAAATAACAATAGAAAAAATGCAAGTAGAATGTTTCAGAAGCCTTCAAACAATCTAATACTAGGGCAAATGCGTAAAATTTGTGTAGATTCATAATAATATGTATAACTAATACCGGTACCTGGTTAGCTATAATAATACTTTGAAATAGGTCCTTCTATAATATCAATAAATACAAGTATAAGAATAACCATGATAAAACTAATATTCCTGGTAACTTCAATTTTATTTTATTTTTGTTTGGAAACCAATCGTGAGTTGAAGTGAACGACAATGCGCTGTTGCAAATGTTCGACAGTCAGGTTACAGCGATTGCTACGAAAAAAGCTTTGAACGCACTGAAACTGCGTTCCACATCTGCACTGGTCAATGGAGCAAATTTCATATTCAGGAGCATATCATTCGAGAAGCCATGAACCAAAGAAGAAAATTCACCATCCAGTGACTTTCTAATGTTTCTGATTTCGTCCCATCCGGGATTCTTTTCCAAACATGAAGTCAACTTACTCAAAGCGGTAAACCCTGTATCGCCTATGGCTTCAAGTGACTTCTTCAAATTTTCGATGATGTCGAGTGATTCAAAAATGGTCAAACCTTTTGTTTCCAATTTAGTAATGCAATTCGCAATGATACTAAACTTAGTCGCAATCGTAAGCAATTCAACACGTAAATTTTCCTCATTGAACAGTTCATGAGCTTGTTCAATGCAAGTAGCATCACTTGCATTTAGACTCAAAATAAAATCTTTCATCTTTTCAAAATTTTCAGCATGATATACCGCACAGTTTAACCACGTACCCCACCGAGTTACAACAGGACTCGGGGGGAGCGGAAGAGATGTCCGTTCAAGAAAAAGTTGACGTCTCATCGGCGCCTTCACAAAAATTTGCTTAGTGAGTGATATCAAAAGATTTACCTTCGGATAGAGAAGTCTAGCTGTTTCCGCTACCCTATGCAGAGCATGAGCCAAACAGGTTAAATGAATCATGCAAGGATACAACGGTTTCAGGGACGCACCCATCTTCTTCATGTAGGCCGCGCCATCAGTTAAAAGCAAAAGCACTTTGTTATACTGCAATTTTTCCGGCCATAAAATAATAAGAGCATCATTTACTGCTTGAGCCACGCTGTTGCCATTCACTGACTGCAGAATCTTAGAGCTCAGCAAAAGCGGCTCATGATATTCACTTGCATTCAATGATCCAATAAGTATATTACAGATGTATCGATTCATACAATCAGATGCCTCGTCGACAATGAGGTAAACGTAATTGTCACCAATTTCTTTGCGAATCTGTTGAATACATTCAACGTAAACTTCTTGCAGTTTTCCTCGAACGGTTGGAACAGAAGGCATGTTAAACGAGGGAATGTATTGTTTAAAAAAAGCCTCGAAGTTTGGGGTGTTCCATTTTTTGTAGTGGAATATCAGCACCAACAAAGGCTTCACAAATGTCGCGATTAAAAGTCTGTTGTTTGTCGCAATAACTCTTATCCACCATGTTTTTGAGAAGTTGTGTCGAATGAAGTTTTGACTTTGCAGTACGTTTGCATCCTTCTGCATGTGCCTTAGTATTTACATGCTGATCTACTTGGCTTCGTTTACATGCGACGACGTTTTTATCGCATACTTTGCAATGAAGTACTTCGCCATCTGTACTGAACACTTCTGCACCAAAAATATTGATAAATGTCCGCAGACGTGACGGATGTAGTGGATTTCACCTTCGGCATGATGCTGAGAATGATGTCTACTGGTTAACTGCTAACGCCAAGACAATCATTATCATTGACCTAAGAGAATATAATCGAATGTGTTATGAGTGGAGACGGAGATTGGCTAACCAATATGTTGTGTGATAATAGGACACTCGAGAAGCGTTGCTTGGCACGCTGAATTTCCTGGAAAACATGAATTATGACGTACCACCGCTGCTGTCCTCTGCGCCGTTGGCTTAACGAAGTTGAAAAAAGTTGTTCTCCGTCGGTCTACTTACGACAAGCTACAAGAGTCTGTTGTCAAAGTAATAGAATATGCACTTAATTCTTGAAAAACGCAAAATATGCTTTTATTACGAAAAACGATAAAATATGCATTTATATGCTTAATGCATATTCGTCCCTAGTGATCATGAACTTCGTGTGTTTGTTGTCTACAGACTAATGACGAGCAGTTGTCTAACTCTGAGGATGTAAATGTTCTACAAGTCAGATAAGAGGCGTTTTACACACTCAACGATATGCCACGTCAGTGAGACTGCCCGTGAGCAAGAGAAGATCATTGACGATGCAACACTTCCGGGTGTCAACAATAGCAATGTGGGGGGTGGAAAGAATAGAAATACCGAAAATAGTCATAATGTTGAGTAAGCCTGCATTTAATTAAGGTATCAAATTTTAAGCCTTGAAAATACTATACTAATTGCATTACTCGTCACACCTGATTGCTTGAATTAAACTTCCGCTATCCTTTGAGTTAAAGCATCTAACCATATACATTACTAATACATAATGCGGTGGCGGTACATCTCGTTTTCCTCCCCTGATCTGTGACGAATTAACCGATGTTAACAGCTGTACCTACAGAAACTACTGTATACTTAAAAGAAATGTAACTCACCTGATTCTTCGTAGGTGACTTTCCGAACATTCTTGCGATATTCCTGACTTTAGTCACGATAACTGGAATATCATGGAGTAACGCATTATCTTCTTCATCAAAATCACTCTCCTCCTCAGACATACCATCATGAGCTTCGTAATCAGTTGATAGCATTTTCTGATTATAGATAACGTCGATGAGCTAAATATAGTTGGTGTTCGAATGGAACTAGTCGTCCAAACTTAGTCATAACGGGGGCACCATCTGTTGTTACTGCTACAATATCGGATGATTCCACTCCAAATTCTTTCAGACGTGAAAGGACAAGCTCAACGGCAGCTTCAGCTGGTAGATTTCCATAAACCCTTATAAGTCCTAAGTTCCAATGATCATTCTTACCGTCCATTATATTGTGGTGAAGGTTGACATTCATGTAACGCCAATTTCGAGTACTCGTAAACTTATCAGTAGTGATACTGAATTTACTTCTTAAATCCTTCATTGGTGAGATGTCTTTGATCATTTTTTCTTTAACAGTATCATAGAAGTTCTCCACGAGTTCTCTTATCATTGAAGGATTTTGCGGGCAGTTAAAACCTTTTTCCCGTAGTGCCTCCTTTATGAATTGACTGTTGGCAATGCAATTGAACGTAATATTATCTACTGCGGCTAACCGTGCCAGTATTTCACCAATGCAGGGTTTGACAACAACTGGAAGAGTCTTTTGGTGAAGTATCTTCCGTACTTTCGTGGCTGGAGTCGCTAAGATTCTCGAAGGCGGTAAGGTGGACTCAGAAGCAGATGAATTAGGTGTTTCTGTAGAGTGACAGGAATTTCCTGAACTTCCTGATACCTTCCAAGTCAATGACGAAATCACGCTTTTCATGTTGTTGATGAAAGTGTCGTGACAGACCACTTGTAGAAGACTCCTTCGTGGACAGTATCTTTTTCCAATGAATGCACTTGGCCTTTTCGTCTCCGACTTTTGTGGAATTTTCCCAGACTCGAGATTTTGACATCGTAGCTCTTCAACAAATATCAAAGCGTGGCAAGTATCACATTAAACCGAGTGTCAACGAACGAGCTCAGCTTTGCAATGAACTTCCAATCAATGAGCAGTTCATGACGAAACGGCATCTGATTGGAGGATTACAGACACTGCAGCTCCTATTTATTGGTACTGGGATTGTCGGCTTGACAATAAACTCGTCTACGCGAATGAATCATATACAAACTGATTTTCTCATGTAGACTTACTTACTTTACTTTACTTTTTCGCTTTTCGTCGTTTGTTCCCGATTCCACCGGGGTTGGACGTTCCTGCGGTGACTTTCTTCCACGCTTTCCGATCTAGAGCAGTGTCCTCCTTGACCTTCAGTCTTCTTTGACACAGGCATACCACGTTTTCTTCGGTCTTCCTGGTGGACGGCGACCGTCAACCGAAAGATGCTCACCGATGATGTTATCAGTTGCTCTCCTTACATGCCCGAACCACCTCAAGCGTTTCTGACGTAGGCGAATGGGAAGTTCGGGTATGCCGCACAGTCTTGCCACTTCATCACTTGGTACCTTGTCCTTCAGCTTGACATGTGCCATATAACGCAGCATTCGCCTATCAACGCTTCTTAGCTGCTCCGTCAATTTTTGAGTGAGTGGCCACGTTTCCGCACCATAAGTTAGGACGGATCTTATGCACAACTCGTATACGTGTGCCCAGTAACTCAACGGAATGCCTTTGTTTGTCAACAGGCTGGCTAGCTCCCGCCACTTCCACGCGATTGCAATGCGCGCTCTGACTGTACTTTCCGTTCCGGCTTCTCTATCTAGGACATACCCAAGATAGCAGAAATCTTGCACCTCTTTCACCGTCATGCCGTTGATTTCTAGGGAGTCATCGCCGTCTGCAGATTTGCCATTCACACACTTTCGACAACGGAAACTGTGGACTCCATTGAGGTCACGAAGTCCGGAACACTTCTTGTGGCACCACATTTTGCACACATGTAGACAATGAGTAATATTTTTCCCGGGAATTCCCGAAAATATTTCCATGGAATCGAGACTCGCAATTGTCGGGAATTCCCAGTGTTAAACCCTATTCGCCATAGAAATGCAAGCGATTGAGAACATTTTCACTATTAATGTCATACAAAATTATAAAAACGTAGGGTTTCTGTTTTGCGAAAATTTAAATACAATCTTATATATTTAGCGATTTGCTAGATTTTGTGCACAAGTTAACTTGAATGAAGGTAATGCAAGTTACAAAGATGGAATGATCCGCTTGATATCAGTCGCTTGCACTTGAAGGGCGAAGTCTATTGGACATCTAGTAGCGAATATCTGACTTCAATTAAAATCAAATGGCAAAACAGGTCATTTAACAATGGTGGATTACGTGAAGGTCATGACAGAGCATTTTTGATGTATTTCTTTCTGAATGAAACATCGTATAAATTGAATCTGTAGCAAACATTATGTTCTGTATTAAATAACAATAATATGCTCATTTTGAACCGCATCCATCGTTGTTATGCTCAGAGCAAAACTTAAACATTAAGGATAAATGTCAAAGTCAAACTACGAAGGCGTTATTCTAAAATCCCTTTCAAAAGTAATTCTTATGAAATTCTAAAACACTAACAAACTAAAAAAGGTACAACTAAACACGCTTTCATAAAAATTAACAAAAAAAGTTCACGATCATTTTAACACCTCAATCAGCAGCATCGGCAGATTTACAGTCCACTATTCGTCTCTTCCGACCGCCATAACGATCATGTGCTCCTGACAAATATCTTAATATAGCCTGTTCGGCTTCGTGCCCGTTTGCTTTCGACAGTATCTTTACTGTAGCTGAAATAATAAAAATTTCTGAGGAATCAAGAAAATCACTCATTTCTCGGCAAATCTCATGCCAAGTATACGTTAAATCGCAATTATGCAACGATTGATTTAAGGACAAGCCTAGTATAACTCGCATTGAAATAACATGTAATTC
Source organism: Prostheceraeus crozeri (assembly GCA_907163375.1). Lineage (NCBI taxonomy): Eukaryota > Metazoa > Platyhelminthes > Polycladida > Euryleptidae > Prostheceraeus > Prostheceraeus crozeri. The sequence continues at coordinate 308,683 of CAJQUW010012101.1, read as the reverse complement.
AAAACAATTTCTAGCAGATTCCCACAATCTGAAAAAGCAGACACCTCGAACTGTTCTGAAACATTATTTCTTATTTTCTAGAGTTCTGATATCAATTATGATTTTGAAATGATACAAATAAAAGATGGTATCTACAACAGAGCAGCAGCTGACAGATGAAAACACATTGAATTTGGACTAATGAACACTACTATTACTACTATCATTATTATTAACAGGTGCAATGCAAGCAATTACTCACATCCATGTATCATGAGATGGTCAACAATAGTCTTACCTATCATCGGTGGGAAGAGCTTCTTCACAGGGATTTTCTCGCCTTTCCCAGTTTTGTTCACCTGAAACTGGAGATCATGGGTGAACAGCATGTTTACTACGTTCCTCGTCGCTTGAAGTATGTTGTTGCCGCCGGCAGTGCACAACCAGCTGACCTGAAAATTTTACGCGATTTTGTAATGCGATCGTCGTGTAATTATCAACCACTAAGAAATTCCCCACCCAGAAACATCGGCCATTACTGCAAATATTGCTAATAAAATGTTATGAAGGGCGACGTTTGAAGCGGGGATCCCAATCAGATCCGAAGATTAAACACGAATTAAATCCCAATTAAAATCTGGAAAATCGTGAATAACCGAGGTTTGAATGCATCAATTTGAAATATTTGTACATGTATCAGAATAATTTCGCTAAAAATCCGGAATGCTGTATTTCCCCAAATAATTGGAAAGCTTGGTTTGAAGTCTAACACATTATGCCGATAGTGACCAATGAAGGCAAATCTAGTAGCTGCATGGCAAACACTTACGTACATATGTGCATGCCAGTACCTCAATTAGACAAATTAATGGACACAGGTTTACATTCAACTTCTATGACTTTTCAATCAGACTTCCGATCGGCAGATGATCTTGAAACAGATGCTTCAAGATAGGAGAAGCATTTCATCTCAAGCAATAGACCGAAGCACCCACAAGTACCCGTGAAAGTCAAATCACTCAAAATATTTGAGATTATTTTCGGGCATTCGGGCAATTTTCTAAAGAAAAAATTCGGGCGCAGGATCACTGCTTTAACAGATATGCTGCCGAAGGACTGTTGAAGATCTACCGGAATGTGTTAGCTTCTTACCAATTCTTTTTCATCGCCTGCTGTCATTGATGTTAGAAGGTGCTGTAGCTGTAGAAGAGCTGTAGCCAAGGCTTTGCACCGCGAGGGATGATTAGAACCAAGAAAGACAATTCTATGAGACACGTAGGTGCCCTTCACTCTGCAGTAGTCACATCCATAGTATGAGTTATGCTGCTTGGTACATAGAAGGAAATGTCTTGCCGGTGCATCACAAGGCAAGCAGAAAATATTCAGAAAATAACCTTCCACTAATAGTTCTTCCTTCAATGTCAAATAGTCGTTAATAAATGGATCCAAAAAAAGATAGATTCGTTGGTTTGGATGATCCACAGTATGCTGCAACAACAAAAGGACTCTCCATAAAGGACTCAATAAGTCTACACGAAATAGGCCATAACTGTTTGTTGCTGTTTTTTGTTAATTTGCTAAGATATCAGTTTCTTCCCTTCCTCAGTCTCTCATATTCAGAACCAAGATCAGTCACACTGTCATTGAGGCCGGCACCCAAACGGTCACGAATGCCATCTGATAAGCCAAAGTAAATGTAATCAGGCTCCTCAATTGTTGACGTTTTCTTCGTCTTCATACATGTAGCAGCACTCAATGGAAGACCAGGTATAACGGGCTTCAGGATTTGAAGCAAAGAGATATACGCGCCAATGGAATGTTTGACTCGGTAGCCCACGTTCTTAGGTCAGTTACAGCTCTGGTATGGACATCCGTATCGTCATGGTCAACATTATCATCTGAATCAGTTTCATCGATCAAGTAAATATCACTATCGCTGTCATAATCTGGTAAGGCATCCGCTTCCTCAGTTACTCCAACATCTTCAACCTGGACGGGAACATCAGAATCTACGGAGAACGTTTCGACAGACGGAGGACGTTCATGAGAGAGGTCAACAGAAGTCCTGAAATCAAAAGATACTGCTGTTATGACTCTCATGTTTGCAAATTTGGTGTTAGAATAAATAAATAAATAAATATATATATAGCGTAATACTGTATATATATCGGTAACCAATTTCCCAAAAATGCAATTTTTAATGACTTCCATCTGTCATCCACGCAAATGCCCCGATATCAAAACTCATGAATCTAGGAGCTAAGGCGTTCATGCCAACAGTAGTTTAACCTAAAGGCTATACCTAGCATGACTCATGGAAAAATTATGTTTTTTCGGTAACAAATTCTCGAAAAAACCTTTACCAAAAACTCAGTCCTGAAAATCAATTAATTCGACTGATAGAAACAACCTCGACGGTTAGCATGTTGGTATGTGTATGAAGATACCTGTATAAAATCAATGAAGCAAATTTTAACAATACTTGATAAAACGTAGGACAATAATGGAAAATGAACGAAATTAGTCAGAAATCATACGATTAGATATCATGCAGATTAGATAGACCCACTGAAATTGCCTGTTTGATACAATATATATGCATGTCATGCCACTGGATCATGGCGTAATTATCTTTCAATTATTACATATCAGTGCACTTATATTCTTCAAAAGCTCATGTGAGTAAGTCTGTGGTGCCAGTAGGCGTATCAAACAGAGTGGTACTACACTCCTACTTTGCGACATAAAATCGCATTCAGATACGCCATGCACGCTACGTTTATTCAGCATTGCAGTTGCATAAATGATTCATGACACGCGAAAGTGACACAATTTTCAATAAACAAAGGCATTGTGCGAAATTCAGGCCCTTATTAGATAAGGCCTAATTTCATGTGCAGACGATATAACCACGCATCCATGACAAAAAAGGATGAAACGTGGAAGTCAAAAATTGATGCCACTTTGAAATCAGAGGATCCACCATTGTGAGATGGAAAAATATGGCTCCGATGGACCGCCCCCTCCTCAGATCTATGATGGTTGATCATTACCAGGTGGATATGATTACCTGAAAAATACATTCATCGGACAACAAGTAAATATTATTATAAATATTTACTACCACTGGTAAAAGAATTGATTTAAGCTTATTTTGTAGAATGAAAATCATTAAAAAAAGCTTACACCTTAGTCAAGTGCAGGTCTACCGGTTAGCCCTGGTATCTATTTCTTAAAATCGCGTTAACCACATACCTATTTACTCACCAGACTAGCGAAAAGATCCGGCTGATCTCCTATGTCTCCATCTAGTTTAAGTAATTCCTCGTAAGATTCCGTAGGTAGCTGATTATTGATGCACCGTTGTTGGTTCGTATCGCCCATCAACTGTACCATCATTTCTAACATATTTCTTTGTTGGTTGCTGAGCTCTTGCCTCTGTGTTATCACATGCATAGTAGATGTTATTATACTCAATTTCTCAACGACGAATTTCATGAATTTTCTCATTGACTCTGTAGTCTGTTCATTAGTATCACTACATTTTCCGTTGTTATCCATATTGCCCTCATTTTCTTGCTTTTTTCTTATTATGCGAGTAAGGAGTGTAACGAATAGGTGGAAGAGATGATAAAGCAGATTTCGAGTTCTTTTTAAGATCAATTAATTTATGATTTGAAGTTTTCTTAGAGTCAATGTTATTTTCAACATCACTTGGATCAGTAACAATTGCACTCAACGGCTCGTAAGCCATACGCTTTCCTGTGTGAAACTTAGGTATACGAATGAGAATATCCAAAATGCTCTTCTTTTTCTTTCCTAACAAATCAATACATCTTTCTTCAATTACTTCCAGGTCCGAGACAGACTTACCGATCTGAATAACAACGACATTAAACATTTTGTCACCATATTTAACTTCAAAATTAAACCTCAATGTCTTCTCATCGCTGAATGTTATGTAATCACTTTTCGTAAACCGAGGAAGAAATTTCACGATAGCAATGGTTTCATCAACTTCGAAAAAGACAACTGCATACTCGCAGCTTTCAAACGGAATAGTACGATTCGTATCCTGAAAGGAAAAGGAAAGAGATGTGAGAAGAACGATTAAACTAGCGGAATGACTAGATAAGCATTTTCTTTTGGAACGAGAATACATTTCGAGCTTGGCTTTCCGTTTTTAACATTTGTGCGAGTTTTCACGTAGTAACCTATACTGATATGTCTTGATTCATATGGCTCATCGTACAAGTGCGAAAACTTCAAAATATTTCCTGAGATGCTACCTTTCATGCACGGAAGATACTAGAACTATCGTACCATCCTCTAGCTTTGCACAATTATCAGGTGACTTGTGAGAAAATAAAAATCCCGAATTTCGTGCGTTCATGTGTACTGACCTAATTTCCTGAAGATGACGAAGAGACTGCTGAAATACATTAGGGCTACGTGAGTGAAGTTAGCGGAACCACCCAGTGGAACCATTTTTATTATAGCTTAATTCTATTCGAAACAGCTGCTAGTTTCAAGTTTTAAGATAAAAGTGGTTTCCGCCGCTGTGAAGTTAGCGGAGCCAATTGCTGAGTCTCGCTGATTGACGCAGTAAATCAATTTCTTTTGGTCACTACCCGATCAATTTTGTTGTTCTGATCACGAATATGTGCCTCATCTTTCAAAACAATGCAGATTTCACCCGGAAATCTGAATTGCACTTTTTCTGCAAGCTGATTGTGAAGTTAGCGGAACTATTTTTAATACAAAGAATTTCTCAGCAAAATCCATCCTCTCCTACTAATTTGAAGCTCCTAATCACAAATCTGTAATCAGATTTGCAAAACTCGCCCGCATTGCAAAGATATTCCTCTATCTGGGTCCGCTGTGAAGTTCGCGGAACCACCTACTGGCATTAAAATTTCAAATTCTAATTTTTGCAGAGAATCACTGCAATAGACATACCAAGAGAATGGAATTGCTTCACTGATCACGGTTTGCCGTCCGATTTCACGAGAGGATAAGTACTTGCCGAGAAAAATTGATTTTACGGTTTTCAAGGATTCCATCGGAATCTCAGCAAAATCGAACCCTCTCCAGATCAGCCGAACCATCATTTATTACAGCACAATTCTATTGCACCATCACAATGTGGAATTAGCTCTTGTGCGCTTCCCTTCTCGGTGCATGCTGCTGTGCCTCTGAAGTCAATAGATGTTTGAAGAAGACGGTTTACAAGTGTTCGTCCATCGGAACGCTGGTATCGCTAATTTCTCCATGTTTGTTGTTTGTAATTACGAGGTTAGTTAAAGAAAAACTTTCATGTTGTCCTAAAAAGGATTCAGAATCGCTTCATTGTTGAAAGATTGCAATGCTTTGTAGCTATTGTGCATATTAATTCATTTCGTATCAAAAAACATAAGCCGCTGGTTGCAGAAATGATTGCCAACTAACAACTAACTGTTTACTAACAAAATTGGCTTGCAGAGCTGATTTTTACCTAACGTGGACTTTAAATATTTAGTGAACACTAAATTTCGACTTTCAGAGAAGCTGTGCTTTAGGTGATCATTAACGAGATAGAAATTTTACATTGTAGAGTTAGTAACCAGCAGAGGCTGTTTTAACTTATTGATTTTTGCGATAGACGTGTGAAGAAGTATGTTATCAAAGTGATTCGATCACATCTTTGTTAAGCGAGATGGAATACGTTGAGTATATGGAAGCGGAGGAGGGTGAATTCATTCCAATACGCATTTCACGATCTTTGAAGGACAAAAGTGATCCTATTTTATATTAGAACGATACTGAATTCGTGGATAGATACAGATTCAGTAAGCAATCTGCCCTCTCATTTTATACAAAACTGGAATATTTTCATGGATCTCTACGTACGACAGGAAATCATGGAAACCACCCATTGTGCAGTTATTGGTAACTTTTCGATTTTACGCCGCTGGAGTTTTTCACCGAGAGAATGGTGACCTTCTCGGTCTCAGCGAAGCCTCCGTTTGTCGTATTGTCCATCGCATTTCCAAAGCTATCTGTTGTTTGGCATCTGAATATCTCGTTTTCCCTGATTCTCCCGAGTTAGCAACAATGTAAAACAGGGTTTTACAATATAGCGAATTTCCTGGTAAGCAGAAATTACAAATGAAAAATGTGAAAAAATAATAGATTGAAATATTATAATTAGGACCTATTGGCTAATTTCATCTAGGTCGTAGGAATAAATACAATAATTGCTGACAGCGTTTGTTTACTGTAGAAATGTTATTCTGCTATGCTATGGGATTTTCTCGCGGAGAACTCTCTGAATATTTCCATCAGTAAAATGATATTGAAATATTAAGTAATTGATGATGATTTTTCCGTTATAAATTTCCAGAAAGATTGCAGAACAAAATAGACCTAACGGCTAATATTAAAAGTAGGCGTTAAGTAGCCCATAACATTTTTTGTTCACGCTTCTTACTCACAGGCCTATACACACTGGTCAACTCAAAACCAGATGATTACTGGTATGTTACTGGTATATACATATATATATATATATATATATATATATATATATATATATATATATATATATATAGGCCTACATATATACACGCATAAAGCATCTTCACTACGCTTCAGGTGTTGTCGAAGCGCTTGACGGCTCTCATATTAAAATCAAGAAACTGTCAACGCCTGAGTCCAATGAATACCGCAATCGAAAAGGTTGTATGTCCATAAACGTTCAGGGAGTATGCTCTCATGACCTCAAATTTACAAATTTAGTAGCTCGTTGGAAGGGTTCTACGCATGACTCCAGAATTTGGAGGAATGCTTCTCTGTGTAGCCGTTTCCTCGACGGTGAATTCGAGGGATATTTATTGGGTGACAGTGGCTATGCGGTTACTGCACATGTTTTAACGCCGATTCTCAACCCTACATCTGCGGGAGAGAGACGATACAACGCTTCACACATCAGAACCAGAAATACCATAGAGCGGGCATTCGGATTCGGAAGTCGCGTTTTCGCTGCCTCCTTGGAACCTTATTAAGATTTTCGCCAAGAAGATGCTGTCGAGTAATAGTAGCCACTGCAATTATGCGTAGCATCACAATTTAAGGAAAAGTGCCACATGTGGAAGACGTATTGGTGGAAGAATAGGACGTCCATCCGGATCCCTTTACCGATGGGAACGCTTCAGGACATACTTTGCGTAGACAGATTATTCAGAATATTTTCACTTAATACAAGCGTACACATTAGATGGAAAAAAATTTTAAAAAAATTGTTGAATTGTTAAAATTGTTGTGTAAGTTGTCTTCAACCATCTATGAATATTTGTATTGACCTACTTAAATTACTCTAGTAGGTCTAAGCGCGTACAAAATAGAACGATTTTCCATGTAAAATGCTTTTCTAGATTTATTTTGGAAGTGAATCTATGAATTAATAATAGTCTGCTGCAAAAAATGTAAAAGACGAAGTAAAATTAATAATCATAATGAACAATTGATGAATTAATAGACGGGTAAAAAACGTAGTGCTTGGTTTCTCAATATCACAATTTTATAAACTCTCATTTGATTTAGGCGTTGCTTCTATTTTCCACAAAACTGCATTCGATTATAGTATGTTTGATTTCATCAGTTTCCACATAAAAAATTTTATTATACAGGTATCATGCTAAAAATATTCGGTTTACTGTGAGATGAAAGACATGTACAACACGTGAAATCTAATTTTATTATTTGCGGAAATTTTGGGGTAGAAAAACGTCTAAAAAATCGAAGCTTAACTACAATCACCAAAATTTTGCCAGTATAGCGCATTCAAGCTTCGCTGCCTCATGTTCCTTTCCTTTGTATTGACACTCTGATTGTTTCATTTTTAGTTCTGTCTCAAGTATTTCAATCTTGATCTTATGTTCTGCTTCCAACATCTCCATTCTTCTATCGTGATATATCTCCGCCAGACGCTTTGCTGATTTCGTTTGTTGCTTGGAAGATCTGGATGATCGGTTGTCGGTTTGTCAACCTCGTCGTCTGACCCTGTGTAAGGAAACAGAAAGCGAAATATAGTATAATGACATACTGATACCCGTAAATTTCAGAAATACTCGATAATTCATTTTCTAAAGGAAAAGTGCTGAATATACTGAATAGTTGCGTGATAAAAATGTTCTACTTAATATTGGATATGTAGTGCCAAATTACGGCAGGTGTGTGACTCCTACTTATGATAAATTGGATATGCAATAAATTATGATGTCATGAATTGCTCATATTGATTCTCCAAGATAAATTTCTAGTTCTATTTTACTTTTTAAAGGTATCTCCAGACAATTGAAAAAAACATTTTAAAACCCATAATAGTTATGTTTTCATTTCAGTTGGTCGTGCTTATGTCAATAAGATACCGTTCTATAGGTTTCTAGACATTTGCTACACTGCAGGATGTTTAGTAAAAGGTTTAGTTTTAGCACTTTCAAAAAATGTGGATAGGATGGGACAGCGGTTAAAAATGTATAATGTGAGCATTTTGATATTATAAATACATAACGAGATTATGGTTTATGATTTATTTTATGACATTTTTTTATATTTATTTAATTTCCATAAATAATAATTGCAACTCTAGCATCATATGTGCATTATTTAAATGAAACATCAATATTTACAAATTCTGTAGGCCCATTGATCAGACTGCAAGAGGTAATTATAATTATAATTAGGAAGATGATAGACTTTCATTATGTTTACTGATCATCCTTTGATAAAATACAGTAATGGATTTACATTATATATATATATATATATATATATATATATATACTAGTAAGGCCCCCGGACTTCGTCCAGGATTTATATGCATAAGTCTGTTAAATTAAGACAGTGCACATTGTATGTATGCACATAAACTTGCATACCAAGTTTATTAACTCATTCGCCTACACTGATTGGCTGTCTTACCATTTAGATCGCGTTCTGATTGGCTGTTTCTGAATCCATCGTGAAACATTAGAATCAATGAGACGCATGTCTAGCGAGGCAATTTTTTAAAGCAAATGAGGAGTTCATTTGTAAATTTAATGTAGTTACTGGTGTAATTAATATTTTTTTGGTAAAAATTTACACAAAAGTCTACTTTTCTCTGCAATTATGATACTTAGGGAAATGAGACCGGGCGGTTTTAACTACAAATTTTTTGTTCTATTAAATGGTAGTATCATATTGGCGTAAAGTTTCATGGTTTAGGAGGAGTTTGTCGGCGTTTTGCATTTTATATATAATATATATATTATATATATATATATATATATATGTATGTATGTATGTATGTATATAAAATATGTATAATAATAATTTAATATATATATTTAAAAGAATCTTTAAACAGACTGTCAATATTAGAAATGAGCTTTTGCATCTCAAAACTTGTGATCCTTTACCAAGTCGTCTCACTTTGCTACCAAAGGATCATAAAAGTCAGTTACAGGGTCGTCCTCTTGTTTCTGCTGTCGATACCCCAGGCACTCCATTATCCAAGTGTCTTGCCAATCGCTTATTTCCTCTTTTAGAATTTGTATCAACCCATTTACAAGATACTTTCTCTTTTATCTCTAGTATTGCTAATATGCTGCTTAGTTCTGAAGAGCATATTTTCTTCGGTTCTTTAGATGTTGTTAATTTGTATGGCTGAATTCCACTGACTGGTCCAAGTAATGTTTTTTCAGTAGTTTCTAATTTCTTTGTACAACATAAATCTGAAACACGATTGTTTTCGATGAATTCCAATGACTTTCAACAACTTCTTCAATTAGCTATAACTTCAGACTTAATTTATTTTAATGACTACTTTTATCGACAAGTTTCTGGCTTAGCTATGGGTAATAATCTTTCACCTTTACCAGCCATAATTTATATGTTTGACATTGAGTCCAAAATTTTTGCAAAATTTCCTAATAAGTTTAAATACTGGAAAAGATATAAAAATAAAATAAATGAACGTTGTTCATAGTCGGAAGCACATTAGGCACGGAGCCTTACTTCCATGTGGCCGAGTTGTCATTTACCACTCTCATTCTTTTTCGTGCTGAGTGTTTAGCAAGAATGCAGAGTGTACCTATTTTAAAAGTCTCAGGTTTGACCCGACCAAGATTTGAACCAATGTCTCCCGGACGCAGAGCGAACACTCTACCACAAGGCCACGGCGCCGGTTATATTGATGATATCTTCTTTGTTTCTTCATCACCCCTTGATAACATTATTCCTGATGTCAATTCTATAAATGATAGTATCTGTTTTACTCTTGAAGAACCGAATGATTACAATCTGTCTTTTTTGGATACTGCTGTTTCATACCATCAAGATTCGTCTTCTTTTTCTACCAAATTTTATTCTAAAATTCCACACAGTGGCCATTTGCTACCATGGGCTACCATGTTCCATTATCGCGCAAAATCAATCTCTTGAAGTCCGAAAATCTAAGAGCCCATCGTATCTGTTGTCTCATGATCATCTTATAGATGCCATACATTTTCTGAAAAACAGATTTCGCAACAACGGTTGTCCAGATTATGATGTTCAAAAATACATCAATTTAGATAAACCAGTTACTAGACCAAAAATTCAAAATAGCGCGAAAAACAAAATTTATCTTCGTATTCCATTCATAAACGAAATACAAGCTCGCAAAGTCCGCAAAGAATTGAAAGGGTTGACGATTGTGAACATCATTCCAACATTTATCGGCCCAAGACCATTATCGCAACAATTAAAATTTAAAGATAATCTGCCATGTCAAAAAAATTGCTACTGCAACCACCAAAATGTCTGTCTTGTGAAAAGTGTGGTATATTTGATTGAATGCAATGAATGTAATGATTCTTATGTGGGCGAATCACAGTGCACTCTTCGAAGAAGAATACATCAACATTTGAATAAGGATGATAGTAATGTTCATAGACATTTTGTGCAAAAACATCAAATTATAAGACCTACTACTAACATCAAGATATCGATCCTACAAAGTAACTTTAACAACAGCCATGAACGAAAGACAGCAGAAAAGATGTACATCAATAAGATTTCACCTGATGAACATAATGCTAAACCAATAAGTGTGCATAGTTTATCTGTAATATTTTTTCAAATTTTCCATCTGATGTATTCATAGAATTGTAATTTCTTTTCCATCTGATTTGATAAAGAGTCAATCGAAATATATATATATATATATATTCAAATCAAAACAAATTGATTCTGTTAAAATCAATGTTGGTTCCAGACGCGTTTCAGAGTGTACAACTCCTTTCTCAATGGTTACACACAAAATCGAACAATAATGCTTTTATATGAGATGGATGATTTGATTACAGTTTAAAAATGGCATGATATGAAAATGTACAACAACGATCTACAGCAGTTCAAATAAAATCAATAAAATCAATTGTCGTAACAATCATTAGACGCTGTGATGTGTATAGATGTCAAAAGATACATTAGCTATTTACAAATTCAACAATAAAGGAATGGATCCGTCCCTGTTATTCATTACATTTACTGATTCTTTGATTAAAATTGATACGAGTAATTTGTGATTGTTAGTGCACGCTATTATTCTAAAATTATTCTTGTCTATAGGGTGTGGATGCGTAGAAATTTCAGTTGGAACAGGATAGCCTTTCAAATGTTCATCAACGCGGGTAATAAGATGCCTGGAAGTTTCTCCGAAATAGACGTAGTTGCACCGTCCACAAGTGTACGAATAAGTACATTTAGCTTTAAGATCAGAGGAAACAGCATCTTTATTCCGAAAAAACATGGCTGTCTTTAAAGTCTGAAAAACTGGTCTAACATTTAAGGCTTGCCAAATTTGATAAAGGAAACGGTATTGTCACTGACACCAGAGACTGTTACCATAGTAAGATGCTTTCTTTGCTCTCGGACCCAAGGCGGTTTCAGGAATACATTCCTGATGAAAGAGCCAAGAAAGATCCGCATATCCTTGAGGAGGATAGACTTAATCGGAAGCTCACTAAATTTAAGAAAGACCGATTGATTTCTGATTCTATTTATGAGGCTGTAAGAGCCAAAGGATCTCAACCAGCAAGACTATATGGGCTGCCCAAAGTGCACAAAGATTCCAAAAATCCGCCATATCGTCCTATTTTAAGTATGAAAAATCTTATCTCTCAAACTTGTCGATGTGGCTTGATTCAATTTTGAAAGACCACATTCCTAAATCTTTTAACGTCAAGGATACTTTTGAGTTTATCGAAGCCCTGAAAAACGTTGATACCAGCAATGAAAATGATTTTTTCATGTGCAGTTTTGACGTTTCGAACTTATTTAATAATATCCCGGTAGATAGAACCATTGACTACATCATTTCTATAATTGATGAAGACAGTCTTCCAGTCTCGAAACGCACTCTTCGAGATTTGTTGACTTTTGCTTGCAAGAATGTTTTATTTTCATTTAATAAAACTCTCTACAGGCAGATAGATGGCATGACAATTGGATCGAACCTTGGCCCAACTATGGCTGCTTTTACCATGAGTTTAATTGAGTCGCAGTTTGAGAAGTACAGTGGCAATAATTTCGTCTTCTATAAAAGATATGTCGACGACTGCTTTGCTATTTTCAAAAATTATGAGGACTCTCAGACATTTTTTGAATTCCTCAATAAGCTAGATACTGATATCAGTTTTACTATGGAAACCGAACATAACAACAGCATCTGTTTTTTGGATGCTAAAATTACCAAAATTGATAATCGGCTCAAAATCTCGTGGCACCAAAAGGATACAAATACTGAAGTGTACATCCCTAATTGTGCTTACGCGCCAAAGCAGTATAAGCTAGCGGCTATGAGGTCCCTGTTTTATCGAGCTAAACGGATTTCTTCGGATTCTGAAACTTAGGAGCAGTCCTGTGAAAAAATTCGGCAACATGTTCATTAACAACGGCTACAAGGAGCAGTCTATCAATGACGTTAAGGAAAAAGTTGAACAAAAGCTTCAGACAGAACCAGGCCCGTCGTCAGAATGGATTTACAAGGGGGACTCAGCTTTTGACTGGAGGGGCAAGCGTTTGTGATTTTTATATTCAATGAAGCACATAACCAATATACCTAATCATGCATATTTGACATTCCTGTGCTTCACATATTTGTATTTTCGTACTTTCTATTGTAATCGCAAGTTAGCTAAATTAAAACATGCACAGATTAAGTATTCAAAATGTAATTCAAAAAAGCTGTAAGCGTTTGTGAACATTGCTAAATGTCTTCAAGACAGACTGAACGTCAATATTTTCCACCCTATCTTTCTCAAAAGTCAAAAAGCACAAACTGCCTCGTCGAGACTGCGCCATGCTTCGTCGTTGTGGCCGATCAATGCGGGTAAGTGCCGAAAACGACGCCTCACAGACAGCAGTGGAACAGGCCATTGTTGACACCGCCGCAAATAAATCGTATGTGCACTGGTAGGCCTCTCTTTGATTATGCAAAACATCGAGAAGTGTGGAAGTAGGCCTCCCGTCGATTTTCTTCTTGAGATAGCGTCTCACCAAATTTAATTCGCCTTCATCTGGAATCGTAATTCCCAGTCGGCTGAGCGGGTCAATCGTAGTCTTGATTAAAAATTCGTCTCCGTCTGGTATAGTTCCCTACAGAAAATAAAAAAAGCAACTACTCAATTTTCAGTAGCTAACTATTACAGCACCATTAAGTTTAGAATTTAATCTTCGATAGTAAAGAATTAAAACACACGGCTTGTATATGAATTCTCCAGCTATGGACATTTGATGATGGATTTTGCTTGTTATATGATGATCTTATCACAAAATAGTTCGATTTGGTAAATGAAGTCTAGAAAATATTTCATAAAAGGAATCTAGATATGTCAATAGAGACAATGATTAGTCAATGACGATAACAAATAGGCCTAAAAGCAAGATTATTATTTGACTTCATGAAAATAGATGTTAATGCTATTTATATATTTATTATTGTTCACATGTAAAACCTGTTAACGACATTTTATTTTCCTATGTAGTGTTTGAGCAGAAATTTACTTGCAAAGCTTTGTACAACTAATCCTTTTCTTCAAAGTGTCGATAAAGTTCCTGTGTGACAAGGTCGATGATTTCGAAGTACACTGCCTTGGTGTTTATGCTGTCTATATCAGATTGATGGCCACTGACAGCCGCAAGAACAACACTGTCTCTCAGAAGGGTACTTATTTTTCTCTTGCGAGATGGATGGTCACTTTTTTGGTCCTTTATGAAAGCATTACTTTCTGTCAATATATCACTGAATACCTCTTCACTTCTCATTTCATTGAGCAATTCTTTGACCTGTGAGATTAATTCCATGGCTTTTCGCAGATCACATGCATGACTTTGCAATGCTTTGTCGATTGGCATCAAAATCCCCAGTATGCGCTTCATAACAACAGCTATGAACATGAAATTAGATCGACACAAAATTTTTCGCAATCCGATGGCTCTCGATGGTAGATCGCCCTCCAAATTCATTGACTTACTGATCTCTTTCAACGTTGAGACAATTTCTGCATGGTTGTCAATAAGACGCTTCGTGGCATCGTGATGTCCTGACCAACGTGTCTCGAGTAATGGCTTCAATTTCGTCCCATTGTACTTATCAACAATTGATTGGCATTTGAAAAATTTGTATATCACTGCACACTGATCGAAGTAGTACCTCACTGCTGAGATAGTAGAAACTAGATCCACAATAACCAAATGAAGTCGGTGGTTAAAGCAATGTACGTATGGTAGTACCTCTTTTCCGGCTCTTCTCTGTATGATAGCTTCACTCCTGCGAGTCTGCCACTCATTGAACTGGCTCCATCATAGCATTGGGTAAGCAATCGCTCCATCGGAAGGTTGTACTTTGCCAAACTCTCCAAAATAACGTCGGTCATCGATGAGGCATCCAGTTTCGCAGACATAGGCATGCAGAGAAGGCATTCTTCCACTTTCCCATTCTTAACAAATCGAACTGAAATGGAGATATTTTCGATGTTGCTCTTGTCACGCGTTCCATCTGCTAAAAGTGTGAAAAACGACGTTTGCAAGAGTGTCAATTAAATCATTTTGAATTGTAGGAGATGTGTAGGTGGAATTGCGAGGAATTCCGGGCTCAATGTCAGCAAGCTTTTTATCCGTTCGAAGAGTGTATTTGAACATCTTGATAAATACACCACTGTCTGAATCATCACCCCTAAATGGCAATTCGTTAGTTGCCAAAAATTGTACTATCTCAATCAAGGACTGGACATAATATCTCCTCTTTTCTAGAATGTCGGAGTTCAGGAGGTAAGATATCGATGTTCTGCTGTCCTCTCTGTTTTTCTGCTCATTCCAAGCAATGGTTGAATTTCTGTGCGTCGTAGTTTCAGCATGCTGAACAAATCCCTTTCTTTTGTCTCCAAGAGCGGTTTTCCATGCTCTGTAACCTGCCTTGATGAAGACCGACTCAAATTCCTTTGAACTTCTGGTAGCGTATATCCTGTAGGGATGACAGTACGCTGCATCTCTTTCGACGGAATATTCCAGCCAAGGGAATTGGTCAAACCACTGTGATCGAAAGCAGCGGTTGTCCTTGTCTCTTGGATATGACTTAAGTCGAGGTTGCTTTAGTTCAGCGACAAATATGTCTTTCGGTAATGAATGCAAAACACTAGGAATCGCAGTTGCAGATTGTGTAGGGATTTTAATTGCTGATGACTGCACCGCAGTTGTGGATGATTGGATCGCAGTTGTGGATGATTGGATCGCAGTTGTGGATGATTGGATCGAAAGTTGTGGATGATTGGATCGCAGTTGTGGATGATTGGATCGCAGTTGCGGATGATTGGATCGCAGTTGCGGAGGTAGTAGGGGTATCAGCTGAAGATGTTGGCGTGAGTGAACTTCGAAGTTTTAGAAGCCATGATGTTAAAAGGATAGATTTTTTATGCACCTCATCTTTTGAATTGCGATGCGGCATTTCCGACTATTCAATTATCACCTCTGAATATAAAACAAAAGTCACCAGTTACGGGGGAACACAAGACACAGATATTGTCAATAAAGACGTAAGGGTGTGCGTGTAATTCGAATTTGTTGAGCGCAGGCCGATGCATTGTCAGTAGAGTGACAAATTGCTTTCTTGATGCGAGATTGAAAAGTGGATTTGCCTTGTGTGCATGTATGCATTGTGTGAGAAAAAACCAATGATCATGGTGCAGTTATTTACTCTATTGATGCGAATGGCTTCGTCTGCATCGAGTGAATGACTCACTCAATGCCGAAGGAGTGATAACCTGATAAATCCACTGTCTTCATTCATCGTCTTACATTCCTCGATGCTACCATGTTGTGTTCACGTGAACTTAAATTTTAACTGACTGTCAATTCATCTCGTGTATAACTATTATTTTGTACCATGCCATACAAATATTGCGTTGGAGGTTGCAAAAGTGGGTAGAAGACCGATTGAACCGAAAAGGTGTCATTATTCAGTTTTCCATATGAGAACGAATATAGTCAACGAAATAAATGGTTCCTATACAACGCTTTGATCTCAAAAGTGTTAATGAAGTAACTGACAGGATGAAAGTCTGTGCTAAACACTTTCTGTCAGATGACTTTGAATTTGAAACCGACAAAAAGAAGAAAATAAAATCTTACGTTACCGGATATCTCCTTTTATTTAATTGACAAACACTCCTTTGATTATGTCCCCGGAAAACTGCAGTCGGATCCTATGAATGTGGATTTGGCGGTACTTCTATTCTTTCCTCTCCACAAATCATCTATTTCAAAATCAACAAATTTAGCCGAACTTAACTGCATTTTCTTTTAGGATAGGTTAGATCAGTCGTAGAGGTTAAGTTCACGAAATAACACAAAGACAAGCAGCAGAAATTTTTAACAGGTGGGGCGGCGCCCCCTTGGCCCCCCCCCGCTGGCGACGGGCCTGGACAGAACATTTGCCCACTTCTGATAATGAAATTTATAAACTGGAATTTGCCTTACATCCGTGAAGATTGTCAAATTCTGATAAAGAAAGTTCATGACTTGAACAAAAATTTACCAAAAGCCTTAAATGTTAGACCAGTTTTTCAGACTTTAAAGACAGCCATGTTTTTTCGGAATAAAGATGCTGTTTCCTCTGACCTTAAAGCTAAATGTACTTATTCGTACACTTGTGGACGGTGCAACTACGTCTATTTCGGAGAAACTTCCAGGCATCTTATTACCCGCATTGATGAACATTTGAAAGGCTATCCTGTTCCAACTGAAATTTCTACGCATCCACACCCTATAGACAAGAATAATTTTAGAATAATAGCGTGCACTAACAATCACAAATTACTCGAATCAATTTTAATCAAAGAATCAGTAAATGTAATGAATAACAGGGACGGATCTATTCCTTTATAGTTGAATTTGTAAATAGCTAATGTATCTTTTGACATCTATACACATCACAGCGTCTAATGATTGTTACGACAATTGATTTTATTGATTTTATTTGAACTGCTGTAGATCGTTGTTGTATATTTTTATATCATGCCATTTTTAAACTGTAATCAAATCATCCATCTCATATAAAGGCATTATTGTTCGATTTTGTGTGTAACCATTGAGAAAGGAGTTGTACACTCTGAAACGCGTCTGGAACCAACATTGATTTTAACAGAATCAATTTGTTTTGATTTGAATATATTGAGGTCCATTAAATGAATATATATATATATATATATATATATATATATATATATATATATATATATATATATTTCATGTAAAAAGTAAGCACAGCTTTCCGGACTAGTTTTGATGTTTTTTATCACATCATCTTCAGCGGTAAAAAGAGTTACAAACATCTGTACACATCATTTACATACTTGCTATCTACAATTCATTTTCAACATTAACACAACTAAAACACGATAAAATACGTCATTAATTGCATGTCACATGCCACTGACGTCATGCATGTCATTTCGTCACCTTTCATGTAATTTCATAAATCTAGAAACAATTGATATGAACCATTTCGTTCATTCGAGAGGCAATCTTTGTTTTGATTCATGATTATAGTTTCAAGAATGAATGTAATTTTCTAACGACCTAGAATTCTAAAGTTTTCATATTTCGGTGCATGTTCATGCATCGAAACTTCAGTGGGAGTTGGGTAGCCTCTAAGATGCTCGCTAGTACGGGTATTTAAATGTCTTTTGGATGCGCCAATATACCGCATCGAACAGCGGTCACAACTGTATTGGTAAACAAAGTTGACTTTCAATCCATCAGAAATACTATCTTTATTTTGAAAAAAGTTTTGAAGTTTGAAAGTTTTGTACGCGGGTCTGATCTCTGTATTTGAGAGACTTTGGTTGATGTTGTGAATTCTGTTATTTAATTCTTTGACGCCCTCTCGAATGAACGGAACTGGCCAATAAATAATATTTTTGCTTCTGTCTTTGTCAGGGATCTCTTGTTGCACGACTGTCCCCTTTTTATCAATTTCTTTCTTTATCTGATTTATTTTTTCATCAGGGAAACCATTACTTATGAAAATATCAGAAATCTTTTTAGATGCAGACTGACAATGAGTCTCATCAGAACAGATTTTAGAAGCGCGAAACAATAAAGACCGAATGGCAGACAATTTGTATTTGTCTGGAGCATAGGCAAAGTATGGAGTATAAACTCCTGTATTGGTCGATTTTATGTGAAAATCTATCTTGAAATTTTTTAATTGGAGAGTCACTTCGGTATCCAAAAATGTGATACAATTATTTATACTCTCTTCCATGGTAAATTGGATGTTATCATCCAAACTATTGACAAAGTTCAAAAAGCTTTTGGCTTCATTACTGTTGCGAAAAATGACAAAACAATCGTCAACAAATCGACGATAGAAGAATGGCAATGTGCCGTCGTACTTACAAAAATTGCTTTCGATCATATCTAGAGCGAATCATATCTAGAGAGGATGTTTAGTAAAAGGTTTAGTTTTAACACTTTCAAAAAATGTGGATAGGATGGACAGCGGTTAAAAATGTATAATGTGAGCATTTTGATATCATAAATACATAGCGAGATTATGGTTTATGATTATGATCTATTTTATGACATTTTTTGTATTTATTTAATTTCCATAAATAATAATTGCAACTCTAGCATCATATGTGCATTATTTGAAAGAAACATCAATATTTACAAATTCTGTAGGCCCATTGATCAGACTGCAAGAGGTAATTATAATTATAATTAGGAAGATGATAGACTTTCATTATGTTTACCGATCATCATTTGATAAAATACAGTAATGGATTTACATTATATATATATATATATATATACATATATATATATATATATATATATATATATATATATATAAAAGATATATATATATATATATATATATATATCCATATTTCATTCATATTACAAAATACAAAGACAAATAGCAAAAGAAAATATAAGTGATGTCTACACAAATGTTAATTCTTATCTGTGTATTTAAATGTATCTTTCAAATTTGAAGAATCAAATGATATTCAATTAAAATTCAATTTGAATTATATTTAATGAGTGAATTCGATTTAAGCAATGTATCAAAATAAAGACTGGTGGAAATTATATTTTTGTTTAATTTAACTTAATTATTATTATTATATATGTCAAAAGAATCATGGATCAAAAAATATGTCTCTTTAAAACAAGATTACTGGCATTACAAACAAAAACAAATATTCCGTGCAACAGTTATTTCCTATATCTTAAATTGTGGTAGAGAAACAGCAGCTGCTCTCCACGCTTTTGTAGAAGCCGGGATCGTGATTTTTCGTAGATCGCTCCAAATTCCGAAAACAAGGAAAACTGAGGATGCAGGAACATTGTTAGAAAAATCACCGCAACCACTTAAACACAGCAGGTAGCTGTCGTAATCCGACTTGGAAGTCAAATGAGAAAAAAATCTGCATTTGAAAAAATTCACAACTTCATAAACAGCAATGAATACACCTCTTCCACTTCAATGATGGCGTATCAAGTCGATCATTGACAGTATCAGTTGAAGTGAAACGGCATTCAGATTCGAAAATATCGTGCTGTCCAATCCTATATTCGGAGGATAGGATCATTGCAAATTAGTCTTGCTAGAAATGTTATCCTCAAAAAATAAAGAATTTAATATTATTTTTATTATTATTATTATTCCCCTATGCGCAAATTAGCTACATAACCATGACATAAGATTGAAGTGATAGGCCCTAATGACTGATATGATTCTATATTATAAGTATACGTACGTACGCACATTACATACTACCATTTATTTGAAAAGGAAATACAGGGATGAGGAATACTTACTTTTTAGTTGCCTCTGTTCACGTGGGTGCACGTTCTCCTGTGTATTGAATTTGGTAACAACATCATCCCACGCTCTTCTTTTTCCATCTTCTACACTCAGCAATGTTGATTTCTTCTCGATAATGGGTTATTGGCAACTAATTCAGTCAAAATACGAATTTCGTGTTGTGAGAAGTTTGCCGATCGCTTCGTCATATTTCTTACACTTTTTACGAATGCTAACTGAATCTGTCAAGAACGTACGGTTATTACAATTGCGGTATTTGTGATTCATTCAAATCAACTTGCCGAGCCGCCTGCCAAACAATGGCAGAAAAATATGTCAGGTCGGATATCTATGATGCGTGACTCACAGAGCTGTTCACTAACTTTTAACAATCAGCTATAATATTTAGCTGCCAGCTACCTAGCAGTCAGCTAGTAAACAGTTTCTGCAAGCCGATTTAGAGGTGATCTATAAATTCTGTAGTTAGAGCTCACCATTAGTTAGAGGTTACTATTAGTTAGCAATCATTTCTGCAACCAGCGGAAGGTCTTAGTAGGATAGCATTTTTCGGTTCTATGCTATCAAATCTCTGCAGCGGATTGGTAATTCATTAGTTACATAATATCCTGAGGTGATAAAAGATAAGAAACTTGCTAATAAGTGCGATTCTTGCATAATGAAAAAATCATCAGTTTTGGTGAAATTATCCAATGTTGAAGCTGCTACCTTAAAATCAGTCTATCTAACCAACATACTTTTCTGTGTCATAATATGGTATGCTTGTAAGATAATGGTACAGTCAACAGAATTATAAATTTATTTGATAAGAAAATAGAAGAAACATGACACGTAGTCAAGCAAATTCGTAAGTGGCTGCAGTCGTCCTGGGCCCAGATCGTCCAAATAAACAAATTTTCCACCCGAAATAAGAACAGTGCGATAGTGGCGGCTCATCTCATTGTACGTTGTCATTCCATGAAAACGGAAGAATCTCTCACACAAAGTTTTTGATACCTAGAGAACGTGCATAGTACATGTCTATGAAAATGCATGCATTTGGCCTACAGTTTCCTTTTTTAAGTAGGCCTATGAAGTAAAGGTACATGTATAATAAAAATATTATATTTCATCGATGGATTTGCAGTGACATAAAGAGAATACCATTTCTAAAGAGTTATCCATTTCCTTTCTATGTAGTAACATATTGGAAAGCGTTCGAAAAAGTCTTTTTCTGTCCAAATGTAGCAACAATCTTAAACCAAGTAAGATCCACGTATATTGTCTCAGTAGTCAGATAGGAATTTTGCGGACAATTGGAGAGAATATCACAGACGAAAAATTACTGCCAGTCTTGCTGGATGTGAACCACCGACGTAATTAAGTTTTTCAACATGATTTAGCAGGTGATTTCTGTATATAGATAGTATGATTTTTTTCAATGTTTTCGTACTAAGTGAATAGGCCGGACCGGCCAAGTATATTTTAGTATTATAACTTCGTGCGTTGAAAGGCTTCATTATTATTCATATTTAATTCAGTTATGATTTCTAAGTCTAAATCATAAAATCATTAGGCTAGTCAGGCCATACGAAAGTGTTGAACCCACAAAATTAAATATTTTGTTTATCTGCTTCGGAAACCGAAGCGCGCGCAGATGAATCTAATTCTGTGATTGAACCGCTTCCCACCCAGAAATGAAACGTTCATGCAACGTTCGAGTTCGAATGAGGTTCAGTTTTGAAGTTCGACTAATTGAACATGAACGTTCATTTGTTTACTGTATTCGTTGTTTTCTGTGCCACTTTCGAACGTTCGATATTGGTTCATGAAAGAACGTCTGTGACTCGTTCAAGTATGAACTAAACCTGAACGTTTATAAAAGGCTTCAATGATGACTTTGAGCGAACGTTCGAATGTCTACTAAATTCGATTTAAATTGTTCTTTGTTTGAACGTTCAGAATATGACTCAGAAACTACTTCTACCTATCGATTAGTCAGCTAGATGCATATTGATTATTTTGAACTTATTGTCACAGAACATGGCATTAAGGTTCAGAAATATGCATTTCGAACAGTTTCCAATTTCTCATGTGAAATTCCGCTTAAACAGAATTGACAACAAAAAAGAAACATGATTTGAGATGTGATTTCATATTAAAAAAATAAACAAAAAATTACAATTGTGTGATATTGATTCAGTGATAATAGGCTACCACTGAAATGAGAACAAGCCAGATGTGGGAACCACACATAACTTTTGCGAACTGACCCCAAAACTAGGGACCAACACCCAGATGAACACCTTCATTCATTTCAGTTGAAACACCAGATTCTTTCAAAAAGAAGAAATCTGAGAATGAAAAATTAATTTGAAATTATTATATAGGTCCTACGCATTCAAAGCCAAGTAAGTAGGTGTGAACCAACCCCGAATGCTGCGAACTACCTAAATCTGAAGGAGTAAGGAAATGTATTTCTTTAGATAAAATTTGATGTGGATCAGTTTAATTGAAAGAAATGGCATAAAATCCGTCAATTTTCAGACTCATGAGTGAATTAAATTTTTTGCCATTTCTTCCTACAACGAAACCAATCCACATCAAATTTTAGATAAACATTTCCTTGCTCTCTTTCATCTTTAAGCAGTTTGCACCCATTAATTTAGTTTTGAATACGCATAAGATGGATCTTAGTATATGATGATACTTGTAGATCATGCGGCTCGTTAGCAAAAGCTGAGGGTGGCTCTCACTTCTGGCTAGTTCTCATTTCAGTGGCTACCACATAAAAGCGACGTTAAAAGAAGGCCATCAATCGCTGAGGTCACTGGGGACTTTCTTTCCATCGTCTGTCTATGCTGAATGGCAACCTTGCGGTTTGCCATTGACTTCAGGCAATTTGATATCCCAGTGCAAATGTTTGCCTGTGGCAGTTGCGTACCTTGTACCACACCAATCACCAACGCTTTGTACACACAAGTCAGTTCATCTGCAAAACTCAATTTTCTGCTTCCAGATTGACCCTGGCAACATAGATACTGCCAAACTGATGCAGGGGCCAGAGAATATAAACAGCGCCTGATGTTGCTGGTTAGTGACACATTCTTGGCGGAATCGATTTGATTTGTCAAAGAATTTGTTAGTGCATTTCGGCGGCGAATACTTTTCTCCTCATCACCTAGCAGCATTCCATTCCGCTCCGTCAACTGGAATAACAAAAAATTAGGTCAAACACAATGAATGTAACTTAGACCTATTATGAATGTCGTTGAAGTTAGCACCAACTTCAACACCAACTTTTTGAATAGAGTTTGTACAGAATAGGAAACCACATGTTTAGGTACTACTGATGACGCAGAGTTTGTACAGCCAAAAAGTTTTCCAAAATTCGAACTCTTTCACCTTCAAAATTCAAATTTAAATTCGAAAAATTGGTGCAAGTATTGGTGCTACCTGGTTAGCGAGTTTGTACAGCATTCCGATGAAAAAATTTAGATACAAGAGCAAAAACCTGAGTTTGTACAGCAACTTCCAGCACTTTCCTTACACGAACAACCGGAAAAAACCGCCAAAAACCGATTTTTTCAAAAAATGATAAGATTTTCCAGAAAAGTTCTTGGTGCTACATGGAAAATGAGTTTGTACAGTGCTCTAACCGGTGGAAGAGTGTTCTACTAATCCAGTCTGAGTTTGAACACACACTTCTCCGACACTCCAGCACTCCTACGACCGGTAAATACCGGTTATTGTACAGTAACTACAAGAATACTGCCCATTTATGAACAAATCAATTGGTGCTACATGGAAAATGAGTTTGTACAGTGCTCTAACCGGTGGAAGAGTGTTCTACTAATCCAGTCTGAGTTTGAACACACACTTCTCCGACACTCCAGCACTCCTACGACCGGTAAATACCGGTTATTGTACAGTAACTACAAGAATACTGCCCATTTATGAACAAATCAATTGGTGCTACATGGAAAATGAGTTTGTACAGTGCTCTAACCGGTGGAAGAGTGTTCTACTAATCCAGTCTGAGTTTGAACACACACTTCTCCGACACTCCAGCACTCCTACGACCGGTAAATACCGGTTATTGTACAGTAACTACAAGAATACTGCCCATTTATGAACAAATCAATTGGTGCTACATGGAAAATGAGTTTGTACAGTGCTCTAACCGGTGGAAGAGTGTTCTACTAATCCAGTCTGAGTTTGAACACACACTTCTCCGACACTCCAGCACTCCTACGACCGGTAAATACCGGTTATTGTACAGTAACTACAAGAATACTGCCCATTTATGAACAAATCAATTGGTGCTACATGGAAAATGAGTTTGTACAGTGCTCTAACCGGTGGAAGAGTGTTCTACTAATCCAGTCTGAGTTTGAACACACACTTCTCCGACACTCCAGCACTCCTACGACCGGTAAATACCGGTTATTGTACAGTAACTACAAGAATACTGCCCATTTATGAACAAATCAATTGGTGCTACATGGAAAATGAGTTTGTACAGTGCTCTAACCGGTAGAAGAGTGTTCTACTAATCCAGTCTGAGTTTGAACACACACTTCTCCGACACTCCAGCACTCCTACGACCGGTAAATACCGGTTATTGTACAGTAACTACAAGAATACTGCCCATTTATGAACAAATCAATTGGTGCTACATGGAAAATGAGTTTGTACAGTGCTCTAACCGGTGGAAGAGTGTTCTACTAATCCAGTCTGAGTTTGAACACACACTTCTCCGACACTCCAGCACTCCTACGACCGGTAAATACCGGGTATTGTACAGTAACTACAAGAATACTGCCCATTTATGAACAAATCAATTGGTGCTACATGGAAAATGAGTTTGTACAGTGCTCTAACCGGTGGAAGAGTGTTCTACTAATCCAGTCTGAGTTTGAACACACACTTCTCCGACACTCCAGCACTCCTACGACCGGTAAATACCGGTTATTGTACAGTAACTACAAGAATACTGCCCATTTATGAACAAATCAATTGGTGCTACAAGGAAAATGAGTTTGTACAGTGCTCTAACCGGTGGAAGAGTGTTCTACTAATCCAGTCTGAGTTTGAACACACACTTCTCCGACACTCCAGCACTCCTACGACCGGTAAATACCGGTTATTGTACAGTAACTACAAGAATACTGCCCATTTATGAACAAATCAATTGTTGCTACATGGAAAATGAGTTTGTACAGTGCTCTAACCGGTGGAAGAGTGTTCTACTAATCCAGTCTGAGTTTGAACACACACTTCTCCGACACTCCAGCACTCCTACGACCGGTAAATACCGGTTATTGTACAGTAACTACATCATCGATGCGATGGTTTTGTTTCAAAATTCAATTGTCGGTTGATCCGCTATCTTCCATTAGTGAAACGAGTTGAAACAATATTCTGTTTCAAGAAATGTTATTGTCCATCAAAATATGAACTCTGCTGAGAATGGTGCAGAAAACTCTGGAAAAAGCCCGAGTTTTGAAAATTGGGCCTTATTTGCTTTACTCTGCAACAAATTTTGTTTGCTGTCAAGAGAAGCAAGCTGGAATTAAATATGGGCGACCTTTTATATCACAGTAAGATGTCAAGTTCATCCACACGAAATAGCGGATTCGATCGAATACCTCTTCATTATTTACGTAGCCCGATCGATTTTGGTAGTGAAAACCAGGTCCGGGGTAAATGCGACAAGGCCCATCGAGATAGGTGCGACAACGTGCAAAATTTTGATTTTTGTCGCTTAAGTTTTTGATACACTCCTGCATGTGTCAATAAAATCGTCACCAACATATTTTGAAATCATAGATGTCTCAAACGACAATAGGGTGCAATGCTCAAGATCCAAACTTATTTCGAGTTCATGGATTTCGATCGATTAATAATAGCTAGGTGCCATTTCAATTCAATCAAACGAAAGGATCTACGTCCAGAAAGAACGAGAAACCTTTACGATATTTAGGCCTAATTCTGATATTCTTTTCTCTAATGCGCTCGTATATTTCTAAAATAGGCTAATTCTGTTTTTGAACGTATATCAGTTGTAGCATTTCATGCATGTATCCTATTTAAAAATAGGCCTATTCAGCTTCAAAATACGCTTACATACTATAAACACTGCCCATTTTTATCTCACATAAACATAAATCTACACTAGGTGACATGCCACGCGTTATTCAGGCGCAATTACGGAACACCCCAAACATCCGTGGTTAAGGACATTCTATTCTTCTACCCGCGTATATATGCGTTGCACTAAGAGTCAGAAATCACTTGATCTGATGCTGTTAAAACATGGGAGATGTTTAAGAATACGCGCGGGCGAGCGTTTATAGTTTGCGCGTCGTCCACGGTTGTCTGCGCTGCCACTTGAACCACTAATATGAACCGCTAAGCATGTTCTGTCTTCCCTGAACATGAAATTGAGGTCCTATCACATTGTTTAGCCTCTGATACAGGCAGACACATGAGACGCAAAGTCTATATAACAGGACTGCCAACTATACTTACTTATATAACTTATATTGCAGCAATATCCCGCATAGCCACGAATGTTTGGGGTCATGTGTAATTACGCGTGATTGAGCGTGGCATGTCAACTAGTGTATCGAAATAATGATCTAGATCAATTCTGCAATCACAAATAAACCAAGATCCACTTCTATATGTGAAAATGTCTCTTCTAGGTAGCGATAAGTTAGCACTTAGGATTTCCTTGTAAAGATCAGTTGCTCTATTACCAAGATAGGAGCGAAACACATCACCGTCATTTCATACAACATTCCCAACACATCATCGGAGTTTAATTCGCAAATCTATATGAAAACGTACTCAGATGCAAAATCACCCAGGCCATGTCGTATTTGCCCCAATCATGAGGTAAAAGAGACTTTGAAGTCACTTACTTTGACATCCAACTTAGAGAAACTTATCATTCCATCATAAATGGGCAGTATTCTTGTAGTTACTGTACAATAACCGGTATTTACCGGTCGTAGGAGTGCTGGAGTGTCGGAGAAGTGTGTGTTCAAACTCAGACTGGATTAGTAGAACACTCTTCTACCGGTTAGAGCACTGTACAAACTCATTTTCCATGTAGCACCAATTGATTTGTTTATAAATGGGCAGTATTCTTGTAGTTACTGTACAATAACCGGTATTTACCGGTCGTAGGAGTGCTGGAGTGTCGGAGAAGTGTGTGTTCAAACTCAGACTGGATTAGTAGAACACTCTTCCACCGGTTAGAGCACTGTACAAACTCATTTTCCATGTAGCACCAATTGATTTGTTCATAAATGGGCAGTATTCTTGTAGTTACTGTACAATAACCGGTATTTACCGGTCGTAGGAGTGCTGGAGTGTCGGAGAAGTGTGTGTTCAAACTCAGACTGGATTAGTAGAACACTCTTCCACCGGTTAGAGCACTGTACAAACTCATTTTCCATGTAGCACCAATTGATTTGTTCATAAATGGGCAGTATTCTTGTAGTTACTGTACAATAACCGGTATTTACCGGTCGTAGGAGTGCTGGAGTGTCGGAGAAGTGTGTGTTCAAACTCAGACTGGATTAGTAGAACACTCTTCCACCGGTTAGAGCACTGTACAAACTCATTTTCCATGTAGCACCAAGAACTTTTCTGGAAAATCTTATCATTTTTTGAAAAAATCGGTTTTTGGCGGTTTTTACCGGTTGTTCGTGTAAGGAAAGTGCTGGAAGTTGCTGTACAAACTCAGGTTTTTGCTCTTGTATCTAAATTTTTCCATCGGAATGCTGTACAAACTCGCTAACCAGGTAGCACCAATACTTGCACCAATTTTTCGAATTTAAATTTGAATTTTGAAGGTGAAAGAGTTCGAATTTTGGAAAACTTTTTGGCTGTACAAACTCTGCGTCATCAGTAGTACCTAAACTTGTGGTTTCCTATTCCGTACAAACTCTATTCAAAAAGTTGGTGTTGAAGTTGGTGCTAACTTCAACGACATCTATTATGATGCCAATAGAAGTAAGAATAGCACATCAAGTGAACTAATAATTGGCACACAGGCTACACGGATGCAACTAACAACAAAAATCTGATATCAGCATCCTTGTGCTAGCCAGGAATGAATAATATTTATCTTAATAGTTGAAAACATATTACATTGATGTGATTGCTTCTTGCAGGCGCGGCCTGAAAAATCGCAGAGGGGCACCAGTCGTGGTGTATGAACAGGGTGTCGAACGGAATGCTGGAATAAATTTCAAATTGCATAATTTTCGAGCTTCCCGCAAAACCAAGAAATTGTGAATTATCTTATATTTCTGGGAAATTTCTATTTTGCCATACACATTTCCCAAGTAGCGATAGAATTCTTTCATTTTCCAGGAAAATTTGAAAATTCCCTGACATTTCCCAGGTTTTATCTCCTTGATTTTTCTAGGTCGTTCGACACCCCGATGAAAAACTACAGAAGGAAGAGTGGATAAGATAAAACTTCCAGCACTAGTGTTGCCACAGGTGCCCGATTGACTTTCTCACGCAAGCCCATGAGATTCACGCCACTTTGAATCATTCCATTTTTTGACAGGCCTCACAATCAATTGGATTTTACGTTGACGCTCCATTAAATCCACGGCCACGATCAAGACAATGTGAATGGAAAGATGCAACATGAAGGTAGACGAAGCTTCCGGCCTTCTGAGAGAATAACTGGTGGACATTTTGCCTCATACTGCGCCGCAAAGGAAACCTCCAGCTTTCGGGGAGTACCTGCAGCTAGCAAAATTTTCTGGTCTTAAAAAGCGTCGCAGACGAAACCTCCGGCTTTTAGAAGAAAAAAACTAATGGAAATTTCACACCTTATACAGCGCCGCAGGCGAAGCTTCCAGCCTTCTGGGAGTGCAACTAATAGAATTTGATGCTCTTTTTAGCGCGAGAAGCGACACTTCTAGCTTTCTGAAAACGTGACTAGTGAATTTTGATGCACTGTATAGTACCACAGGAGAGATTTCCAGACTTGTGGGAGCTATCAGCTCTTACTAAAACCGAGGCTTGAATGCACAGATTTGAAGCATTTGTATCGACTAAATTCGCAAAAATAGCGGAAGACGGAAAATTGCGATCCCTGGCCAAAGCGTCAGCACTGATGCAACGCTTGCTGCTCCCGCAATGATTTAGATTTTTTTGTCAATCCATCCGTGTTTTTTATCGAGGTTCGGCGGTTTTTCTTCAAACGCCTCCTTTTGAGTAGGGAGTTCATGTATCAAGCAAGTAACTAAATTTGGCACTCAGCAACAGAAAGTTTGAGCAGTTGAGCTGCGCGCCGCATACACAATTTGGTATACACCTAATAATAGTTAGCTCCGTTTATAACGAATCGGGGTATAACGAACGAATTTAACCGGTCCCTTGAAAAACTAATGAAGAAAAATACATAATTCCAGATATAACGAATTTCGTTTATAACGAAACAATAATACTCTGAGACTGAACTGCATTCCAGAAATTTGGCTGAAAACGAGTTTACTGAAAATTTCTGAACCAGATCATCCATATTTTGTCGAACCAGAATTTGCTAACAAGAAGCAGCAACGAAACACTGACTTTGCTGATGAAGACCTTGCAATAACACTGGAAAGAAGTTTATCGAATTTATCGAAATTTGTGAATCATCATATATACGCGCACAAAAGCAATATACGCGTTACAACAATGTGAGAATTGAACAAG
The DNA here is from genome assembly GCA_907163375.1 of Prostheceraeus crozeri. Taxonomy (NCBI): domain Eukaryota; kingdom Metazoa; phylum Platyhelminthes; order Polycladida; family Euryleptidae; genus Prostheceraeus; species Prostheceraeus crozeri. Next base: position 278,592 of record CAJQUW010012101.1, on the reverse strand, counting down.
TTGCTCTAATGTTTATCCGAACATTCATTTGTGCGTCGAGAAGTAAAAATTCAGTCGGAATTGCTGGCTATCCTAAAATTTGTGGAATTTGTGGGCAAATCACATGCCTGTTCAAAACCAATAGTTAAGGACATTCACAGACTGCCTGGTCATAGTTCACTCAACCCAAAAGATCAGAATTTCCTGATAAATCAGGGATATATCACATCACTGAATTAAGAACTTTTATGGAGCATTTGAGCCTAGCGAACACATTGTAAGTTGACCCATTGTGTAAACATCTTCACTTTCAACTGCATGACGAAAATTTAGACTGAATTTAGCAGAAAATATCTGTAATTGACCTAAAGCACTGAGATGCGGCAAAACCGAAACATGCATCTGTCCCGACAGACACTTTCAGAACACTGGGGCAAATTCGCCGAAATCGGGACTGTCCCGGTAACACCGGGACGTTTGGTCACCTTGTGATACTTAGGTCGAGGTTGAAAACAAGCAAATAAAGTCCACTGCGATAAGTAATCAGTTACTCCCTCACTGCACCCATACACTGGAAAAACAAATAAAGGTTCCGGCGCAATACTCTCATCTCTGCGAAATCGGAATCTGCGGTAATTTCTAGAATCATACTTCGAGCGGCAACTCCAATCATGAACATAACCAGCCTTCAATCATTATACCAGTTTCCAGTGTTGTACGCGTCAATGAAAAAAATTGACAGCGTCAGCGTCAATTGCCAAAATATCAACCAATCCTGAAATTGACGGCGTCAATTTTCCATCATGCTTCATAATCTATTTTGAAACTCGAACAGTAAATAGGCTTTGTCTCTGTAAATACTTCTACAGTAGGCCGATAGATCTCTCCCTTCGGCACTCCGCACGGACAGCTAAACAATGTCGATAGGTCGATATGTGAAGTCGGTAGGCGGAATATCAATTTATAGACACAGTCGATGCGAATTGTCATAATGAAAAATTTTGATTTCATTATTACCACCAGCAGTTCAGTTATGAATTGCTGATGACTCAAAATTGAAACCACGAGCACGTTCATTTTTAAGAATATAAAGATTAGACTTTTCCAACTCCAGCATAGGACTAAGCCAAATTTATGAATTTCACTTTTTTGCATTGCCAAATGCGACATTTATTTAGTGTATCCGAGAAAAAGAATCGTATAACATGTAAAATTTATTATAAAACATTTTGTCATCGCTGCATTTGAAAGTGACATTTGTGTTTGACTTACTTCTAATTTAATTACTGAGATGGTGCATATTGCATAAATTAAGAAAGTCTCCAATAATTCGCTTTAAACAATAATTCTTTTGATAATTAAAAAATAATAATCTTTTGATGTATTACAAAACTAACAATTTGCTTTTAGGAAAACCAGCATTTCAAAGTGTTCGTCGGAGAGTCTGCATCGTTTAGGACGAAAAATGTCTCCCCCTACGTCACAGGCACGCGCACACGCAGTTATTGCCGTCGTCCAATCGAATGGTGTCCTAAATCCATTGTGCAGATACAGAATCAAACACTGCATCCCTCCAACCTGATCCAATCAAGTAATTCAGGAACATCTTCAGCTCTTGTTCTTAGTAGTTGCATTAAATTTCCTTCAAAATCAGTCTTCCCACGAATGCTCATACTTTGACGAGCTAAATAAAGAAGGCTACTGATTTCTCTCATGAAGCATTTTCTACGACATGTCTGCTGCTCCTTCAATTGAAGTGATAGAGAAACAGCAATATCATTCTTAGATTCCAGAAATGCCACTGATTTTTCCAATGCCTCCTTGTGAAAATCGGAATTACTGTGTTTCTTAATTTTATCATAGCACTTTTTCCAATCACAAAAATTACCATCGCAAATGCAACCTCGCCACTTTTTTGAAGACGTTATGAGGTTTTTCTTGTATGCTGTTTTGCAGTAAAAACATGCAATTTTACCTTTTGTTTTGCAATACGTCAACCAAGGATTACTATTAAAAATAGAAAGTGGACATAACCTTTGCTTTAGAGTACTTTGCCCTAAATTCGGCGTAGTGTCGGCGACTAAACGATAAATCAATATTTTTCATGTAGGATAAAGAAGCTCTATGCTTCTATCCGACTCTTTCTAGAAGTATGGTATCTGAAGTATGTATCACAGTTGCGCCGAGACTGGCAACTGCTGTTTACTTATTAGGAACCACCAATTTGCAAAAAATGAAAATTGCCTTAATTTCGGCGCATTTGTCCCTTAATTCGGCGTATATCAGAATAATGCAAATTATCATTCATTAAGCTAAGAATGCAATGTAGATCTCAACAGGAAATGAAATTCATCTATTTTGTTATACAATTAAGTAAAAACATCCGCTGTGAAAAGATTTTTTTATTCCAAATGAAAGAGAAGAAGACAACTTACTGCCTTTTTTTCTTTGAGGGTCCAGATTCACTTAGGTCTTTATCACTTATGTTGAAATCACTCATCAACTCATCGAATGCTTTCTTCTTCTTTCTTTCTTCTTTTCGCTTCTCCACCTTCTCTTTCACCATATTCTTCTCATTCAACTCTCTCAGGAACATGTTGCCCGTGACGTTAAAGCGGTCTGGATCGATGGTGCGTTTGCGGAGAGGCTTGCGCTTCACGGCTAGGCGCTCCACCTCCTCTCCGATTACCTTCACGACCGCCGGATCAACGGTCTCTTCGTCAACGTCGATGAAGCTGTCGTCACTCTTCGAGACATCTGGATCGTCATCTTCCGCGATCGCAGCCGCGGCTTGGTCCGCACTCATACCTCTGCCGACTCGCTTCGATAGCGGGGGAGGAATGTCGATCCCGAAATCGATGGGTTCCGGTACCTCTGATGTCTTCTGAAAAGCAAAGTATGACAAAAGTTATTTTTAATAACATACATGTACACATGTAAAGTTTACACATCACATCTACAATAACATGGTTGATAGTGACGTTAATCAAAGCTTACACTATGTTCATTATGTACGTTAATATGAAGGCAGGTACAAAGCTTATAGGCCACTTGATTGTCATGTTTAGAGGTCAAACAGCAAATAATATTACACAGCAAGAAATAAGTCAACAAAACATGGCTTATCTGTACATGTAGGAATCCACATGTTGTCTACATCATACATGCACTCATGCCTACCTTTGAGTCCTTGGGCGACGCGCCATATCAGTCAGGATAAAGTTAACAAAATGGTTGCACTATCCCGTCCTTAGCTCAGACAGCAACCGAACAGAGTTAAAAGTTTTCTAATTGGATGCTCCGTATTCGCGTATTCAAATTCTCACACTGCTACAGCTCCCGCCATTGATATCCGGACAAATACGATTTTTCAGAGAAATCGTCATATTATTGAAATGTAGAGTAAGTTAGCTGATCTATGTCAATCCTGTATGCGTATTATTGATTGTTCTATGGTTTGTTCATTATTATGGCATAATTTAGCTACTGTTTTTCTTTTACTTTGATTAATGAGTTAATGCCCGTTCTTCAATACTGCCCAAGAAAACACTACTTCTGGTAATACAAAATCTTTTACAGTACACATCATGAGGCAAAAAAACGAAAATAGGACATGGGAAATCGTCATCAATGATCATTCTAGTACTTTGTGGGGAAACCTTTGTTTCTTTCAACATTTCTGAGACGTCTCGGGACACTCAGAGCCAACGCTTGGCAGCGGGAGGGGGTAATGCATCTGTACCAAGCACTGACGATGGCTGAAATCAGTTCCTGGCGGTTTGCTGTAGCTTTCTTCTGAATAACGGCCCTGATATCTGCCCACAAATTCTCAATGGGTTGATATCGGGGCTTTGACCAGGCCAGTCTCCGATGTGAGGGATATCATGCTCGTCAAGATATCGCAGTATGCTCTTTGCTCTATGACAAGGTGCGTTGTCGTCTTGAAACACTGCTTGGGTGTTGGGATACAGTTCATCCATTGTCATGCGAAGCTCTCGCTCAAGAATCTGTTTATACACTGTTTGATTCACTTTCTCACCTCTCGAAAATCCGGAAGCGTCCGACACCATTATAAGAAAACGCGCCCCATATCATGACACTCGGAGGGTGTTTGATCGTTGGAAGAATGCACTCATGAGAGTATCGCTCACCCTGGCGTCTCCAAACCTTGATGCTGCCGCGATTTCCGTAGATGTCGAACGTGCTTTCATCGGTAAAGATCACTCTTTTCCAATAATCTTCATCCTTAGAGAGATACTTCTTGGCGAAAAGAACAGGTCGTCGTCGTTGATAGGCATTAACAAATACCTTTCGAGCTGGACGTTTAGCCTTCAGTCCGGCTTAAGTAAGGCGACGTTGAATGGTCCTTATGTTGACATTCGCCACAACATCACCGAACATTCTGCGAATAGCAGCAGCGCTTGAAAACCTGTGGTTCATGTACTCACGAATAATGAGACGATCAGTTGTTGAAGTCTTTTTCGTGGCACCATTCCGCTTCTTTGGAGAACCGTAAACCTTAGGGTTTCGTTGACATATCTTCTTGAGGTCACCAACCGTTGACTTGGCGATGCCTGTTTGGTGGGCAACAGCTCTGACGGTATATCCTTCATTCAATAAAGAAACGGCAGTTGCTCGCTTGCGAGGCGACAGTTCTTTACCTCTTCGGCATTTTAATAATGGAGAAGTCACTATCAAGACAAGAGAGATTTGCTTTGCAACAACGACACTACGGCTCTCGTCTACTGTGCACTATGAATGTCTATTGTATGATTCAGCACGCTGTGTGCTGATTGGTCGTAGCGAGCCAATACTAAGCATCTTCCGATCAGCGTGTACCGTTATATTGCTGCAGTGAAACTCAGGATGAGAAAAAGCGTGTATCATCATTTTAGCAAGCAATAAGTGATATACCTTAATTGTGGTACATATCGGTTTTTGGTGAGATATCTATGCCAAGGTAGGCATTATGCGTTTACCACATTACTAACAAGTGTTTATTACACAATAATGCAAATAATGTCTTCTAAAGTGATCAAATTATTCGTATACAACTTTCTTTCAAACAAAAGGTAGAAAATGCCAAAATTTTAGTTTTGTCCGGATATCAATGGCGGGAGCTGTAGCTCATCGATGAGTCATTGATAGATATCTAACATGGTGAGAAAGTTTGGAGACAAGTAGAAGGTCATTGTTGAGTGAATTTCGCTGTCAAACACAATACGCCGAAATAAGGGCAACTGAATTTTCGTTGATCCTTAATTCGGCGCATTTCAATAATCTATCAGGGAAGAATAAATGATGCAGATATCGATCTGCAGACTCCACTACCTGTCACAGGGCTTCATTGGCTTCACTTAATATCAAATACAGCACACATGATACTTGACATCATGTAGAATATCGAGTTATCATATTATCATCACAAGTAATTTTATCGATAATTTTTTTATGTGCGCTGTCATGAAATTCTTCGGACAGTGTTATTGGACAACAAAAGCAAATCGAGATGAAACAAACATGATGCCTCATCGTCTCCAAGTGATTTACAACAATCCATGACAAAAAGGCGGTTCCAGCATTTTATTTTACACTAGAACTAGCAAATGCGCCGAAATTAGGGCAAAGTACTCTATATCTCCTGCTTTGCCAGTAATTTGTTTAGCAGAAGTTGATTTTATGTCATTAAATGATGGATGATATACTTTATCAATGCAGCAATCACTTTTACAATCCGTAGAGGTACCTACTATTGCAGAATCCGAGGAACGATGATCAGTTGGGTCCATGATAATAGACTCAGTCTGGGTCAAATCTTTATCAGATACAGTAATAACAGTAAAAACATCGGACACATTTGATTTATGAGGAACTGTGGCGTTAGAGGATTGAGCACAAACAGGATCGGAGGCATCTGATTGAATAGTTGATCGGACACGTTGTGCTTCCTCTCCCTTTTTGATCCTGAAATAAAAAGTCATTGTATTACTTTTGAGAATTCAGCATTGTTTCATTCATTACCTTCCTAAATTCAAGCAGTTAAAACTTCTTGTTATTTTATGGTTCAGATGTGTCGTGAGTGATAAGTACTGCACGCAACCAATGTTATAGCAAATGTTTCATGGCCGAGGGGGGAAGCTCACGACTACCATGTCCATTTGAACAAGGTCTAATGTGATCACTTTTTGGCGAAAGTGAGAAGTAGAGTTAGTTATGCATCTTTCTTTACAGTTTTGCTCACTTCATGCGATATTAAAGACAAATGGCGCCTATTATTCTGTCAGCTTACTTCAATGCTCTACGTACCACTCACTACATAAATGTTGATTGTAATCAAGTCATGCGATTTATTGACAATCACAAGAATTTCAGATTAAAGTTAATTTAAGAATCAAAATTGGTAGTTATTCTATTAACCGTTCGTGTATGTTCTCACAAATACTAGCTAGTTTACGTTGTGGGGTAGAATTCTACCCCAAAGACATTGTAGAATTATTGCCGTAATTTGTCTGTAAGTTAGATCTTATACATCTCTTGCAAAGATATTTGGCACCTATAGGCATATGATTTGCCCTGCTGAGACTCTTGTTTTGATTCTATCTCTTCATAATTGATAAATTGGGGCCTACATGTAGACAAGGGGGCATCTTGTAATAGTCATGAGCATGTCTTTTGTAGGTAATTATGACTTCATTTTATAAACTGCTAATTCCTATCAATTAGAACGAGTTCTTTTATTTCTTGATGTTTACTTCCATCATACCGGCTCCTGTAAATCATACAAAAGTTTCGAAATCTTAATCTGCGTAATCGCGTAAGCTTACATGTAGAGTAGAGGGACGTAAAGATTAATTAAGTTGAGTTTTTCAGATTATCTGGATTGAATTACAAATGAAGATCACTGTCACAGATGACTAATTGTCATTAATGCGATAAGCATGGTGTGTGCTTTACTTGTATGTAACAACAAATGTAACAAAATATAACGAATGCCTGTATGGCTACAGTTTTCACAGATCACAATTTGATGCCGTGCAAAGATGAATCTGTGGCATTGCAAACATAATTGTCTTGTTTTGCTGTCATTAGATCGAGGGCAAACTTGGCATCGTCCAGGTTTGCTTGCCTTCGCAATGCATGTTGTAGGAGTGGTGACTTCCCGAATTCCAAATTTCGACAAGCACTCCCTGATGTCAAGACGTAGTCGCGGCTTTTCAATACGCCTTTGCATAAGGGGTCGACATAATTCATATGCCAGCTCCTTTTTGAATTCATAGTGATCTTCCATTGAATTGGACTGACTTGTCATCATTTTATGAGCGCAGATAACACTAACGTCAACAAAGTTCATGGCAACTGCATATGGCCACCTCCTGCACTTCCTCTTTGACCTGTATGTGCGTACAAGCTTGTCCAGATTGTCGACACCTCCTTTTGTTTCGTTATAGGTCTTCACTATATCAGGCTTTCCATCTTCCCGAGTGTTGTTCGTTTGAGGTCCGATGTGCATGGATGACAGCAGCAAAACTGGACGCCTTTGCTTGTCCCAAAATGAGCAGAGAGTCATGTTGGGGTGTAGTAGTGACGGGTGTCTCCCTTGACACGTTCTGACAAGCATTTGGATCTGGCAGGAAGTACTCGGTTGTTTTGTCTCACAGTACCAACATACGTTGTGTTGTGATCTAATAACTCCTGCACCAGACCTTCGCTGGTGAAGAAATTATCGGCAGTCACATTTCTTCCTCGATCCAAATAATCTTCAACCAAGCCCATGACAATGGCATGAGCTGATGGTCTAGATTTTTGCTCGCTCAGTGTCCCTTTACCGATGTAAACAATGCATTTAAGTGGAATTGTTGTCTCAGAGCCAACACATCAAAAAATGTTGATGCCAAATTTTCCTGGCTTGGATGGAATATACTGCCGAAACTAGACTCGACCGTGGAACTCAACTAACATCTCGTCAACACACAGGAACGGTCCTGGAGTGTACACTGACTTCAGAGTTGCATTGAAAGTTTCGACAACACTGCGAACTGGACTCAATCTGTCGGTAATATCACGGCGTCTGCTATCATCAAAACGTAAAGCTTTCTTGAGTTGAAGAAATCGCTGGGTTTTATGTCGAAATTTCTGAGTTGAAGAAACTCATGGTTGCCCTGAAGCAAAGATGTCCGTCTCGATGTGTCCACAATTCACGTAAGTCACGGTGATGAGCCTTGAAAACTCCTTCTAGCAAATGAAGTCCTATGAATGCCAGAATCTCGGCTTTATCTGTGCGTCTCCACTTTCCGTTTCGTGCAAATCTACGCAAGCTTGTGTTCGTGTAAATTACTGCTGTATCTATAAAATCATGCATCATTACAAGAAAAGCTTCCGTTCTAGATGCAGGATGCAAGCCAGTTGAGAAACCAGGCCAAGAAATATTACACATATTCCGTCTGGGACAACGACCTTGAGAAGCAATGTCAGAATTTTCAGTCCACTTCGACTATCGGTAGCTGCAGTGCATGACTATTGAAGGATTCTCAGAGATCTGAATGTATAATAGCATAGGCCTTCATTCGACAAAATTTTGTCAAGGACAAACTGGCCTAAAATAATTAGTAGCTCAAATCTCGTCTAGGAGGCTATTCAATCAGGATTCAATCAGATACGGAGTGGATTCAATACTGTAAAAATCACGTGATTGATATAAGTAAAGAGGTTTGGCACGCTTACAATGATATCATGATCGCCTAGTTATGTGGAAGTTGATCGTAAACCCTGTATATAAAGCCTGTGACGTGTAGGCCTATAGGCCTATACTTGCCATTCTCTTAGGTATTTCCTGTGCCAAAGGTTGAAAGATGAAAGAAATTCAGATAAATCAAATGATTTCGAATCGAATTTCGAAATCAAATCGAATGTTTTCGATGATCGAAATAGAAAAACAGAAGTACAATGAAACAAAAAGTTTTTTCAGCAACAGATCAATGATATTTTTGACAAATAATTGTTGGGGTAGAATTCTACCCCAGAACATAAGTAACTGTGATTCTTGAAATATCCGATGAAGTACAATATATTTCTAATCAAGAATGTAGCGTGTAAAATTGACCCTATCTAACAAAAAAAGTCATATAGTATCAATGATCAAATGTGCGTAATAAAAAAATTACGCTTGTCTGAAAACGGCTGGGGTAGAATTCTACCCCACAACGTAAACGAACGGTTAACAATTTTCCTCAATGTCATGATAAAATACGGATGGGAACGACATCTTATGATTGACATGACGAAACGCACGTAAGCTCTACTTTATGATAAGCTGTATATCAAAATGTACTAAGTCCTAAGTTCAAATTGGAAATTTATCAAAATTCCTTTTCCCCTGGTACACGCCTTCCCTTAGTATAGATTCGCATAAGTAGAAACATGCTTACCATATTTCATACATAGTCAATTTCATACACTTATTTGCTTCACTTTTGGTTGACGGCTTTCTTCTCTTCATATTGCACAGCATCTGCTAACATGGGTTCCGTAAATGAAATCAAATGTGATTCTGTTTAAACAATAAATGTAATATGATTAAATCCCAACCAAAAATTACACATGTATTTGCATGAATACATGTAAAACAAGTATTGCTTGTCTTTTATGATAACAATTGTTATAACAATTTGAATGAAAAGATTAAAATTATCGATTAAATTTTTTGCCCTCCCAAAATCTGGGGGGCACGTGCCACTCGGTTCCGCCGCCCCTGTTTGCAGATACAGCATTAGTCTCAAATAGGTATTTGAGAGGTTTATGATCAATACGCACTGAATTGGCGGACAAGAAGAAATGTTCTCAGCTTCTGAATCGACCAGATTATCGCATATGCCTCTTTATCAAGTGTGCTTCAACGTCGCTGAGTGTCATCCAATATTTTGCTGATAAAGCAAAGCGGTTGTCTCTTAGATTTCATGAGACAGCCGCCAACATGGCCATCAGAAGCATCGATATGTAATTGGAGTTTCTCATCCGGCAATGGCAAATCAAGTATGCATTTAAATAACTCGCCTTTAACTCGATTGACTTATTCTAATGCAGATTTAGTCCACATCAACTTCACGTGTGTGAAGTTAGCCGTACCAATATCCGTACCACATCGAAAATCGCGTGTGCCACTCTCGAAAACAGCATTTACACATAATTTTAGAGTGTGCCAGCAGTAATTTTTTTAAAATAATGCAGCAGTTTGCGAGAAATCGTCCATCAAAAGTTTGAGGTGGTGAGGATGTGAAGTTTACCGCACCAATTACAGTCTGTTTCAATTTACTTCTCACACCACATATTTTTGCAGATTCATGCAAGTCATAGTATCTAAACTATTCCTGGAAGTTTGAGGCGCTATTGTAGTGTTTTATGTCGACAGACAAGTAAAAAAAAGAACTGATGTAACTCATGTATTAAAATTAAATGCTACAAATTGCTGTAAATGAAAAAATAGACTCAAAGGCAGAACAGATTTCAAGCTAAAACCGGGTATGTCCTCCTCGTACTTTGATCACTGCTTGAATTCTTTTTTGCATGGAATCTAATAACCTTTCACATGTTTAGGTAAGGGAGACATCATTATGCCACAACTGCACAATTTTTTCAATTACTGTCTGTTCAGTAGGCAAATCATATTCACAAAGTCTTTGTTTCAGTATCCCCCAAAGTGTCTCCAGAGGATTGAGGTCTGACGAATTTCCAGGCCATTTCAAAACACCCATATTGATTTGATTCAGATAATTTGTGCACAGACTAGCCTTGTGGCACGGTGCCGAGTCGTGCATAAAGATGTTAACCCCAGCAGAACTCCATTGCTCCATTTGAGGTCTCGCACGAGACTCCAAGACGTGCAGATACGAATGTTGATTCATGCTCCCCTCGCATACGTAAAGTCGTCCGGCTCCTTCAGCACTCATAATACCCCACATCATAACTTTGACTGGATGTTTCAAACGTGGTTCTAAGGGAGTCTTCGATGAGGAAGCTGTCCAGACTCTCCTAGGACGGACTGACGAGCACTCAAAAGACTATTCATCGCTAAAGGCCACCTGTAAAAAAAGAAAAATAATAAAAAAAGGCGAAAAATTGGGAAAGTTACTCAAGTTAATATTTCTCTTGAAAATTCAGAACAAAATGAATTCAGACATTCACTTACCCTTCTCCAATCCTCAGAAGTCCAACCAGCGTGGTCAAGAGCAAACTGATGGCTCTTTTGTTTCATCGCTTTGGTAAGTAGAGAGACCTTTCTGGGCTTCTTGGATTCGCACTTCATTTCCTTCAACCTCCGCCACACACTTGTTCGACTGACGTTGGTCCCTGCATCTTGTAACCGCTTTCGAAGCTTGGCAGTTGTAACACCATAGTCTTTCTTTACTTCACGAACTAAGAAGCGGACATCTGCACTACTAGTGGCTTTTTTCTTACCACACCTTCATTTTCGATGGCCTACATAATGTCCGTTGGTCTTCATCCTAGCAATTCTCGACACTGTAAAATTGCTAATTCCTGTTCTACGAGCTATTTATCGGTGTGAATAGTCCGTATTCTTCAACAAGGTCGTTATTTCAGCAACATTGCTGTTTGAGAGGTCCTTTCCTTGCGGCATTGCTACGATCAGGTTACAACCTGTCTGAATCACCACAATCAGTCAATCACCAGTGTTATGAGATTTTTCTGAAATCTCCCCACTGAAGAGACATCAAATCAAAATTGACCAATCAGCTTGGAGTACGATATCCGCAAACAATAACGTGAGCCAGATTGCAGACAAGATAACAAGTCGAAACAGTGTTCGAGAACAGCGCATGTTAGCACAGTATGAATCAACATTTTCACGTGCCCATCTTGGAATCTCGCATTAAGTCTCCATTGGAAAAAAGTGCTCTGTAAGGGCCAATATCTTCATGCACGGCTCGTCACCTTACCACAAGGCTTGACTGTGCACAATTTATCTTAATCATATACGTTTGAGTTCCGCTGGATGACCTGGAAATAGCTTTTATACTATAATTCGTTTTTGCATCAAAAATATTGAGTGTGAGAAGTAAATTGAAACAGACTGTAACAGAAAAAATCTTAAATCGCATCTTTATGAATTTTCAACGACATGGACGTCTAAAATAACACGTCTAAAGCATGTGCCACACACTACTTTGCCAAAATTCACAATAGTTACTGAGAAAATGGACAAAATGACCTCAAAGTGGTACAGATGTGAAGTTAGCCGTACCACTTGTGAAAACCGCGTGTGCCACCCGAATCAACCCACCCAATACACTTATTAGGAGTGTGCCAGCTTGTGTGCCACCCCTCAGACAGACCCAACTCTGCGTAGAATCCGCACAAATGCGGATTTTCCTCCACAGCCGTACCACTTGTGAAAACCGCGTGTGCCACTCTAATCAACGCACCGAATACACTTATTGGAAGTGTGACAGCTTGTGCCACCACTCTGAAAATGCATTTGTGTCCTCTTTTTGGTGATCCACTTCGCAACTTATTGAAAAACAGTATTATGTTGATGTTTGTTTAACTGTGTCAGAGGACATTGTTGTCATGAGGATTTTATTAAATTTAGCAACACCGACGCTTAAGGTCAGTGACATGAAAAAATTGAATATGAAAATGTATTAGTAACAAGCAGCAGGGGAATTTTGTGTAAAATGATGATGGAATTCCAAAAATAGGTTGTACGGATGGGCTGTGGGCGTGGCTGTGGAGGAAAATCCGCATTTGTGCGGATTCTACGCAGAGTTGGGGCTGTCTGAGGGGTGGCACAAGCTGGCACACTCCCAATAAGTGTATTGGGTGGGTTGATTCGAGTGGCACACGCGATTTTCACAAGTGGTACGGATGGGCTGTGGGCGTGGCTGAGGACGAAAATCCGCATTTGTGCGGATTCTACGCAGAGTTGGGTCTGTCTGAGGGGTGGCACAAGCTGGCACACTCCCAATAAGTGTATTGGGTGGGTTGATTCGAGTGGCACACGCGGTTTTCACAAGTGGTACGGCTAACTTCACATCCTTAACACTTTGTGGTCATTTTGTCCATTTTCTCAGTAACTATTGTGAATTTTGGCAAAGTAGTGTGTGGCACATGCTTTAGACGTGTTATTTTAGACGTCCATGTCGTTGAAAATTCATGAAGATGCGATTTAAGATTTTTTCTGTAAATTAGTAGTAGTAGTGAAGTGTATACATTTCATGAAAAATAAAAATCATTCAATAAAAATGCTAATACAAAATAACGGAGATTAAGTGTGACATTTACATACCAATAAAGTTGCAGTTACTCAAGAGTTCAATCTCAGCGTTGGAACGACATATTGAAGTCGAGACAAGCTTTTATAAAAAATGTGTTGCTTCTTCTAGCGGTGCGAAAAGTGTCTATTGCGAAGTGTCTTGAAAAATGTAGACGACGAGGAACGATTTCTCTCAAAGGATGAAGTGGGTTTTCACATTTCAGCAAAAAAGAAAAAATTAGTAAAATTGTAAGTAAATTAGTAAAGTAAATAAAAAAGTAAATTGGTAAAAAATTGGTACGGCTAACTTCACATGCGTACCACCTCGAACTTTTGATGGACGATTTCTCGCAAACTGCTGCATTATTTTAAAAAAATTACTGCTGGCACAAGCTGGCACACTCTAAAATTATGTGTAAATGCTGTTTTCGGGAGTGGCACACGCGATTTTCGATGTGGTACGGATATTGGTACGGCTAACTTCACACACGTCATCAATTTCTCGTCTTTCACAAAATCATAAAGCTCGCTAGTCAGAGCGGAATAGTTAGGAACGTAGTTCCTGAAAAAGTTTCCCATTCCCAAGAATCGTTGTAGCTGTTTAATAGTCGATGGTGTTGGGAAATGAGTTATGGCTTCGGTGCGCTCCGGGTCAGGTCTTATCTTCCCATCATGGATGTGGAACCCAAGAAAGGACACTGAATCCTTGTAAAATGCACATTTTTTCCGGTTTAGAGTTAAATTGAACTCGCGAATTCTTTCAAAGACTTCCTGCAGAACCTTGTCATATTGTTGTAGGTATATCTGGAGTGTGGATAAGCATATCATCGAGGTAGACACAAATGCCATTAATTCCCTTAACCCTTAGACGGCCAAGCCATTTGATACTACGAGAATGGCCAAGGGGTGGTGATTTTAACCACCTCCATAATTTTTTATTCTAATCCAATTTTTCCAAGTAAAAAGGCTTTATTATTCCAAATGATATCTAATTACTCGAAATGAATCATTATCAGCAAAAAGTTAGTTATTTGAGACGAATTACTGAATGCATTATTGAATGCAAACGAAATTACTGTGTGATTTGCAAACTGGAATTTCACAAAGTCCGCATTTTTCTTTGGTTTTGAGTGCATCGCGTGGTTTCTTGCCTTCTTCTCTACATCTTTGGCATCTGAACAGTTCTTGTCCAGCTGAAGGATTTGGAGGATTTTGTCTTGTGGTTCTTGAATTTGGTACTCTGATTCTGTGGGACATCAAGGAGATGATCTCATTTGGTATTCCAACTGGATCACTCAATCGGAAATTCATATGTGGAGTCGCTAATTGCTCTGCGAGTTGAAGAAGAAATTGCCGTCTTCTATTCTTCTGTGGTAGACTTGTCCATTCTGAATGATGCAAGTTGAAAATAGTGTAGGCATTGATGGCACTATATCAAGGATATTTTGCATATGAACCATTGGCCATCGTCGAACACTCGTTTCGCATGAGTATGCCTTCGCCATTTGGTAAGCTGCATCAACACCGGCTTTAGTAGAATTGTAGTACTCTTGAATTGTACTCTTCTTTTTTGGAGTGTTAGTAACTTCTCCTGAGTGCATAGTGGAAAGCATGTACACTTTACTCTTTCGCTTCACCTTGTAGCTTTGTAGAGTGACCTTTCGCTCGTCCTCAGAATAAGCAAACTTTATGTATACATACATTCTTCAAAAACACGTATTAAACATGTGTATGTTTTCTCTCATTAGACGCGTATTGAACTACACAAAAGAAACCTGACTGGGGATGTGACATTTTCCTGGCATATGGAACTTGTTAACCATCAACTGTGCGGTATTTTCGTGTCACGTCTTCCTGTATGTCAGAAGTCCATAGTATTTTAAAAAAATCTAAAGCCAATTATATCGAAGCCATTAAATGTTTTAAGGAAGTCATATGACTTCGCAGCAATTGGATTCAAACTTTCTTTTCAAATTAACTTCAAGATACTAATGCTAATTTTTGAGACGTACGATATAAGTACAGTAGGGGCAAAATTACTTGGCACAGCGTTGAAATAATGGACTCTTCAGCTTTTAATGCTCTTATATTTCGCTAATGAAATTATGTTATGATTTTTTGGAAGCGCATTCCCCGTCATCAAAATACGTTTATTCAATATTTTCCACCGCATACAGACATAAAGGTATAACATATCCGTATAATCTCAATACTTGGTGGACCCTCCGTGATCCTTCATAACCGTTTCAATGCGGCTAGGCATGGAGTCCACCAACTTACGAAGAAGGTCAACCATATTACAATCTCGGTGCCATATTCTGATGATAGCAGCTATCAACTCTTGCTTGCTGTGGATATCCTCCATTGAAAGTCGCCTTTTCATTACACCCCATAGATTTTCTATGGGGTTGATGTCAGGCGAATTGCCGGGCCAGTCGAGAACCCGTATCCGATTTTCCATCAGGAAACTGCTTACTTGCTTCGCCATATGACATGGAGCTTTGTCGTGCATAAACGTACCGTCACTGTTGGGAAACCACTCCGTAAAAATTGCGGCACCATTCGCTGTCGTAGCACGTCTATATAGGTGTGTTGGTTCATATTTGACTCGCACACGTGGAGTCGTCCAACACCTTGATAGGACATCATGCCCCAAATCATGACATTTAGCCCATTTAGAACCGCATACATATAAACCAAAAAAATGAAAGTGAAAACTATGAAATATTGATGTAGGATGCTAGTATGTGGTTATATATCAAAATAGGTCGGATTTGACGTTTAGGTTAGGAGTAGGTCTATGTTCGCTATAAAGAACATTGGGTCTTCGTACGATCAAAAAATTTTATACTACAAAAATCGAAAAGAATATTAGATACAAATCTGTTTTACACTGTTCATTCTAAAGCGTCATTCAGAAAATTATTTCGTGTGAAACTGCTTGAAACAATGTTTTGGATCACTCGGAAAACAGAAAAAGCAATCTCCCCCTCTTTTACGACGATTATTTATTTGGTACAGAAGCGTTACCCGACGCGTTTCGTCTCTCAGGACAGTATCAAGGGCAAATAGCACAGGTCAGGCAATACGTTTAAATATGACTAAGGTCGAGTGGGCATCTCCTCATCAGTTCATGAGGTGTGGCATGTTCTTGGTGATACACCGTGATTCAACCATTCTAGTAGATATCGCTGATTTATATTTAGAAAGGATTTTGCAACTAAAGTCGTTAATTTTCATCACTTTATCGGCATGTTGTTTTAAGTGGTGCTCACTAAGTGCACTTGTACTGTTCTTGTTCTTAATGCTATTAGCGTGCTCGCGATATCTACGGCTGAAAAGGCGACAACTTTCTCCGATGTATTTCATATTACAGAAGTTGCAACTAAATTCATAAACTATGTATTTGTCATTGCAACTATATTTAGGGCCAATAAATTTACAGATCTCACAGGAACATTTATTGTTATTCTCTATTTTATTTTTCGCTGTAGTACTTATCTTCTTGCCTGGTCGACAGGTAATTCTAGCAGGGATGTCGTATTTAGTTTTAATTTTGTTTATTTTACGAGTGAAACTGTCGCTAATAAAGTCAAGCGTTAAATTGACGTTTTTTGATTTGTCTTTAATTTTTTTAGGCTCTTTGTGTTTCAGAGTGTTCGGTTCGAATCCGTTATTGACCAATCTGTTAGTCACTATCTGCACAGCTGCACCTTTATCGTTCGGACTAGAACAACGGTCTTGGACATATCTTAAACTATTTTTGACAAAATTATCTTTTATGTGTTGTGAGAGCCAACTGTCTTTGCGTTCACATATTCCTGAATGGCTAGGTTTACTGTACCATTTGTACTGTACTTGGCTATTTGTTATTTTGATGCTTAAGTCCAAAAAGTTATCTTTCGTCAAGTCTAATGTGAATTGAATGTTTTTATTTATCGAGTTAAAAGTTTCTAATATATTTCAAAAAATTCTATCATCTTTGGGGAACGGTCCCATAATTATATCATCTATATATCAATGTTTTGGATGTAAGAAGACTTGACACTTTTCACATTCGAGTGATGTATTTTTCTGACAATGTCGACATCGATTTTGTTTTTGTTCATTGAAAACAATCATATGATTGTGGCTATCATAGCGCTGATCATCCTGCGATACAGATGACTGCCTTTTCTTACGATTGAAAGCCAACAAACTCTTAACCACTTCAGATCGAAAACTGTTCAAATCGCACTTTTTGCTGCCGTTCTCTTGAATTCTATACAGAATCCACGCGTTTACGACAGCGACATCCAGCAGGTACAACATGATGGGAAAGTACCATTTCTTTCCTCTGATAGCTGTTCGACATTGTGCAACGTTGCTGTCAAGAAGATCAACGCCGCCCATGCTGTTACTGTAGTGTGTAATAGAGGCAGGCCGGGGTACATTGATCTTCTCCTTCTGTGCTCGATTATATCGTGCACAGATATGTGGATATATTTTGCCATGGTTATTATTGTAGACATTCCTTTTCCTTGCGCTAAAATTAGCAACTGTGCCGCTAGCGCAAGGATTGTGTGTGAATTGGATCGAAATTGATCTCGTAATGTTCTCACTGTACGCGGCCAGTGGATATACTGCTTCGTCATCAATCCAATGGTGGCCAAACCGGAAATTGTGAGACCTTCGGGCAAGGTGTTGACATCACCAATCTCGCCAGAAGCACGGCCGCATTCGCGGCTGCCCATCTTTTCTGGATGTAGTCTTTGTTTTGTTCAGTTATAGGCTTTAGAGCGCCGCAGAGCCCAATGAACGCCAACCTAATGGCAAATGCCATTTTTTCTCTGTCATCTGCAACTTCCTCAGCGACCACTTGGGTCTTGCATAAGTCACTCAGTATATCCACTTGGAATATTCTGGACATGTGTGAAAGCATACTGCCAATCCGGTATTCTTCCGGTACATTTGCGGTGGAGGCGATTTCGCCTATACTACCCGATATGCTGGTAGGTATTGTGGCAGGTTTGATTATAGGGTCTATCGCCGCAATTAGAGCATCAGATATTTTCAATTGCTCACTGACGTCTGCCATGACTGTGTCTGATGATTTTCCACCAATATTTTTGAAAAATCTCGCTAATGCACTTGCTATTCCTTTTCAACGTTTGTTCGAATCCTCTTTTTTGACCGGCTCTATTCCAAGTGACTGGAAGATACCTGTTGTCCTTCCGATCCACAAGCGGGGTAACAGGTCTCAGGTCTCTAACTATCGACCTGTTGCACTGACAAGCATCGTCTGCAAAGTGATGGAATCAATGATTGTCGACGTCCTTTCACTTTATCTGCGTTCAAACAGCCTTCTTGTGGACAGTCAACATGGATTCTCCAAAATGAGATCTCCTTGTACCCAACTATTACAAGCGCTAAATCAGTGGACATCGGCAGTTGATTCAAATAATCAAATTGATGTTATTCATATCGATTTCTCTCGTGCCTTCGATACCGTTTGTATTCGCAAACTCATAATTAAACTTAAGCATTTTGAAATTGATTTTGATCTGTTGAAATGGATTTCTGAATTTATATCTGATCGGTCTCAAAGAGTGCTTATTGGAGAATCATTATCTACGACTCTTCCCATCACCAGTGGTATTCCGCAGGGTTCGGTTATCGGGCCTGTGGCCTGTTTTGTTTAATATATACATAAATGATATTGTGAACATTGCAAGAGGCTCCTGTAACTTGGGAATTTTCGCTGATGATGCTAAAATTTTTCAACAAAGTACCGACGGAAATTTTTTAGAACTGACTGAATCCTTACATGAGTTATCATTATGGTCAAATATATGGCAGTTAGCTCCATCTCCCAACAAATGTAAATCCATAACATTTGGCCGTAACATTATTGACCAAACTTACCATTTGAATGGTTCTCTTATCCAAAAGGTTTCGGATGTTCGCGATCTGGGCATCATTTTTACACTTGATTTGAAATTCTCCTTACATTGCCAAACCATTTCATCGAAAGCAATATCGCGCGCCTATCTAGTGTTAAAATGCTTTACACTAACTGATCCTAAAATTCTCATGAAGGCATATTTCACTTTCGTCAGACCTATCATCGAATATTGTACTCAGATTTGGAACCCGTATCTGGTCAAAGACATCAAACGTGTGGAGAACGTGCAAAAATACTTTACCAAGCAAGTGTGTCGACGTGGTCACTTCAACTGTGAAGATTACAGAGCTCGTCTAAAGATCTTTGGTCTGCAATCCCTAGAATATCGTCGTATCTTCTTCAGACCTGCCAACTGTCCCGGATTTTCCGGGACAGTCCCGGATTTTGGAGCTGTCCCGGATGTCCCGGAAAAGTTAAAATGCTGTCCCGGATTTTGAATTTATTAACCTAAGATGAATTCTAGATCGTTTAAGAACGCATATTTCAAAAATTTGCGGTGCGCGCGCAATCCTAAGATAAGGAAACATGCATGATGATGAAGTTTGCGGATTTCTTAGTGACATAGTCTTTTCACGCTGATGTCTTTTATTAATCATTTTGCAGCCCGGATGTATTTCCTTCTATCGAGTTTAAAAAGGTTTTTAAATTCATTGCACGGCATCCTAGATAAAAGCGTCCGTAGCCTTGATCTTAGAGTTTGATTTCTCGAACCTATGGGTAGGAATCTGAATTTAACCAACGACAGATTTATCTGTTAAGATTTCAAGAGTTGCTCTATATCGAAATGTTTATTCATTCGATCATTTGCCATCATAATCGACAAAATTCGCCAAGTCTTGTAGACCTTTAGTTTAACATTTTTTATGGTCCACAGTTGCCTTGCTGTTATGAAATAGACGTATTTATCATTTATACAAGCATGGGATTTTTCCGCCTTTTTTTCGGCTTTTTGAAATCATTTTGATAATTTCTTTTGATAAGCAAAATATGCTAGTCTCTGTGGAAATTTTCGGTTGGCTTCACAAAATCGGCGAAAAGAACAAGAACATCGTCGTCGCATTCTGAATGAAAAGAAGTCTACTCTGAACTTGCATTCATTAGATGTAGTGTCAAAAGCTGCGTCAAAGAAAATGTCTTCTAAAATACTGAAGCGTGCCTTGAAGAAACACACTTCTTCCCTTGCTAAGCGTGCTAAGATTTCTAACTAGACACACTTTTTCATATACATTTGTACCTACGTACCTACTATGAATTTCTACTGCTCATCTATGTACATGTAGGTTCTTACTTGATTCGATTTTTGTACATTTAACATATTCTAAATTGTGTAAATACCCATGTTTTTAATACCCATGTATTTTAATTATTATATTAAGTCATATAAATAGTTAAAAAGTAAAGACCTGTGTTAAATATTAAGCCTTTTAATTAGACGATTTCTAGGCTTTCTGGGGAATCATAACCTCAAAATTTTTTGCCGCTTCGCGGCAATTATAGGCTCGCTAAACGCTCGCCTTGCGCCGCTGATTCAGCTACTCTTTAAAAATCCGCCTTTTTATAATTGGTTCAATCCCATGCCTGTTTATAAATGATATTTTTCTACTTTTGATTCCAAATCATAAATGGAGTTGAAAAGCTGATGAAATGAGGTTGCTACTCGACCATTTTGGTAATACCGTAACACCCCGCATATAGGACGCACTTTTTTCTTCAGAAGTTGACCTAGAAGCCCAGGTGCATCTTATCCATTGACACCTTTATTATAAAAAAATAATGCATTTATCAAAAATCAAAAATTTCCTATAAACATTTCATACTTGCAATATTTGTCAATATTTATCAATATATCAATATTTTTGACTGACAGGATGAGGGAGTCATGAATCAGCACACACTGCGATCGTAGCAATTGAATGGAGATGACTAACTTAATGACACCGTTTCTATAAAAAAATAATGGAAATTAAGGATTAAAATTAGGATGCGTCCTATACGCAGGCACACAGTCTTTCCATCGCTTTTGGGTCAAATATTCACTGCGTCCTATACATGGTATCGTACTGTACGCGGGTAGTTACGGTAATAAAATTTGTCCCGGATTTTCATGTTTCAAGGTTGGCAGGTCTGCTTCTTTGACCTGGTTTTCGTTTTCAAATTAATTAACGGTTCGTGTACGTTGCGGGGTGTTTTACACCCCACGCATGTTTTGTCATATCATATCTACGGAAGTTTTTGGTTCTAAGATTTTTTATTATAGGACTTTTCTTATTTCTTCAAGTTAATGATCGCATGAAAAGCTCAGCTATAAATATTTAAAAGAGAACTTGTTGACAAACATTTTATAGTTGTGTACGTTGCGGGGTGTTGTACACCCAAGGATACATACAGATTACGTGAATAACGTTTCGAATCATCATAATGATAGAATAACAGAAATGAACACATGACAATCAAATGTTGTGAAGGAACAGTCATTTGCACATTGGACAACACTTGATGACGTGTGCGGAGCAAACGAAGGATGAACACGAGTCACACCGTATGGTCGTCTTTCGATCTTGGTTCCTGCTGCAGAAGGCGCATCGAGCTTGGCGGACTGAGGAGGGTGGCACACTTCTATTGTTGGCGATGTCAACTCCCACCATTTTCATACACTCTTGCAATGGAGCACGAATGTTGGGCAACTGTGCTCTTGCTCTCACCAACGGTAGGAGCAATTCGTATGCAAGTTCCTTTTTGAATGTGTAGTGGTTTTCCGCATCTGTCAAGCGCATGGCAACGATCACTGCTACATCCACGTACGTAAAAAAAACTACGTAAGGCCATCTCGTGCACTTTCTCTTGCTGGATAAATTTCTGACGAGCTTGTCGAGATTGTCGACCCCAGATTTGGTGGAATTGTAGAATTCCACGATATCTGGCTTCGTATCTTGCAGATCGTTTTGCACGCCGTGCATTGATGGCATGAGAAGGACTGGAGATTGTCCCTTATCCCAAAAGGAACAGAGCGTGGTGTTGTTATCATTGTAATAGTGTTTGCTGTCTCCTCTCTGACGGCCGTCAAGATCCTTGCATTGAGGGAGAAGATCGCGCTTGTTTCGTCGTATAGTTCCAACGTACGTTGTTTTGCAAGTCAGTAAGTTGTTGACGAGCGGCATGGACGTGAAAAAATTGTCTCCTGTGACATTCCGCGACGCACATAAGTAGTTCTTGCACAATTTCATGACCAACGCAGGGTTGCCATACGTCCGGATTTTATCCGGACGTCCGGATTGTCCGGATTTTTTGACAGAATCTGCTGATGTCCGGATTTTTTGACAGAATCTGCTGAAGTCCGGATTTTTTGTCAAAACCATCAAATTTCCGGATTTTCGTCGAATCCATGCTAATGTTCGTCAGTTATTTCTTACCCGTTTAAAATCATTCAACTACTTGCTTTGGACTAAAGCTGATTCATCCGTATCATTTTTGCAAACTGCTTTTTTCACAGACTACTGGGGTCCAATTTGGGTAATTTTATACATGCATTATGCTGTTGTCATAACAGTTTACTTCTTGGATTTGCACAAATATATTTTGACTTGTCAATGTGTTTGCAAATTGTATTGTATAGAAGAATTCATTCTGCCGTAACTTCATTACGGTTTTTGCATTCTACCGGTTTTTGACCTTACTTCATTTTGTGAATCGAGTTCTCACGCTGATGATGCGCTTCGAACCTATTTCGTCCACTATTTGCCCAAAAAAGGATTGGCAGATTTGCAAAGAATGATCGGTATGACCGACTTCGCAGCGCATTTGCATCAAAGAAGACAGACATCTACCTCCTTTTTCTATCGGAAGCACTTCCCCTATTTCAAGAAATGCAATTATTTTTACAGAGAGACGATCCGTTACCACGAATCTGTGGTATGATGGCTTCTCTAGGCGGACGACTTTTGCTGCCTTCTGTCTGTGAAGACATCGTTGTGTCGAAGATTTCAACATCAAGCACGGCCCCTGAAAATCACTCATCAGACGTTGACATTGGCCACCGAACCGAACGTTTATGTCTGAAAAATTTGCAGTCTGCCGAAATGACCCATTTCAAACTCGAAGCGAAGGCTTTTTATTTGGAGGCTTTCCACGCAACCATGAGCAATCTCAAACTTGATCAAAAAGAACACATGCGTTTGTGGCGAAAGTTGACATTGCTGTGTCCACAAAACCGCACGTTTCAGTCGGATAAGGACAAGACAACAAAATTGAAAAACTTGACGTTTCTTGCAGGTCTCATTCCCACAATAAAAGTTGATGACATGCAACCATTAATCGAGGAATGGAAACAGCTGGCAATCAACAATGATATTCAGCCACTCAAAGATGAACGGCTAGATGCTTATTGGAGCAAGATATTCGAAAAGCACAAATATCCGCTGATCAAAGTTCTTGTGCAGGGATTGCTTTGTATTCAGCCACACAATGCTGCTGAGGGAAGAGGATTTAGTGTAAATGCAGCTGTAGTCACAAAGAAGAGAAATCGTCTCCAACCTGAAACTCTGAACGGTATCCGGCGAGTGCGATCTCACTTGAAAAATATCGATGGATTACAACATTTTTCAGTAACTCAGTCCCTCATCGACTTAGCTCGAAGCTCATCCCGGCGATACTTCCAATCATATGAGCACGATAGTGCTAGTGATGATGAAGAATCATGAACGTAAATTTTTAGTCTATTTAAAGAATTGTTTTTGCCAAAGAAGAATTTTTTATCGGATTGTTTTTATGGACATATTTCAGTGAGCTAGATTGTTTATATTTGACGTGTTTTTATTGATAGTGATCATTTGTCTATCATTGATGCATTATTATATAGACTTGTTTTCTGGTAACGCAATCACAGATGCAGCGTTGTATTCTTTATAGATTTGTTGATTCTTAACACAATCATAGGCGCACTAATGTATATTTTTATAGATTTGTTGATTCAATCATTTAACGAAATCATAGACGCGCTGATCAATTTTTATATAGCTTTTTACTGCCTATATTTTTTAAAAGGATTTGTGAAATATTCTCAAGGCTTCTGAGATTTATTGATGTACTTGTTAATTGAATATATTTCGGGTTCATAAAAGCTGCGATTTTTCATTCAAAATCACCTGTCATTTATGAATGACGAGGAAAAGAGATACGCATGATATTGATGACAATCTTATGCATAATGATTATTTTCCATTCACAGTTAAGTATAGAAGGCAATTAATGTTTATATTTACTCTGATGACATAGCATTAGAGCGTCCGGATTTTTTTCTGGACGAGTTTGGCAACCCTGCCAACGCCTCACCAATGGAAGAGGTTCCAGCTCGATCTTCTGCAGAGAGCGTTTGTTCACCTACGTAAACAACTGAGGATAGCGGCATTGTGTTCGAATTATCCACTGCCCTAAAAAGTAGAAAAATATACATTTCTATAAAACAAAATGGTATTAGTCGAACAGGGTTTACAAAGCATTTTGAAAATAATTGTATTTATTCATTTATGCATGGGAAAGTTGCTAAAGATAAAGTTGTATGAAATATTTATCATATACTCTCGTCCTATTAAAATTTTTGATATCATATTGCAACAAAGTAAATGCACCGACTGAAATACCAAAATTGTTATGTCAGTCTATACTTACCAATAAATCTTTAGCCCAAACTTGCCGCGTTTAGTTGGGATATATTGCTTCAAAGCAACTCTTCCATGGTACTCGACAAGCATCTCATCCACAACCAGAAAAGATGATGGTATGTAAATTTCATGGAGCACTCTGTTCATGTGT
This sequence comes from Prostheceraeus crozeri, assembly GCA_907163375.1. Taxonomy (NCBI): domain Eukaryota; kingdom Metazoa; phylum Platyhelminthes; order Polycladida; family Euryleptidae; genus Prostheceraeus; species Prostheceraeus crozeri. The sequence continues at coordinate 253,594 of CAJQUW010012101.1, read as the reverse complement.
TCAACCACGGATGATACTGGGGCAAGTTTGTCATCCCGATTCCTCCTCCTTGTGTCATCAAATCGCAAGCAACTTTTTATTTGGGTAAATCGTTCGTAGCTCATTGCCGCTCTGCAAGCTGGTATGCCATCAACAAGTTGCCATAGTTCTCTTGCTTTGCGGTGATGTGCTTTCAATGCTCCTGAAGAATTAGAGAAGATGTGAAAATGCAAACAAGCTACAGAAATCGGCAAAACACCATTGCAAACCATCCTATAATTTCCTTCCAATTTCATTTAATTTATTATACTTCAAATCATTTTATGTGCAATTACAAGTAATAAGTGCAAACATAAATTTACGTGCTTATATACTCTTATACTCGTATTGTTGGTTATTTAGCAAATTTCTTTATACAGTTACGGTATAAGTAAATACAAATTAGTTTGGAGGAAATTAGAAAATGAATATGAAATTTGCAGTGGTTTAACTTTGATTACTATGGACTACAAGCAACTAATGATTTATTTGACAAAATTAAAAATAATAATAACAAAATGTTTACTCACCAGCAAGTATATGTATACCGAGGAAAGCTTCCATCTCTATTCTTGAAGTGTTCTTCCAGGCTTCAGAGTAATTTCGGCGCCCGTAGAGATTGGTGTAGTGTACGACGAGGTCGATGATGGCATCAAACGTAATCAAAAACGCTTCTCTCTTTGTGGCTGGGTTTAAACCGCATTTGAAACCTTGCTTAACTCGAATGACATTTCGCTCCGGAATACGCCCAGCAGTTGTGTTGTGTTCCATCCGTCTTGTCCACGTCATCCCACTTGGAGCTGTAAGAACATCATTGCCTTCAACTTCGTCACCCGATTCTGACGAGTCAGAATCAATAGCAACATGGACGTCTTCCTCGGCAAGTACATCATCGTGCGCTTCTACAATGCTTCCCTCGTCGGTATATTCGATGGTTTCATTAGGCAGAGTTTCTAAAGTGGCATAATCGTCATCTTGAAACTCGTCTTCAAATTGATCTTCTTCCTCTTCTTGAGTAAAAAGCCGCCGCTCTGCTTCAAGCTTTGCTCTTCTCGGGTGAGATCGTTCCATCACGAAGTGTTCTTCATCAAATGATTAGTTTCAAGTTACCAGCAAGGGATTGATTAGATCGCGAAATTTAATTGGTCCATTCTTTAACACTGTTGCCCAAAGGATCCCGGCGACGTCGCTTAGCGATAGAAGCACCAGAACAATAGGAAGCTTTTTGATTGGCGAGTTGAGTCAGTCAGTCAGCTGAGTTGGCAGTGAAACAAGACATTATGATGTCAAAGGAAGCAAAGGATTCTATTTTGTATTTTGCTTTACAGTTGGCGCGGAAAAAGACGTTAATAATGAATAAAAATGAGTTGGGGTGTACAACACCCCGCAACGTACACAACTATAAAAATAATTGGACGTACACGAACCGTTAACAAACTGGTTGACATACCTTATGAAGACTTTTTCGTTATGACAGAATCTATAAACCCGTGGTCATCGTCTTAAACTGAAACCCGTTGATCGTTATCATTGTAATATTCGCAATTATTTTTTTTTACTCATAGAATTATCGGTGTTTGGAATTCTCTCCCGGACTACATTATATCTTCCCACTCTTTGCACAGTTTCAAGTCACGCCTTCGAACTTTTGACCTTTCACCTTTTTGCAAAGTTTTTGTGTAAATTCGCTTTTGTTTTTTGGCTCTACGTAAGTGTTCAATTGAACCTGTGAAGCCTTTTGCATTTTGCAATAAATTGATATAAATAAATAAATCGTTTGGCTTGAGAGATCGGGTTGGTAGCTAGATGGGAGGAGGCAACGGTCACAACTTCGTTGTCAAACCATGATGTCAAATACACCACATGTTCTTCATTGTGGTGAGTTCCAATCTTGCCTCTCTCCTTTTCATCTCCTTTTCATTCACGGGACAAGAGGGAATACGAGTTTGTCGCACTGTGCCCGTTGCAACAACGCCACGACTTTTCAGGTGTGAGATCAGTGGCATTGAAGTAAAATAGTTACTGATATCTCCTTGTGACCGAAAATGGACTTCAATTTCTCCACCAGAAAAGCAACGACATTTCCTGAGCTTCCCAGATCATATTCGTCACAAGATTTCTCACACAGACCTGGGTAGGGTTGAATGTGGACAGTATAGCCCATCAAAGTGGCTGCCACCCACATTTTGAACCCAAACCTGATAGGTTTTCCTCGGATGAAAACCTTGCAGCCATGTCTTCCGAAATATGGAATGATTGATTCGTCAACTGAAAACGAATTTACATTTGGACAATACTTCCCAAATTTGTTGTTCAGGAAGGTAAGAAGAAGACGAATCTTCTGGTACTTGCCTTCAGCAGGGTGTCAACTCGATCCTATATTCCTATATTTGTCCTATATTTTTTCATTTATCCTATATATCCTATATTTATCCTATATTTCGTTGAAAGGTCCTATATTATCCTATATTTCTAAATTGAAAACCAATCATAATGGAGTTAAGGCATTTTTTCACGATTTATGTAAGTATTAATGAATGAATTGAGCCTTGATGTATAATTGCTCACATACTCGTACTTGTAGGATGAATGATATTATAAAAATTATTCTAATCGATGTTTGTATGCAAATATTGAAGATGTCGTAACATCGTAAGCTGTAAATATGCCTTTGCTAAGGGACTATCCGAGTATGGCGGCGATGTTGAGCAGCTAGCCGTGGACTTGTTCAGCTTGTTCAAATACTCTGCAGCAAGAAGAGAAGATTTCAAAGAAATCCAACTCGATTTGGAACTCGAAATTCAGATGTTCCATCAACATACTAACACACGCTGGTTGTCAATCGGTCCAAGTATTCGACGGATCCTCGATCAATGGACTGGAATATGTCAATTCATTGATTCATTGCAGAAAGATTCGAAAAGCACTCCGAAGAGTATTGCCTTTAGAAGAACAGCCACGGCACTTGGACCACTGAAGCAGGCAACACGTGTTCAGTTGCACTTTTTGGATTGTACTGTGAAGATCTTCGAAGAATTTTTGAGATCTTTTCAGTCAGAAGAGCCAATGGTTCATCGATTATTTGATGATATGTGCGCACTTCTGAAAACTTTGTTACTTCGATTCATCAAACCTGAAAAGCTGAATGGAAAAGATGGAGTTGATTTAGCTTCTGTCGATCTTTCTAGGTCTCACCAACTTTTTGATGATGATATTTCAATCGGAGAACCCGCCAGAAAAACTCTAGTAAAGCTAGCAATGGACCAGCGAGCCAAGTCATTGCTCGGTATGCGATTGTTTTTGTGCAATAGCATCATATCCGAAAACCAGGCTTCCCCTCGACAACAGAATTTTAATGTTGAAGATATCGCTCACGTGGCTCGAAAATTTCACTTGTCTGACTCAAACATCGTGACAGTCAAGGATGAATGGAAAGTATTAGGCTGGAGTTACATAGAACGTCACGTTTCACTTTTCATTTTTCACTGGTCACGCATGAAGGGAAAAATGGATGCATTGCCAGAATAGAAATCGTTTACATAGAGTTTCATGTGTCACTTTTCACGTGTCTTCACTCTGCCATTCCTGTTTCACGCGTGAAAGGAAGAATGATTCCGACCATTAAAAGTGACGTGAAAAAGAAAAGATTGTATGTCAGCATCACAGACTGAAATGTAATTGGATGATGTTTTATATTGGGGACAATTTGAAGCAGTACAGGCTTTCATCTGTATTTGATGATAGTGAAAAAATGGACGCTTACAAGGAAGAGTTGTGTGCCCAAGTGCAGGAAAATGAGCTGCTGTGGGATCCTACACATCCCGATTATAAGAACAAGGACCAACGGAAGCAAGTGTGGGAGGCAATTGATCAGCGCCTCCCCGCTCCTGACGGTAAGTGATGGTTTGCTTTGATTTCGATATATTCGCCTAAATTTGTCGCAAAGCATCATACATGGAGGAAATGTACACTATGTCGAACTCATACCGCGTACAAAATGCATGTACATGTATATGCTCATGTAGCTGAATGTTTTTGAATGTTGATTCAGAATATATAGGAGAAAAATTTTGATTTTATTAAGCCGACACATTCAAATGTTGGAATATTTCAAATTTCTTACTGAGTATGCCAAAAGCGCATTCAACTGTACGTCTGCAGCGTGAATGCCTATAATTATAAATTCTTTTCTGGTCATTAAGAGTCTTTGAAGAGAACGGCCTCATAAGATACTTCTTCAAGGGGAACCCCTCATCCCCCACAATAACAAATGGGATGCCATCCGAGTTTTCACCCAATTTGAAAGCTTCAGTGGGAATGTTCAACCTATTATCTTCTAAATGAGACGAAAGCTTGGAAGCGTTAAAAACTCCCGCATCACTGACCCTTCCGTATTGACCGCAGTCTGTTAGAATAAAGCACGAGTCTGCATCGCTCAAAGCCAACAGCACAATGCTCGGAAATCCTTTGTAATTATAAAAGAGTGAGCCACTTTTGGAAGGATTGAGGATAGAAATGTGTCTTCCATCAAGTGCCCCGATGGTGAAGGGGTAATCCCACAGTTGGTCGAAGCGCTGTGCAATTGTCTTCCATTCTTCTGCGGTAGGCAGCGGCATCTGTGACGGCTTCAGAATTTCCCATAGCACCTGGCAAGTTTCTGTGACATGTTGTCCAATGGATGCAGGAGAAGTGTGAAAGGGAACGCTCATGGAGGAAAACGATGATCCAGTTGCAAGATGTCTGAAAATGTGAAATGATATGATTAAGTACATGTAGGGCCTATAACTATGATAGTATCTCAGTTGATCAGAGCGCTTGGTTCTTCACACAATTCTACTGTATTTGGATATTCGGAAAGTGAAAGTCAAGTGCCATTTGGCCATATAAATTGTAGTTCAAGTCCTTGTATAGCCATCTAAAAACAAAGTTGCTAACAAGGAAGGCTTTAAAGCGAGCGCCATCCAGACGAGATGGCAACTCAGTTGGTAGAACTTTTGCGCAGAATGCCAGATGCTATGATTGACAATTAGACATGCAATTCAGGCAGTTGTATGTGACATAAAGTAAACATTGTTTCTGATACGGACTTAACTATAGCTTTCTACTTTCAGGCACAGAGGCGAAGGTTGTCTGGAACCAGCTACAAAGAGGCTATTGCAATGCCCTAAAACGCAAAGAAAAGCGCTCTGGAAGTGCGGCGTCAGCGGCAGCATGGAAGTTCGAGAAAGCCATGAATTTTCTTAAGAGCTCAAAGAGCAAGCGACATACGTCATGCAGTATAGCGAGTGATCCGTCTGATGTTGAATCCGAGCAATTACCTTTAACCAGTTCCTTCGTGCTTCAGGATCTGTCAAATTTTGACACTCTTGAGCTTGCTGCCTCTCAAATGGATCCCAGTTTTTTGCAGTCACGGAGTCCCTCTGTCCCTGGTGTCACAGAAAGTCCTCTGAACAAGAGAGGTAAGAAACGACATAGAGAAGTGAGTGAGGAGGATCGCTTGGTAAAGGCTCTGACGAAAAGCTTGGAAGACAAGAATCAAGAATCGCCACGTCTGATGTTCCTCAAATCACTCCTCTCTCAAGTACAAAGCTTGCCTGATGACACATATATTGACTTTCAAATAGACGTGTTAAAACTTTTGCGCGATCAATCAAGTTTTTAGTGATTTTTTCCAGTTCAGTTTTGTCGAGTTCAGCTGCAATAAATATTTTTGGATTAATTTGTTCTTTGAATTCCAAGTGGAGTTGCCCTTGCTGTGAAAAATTAGGAAGTTAAAATCATAATATTATGAAGATCTCAATTAAATCCTCAAAGAGGGATTCTGCTTACATATAGAATTTTATGCCAATTGTCTCAAAAATTTCATCAACCAAAGTTTGTAGTTTGTGGTCCATCAAATATCACATGCATTAGGCCTACAGTCACAAGTGTCAAAAAAGTTCGAATGTCTTGCACAAAATTGCTGATAAGTGATTTTGCCAACTACATGGAAAATTTCGTTAAAGGCAATTAATCACACATTGCGCTAGCGCAAAGCCTATATTAGAAATATCAAAGCTTACTCACCGAAGAGTCAAAACCAATTTCTCCTCAGCTGAGATGGGTGTTCTCCAATTTGATCCTTTGGGTGTCAGATGAGGGCGAACCAAGGATAGGAGCTCAGCAAAACTTTCGTACGACATTCGCATGTAGTTGAAAAATAGGTCTGGATCAGGGTTGTCTTTCAGACTTCTGTAGGTCCGAAAAAACTCTCCAAGTTTCGGTCTCAGCAGAAAATGCTCGCGCACCCATACAGCTCGCTTCCGTCGTCTGTTTCTTCGTTTGCGAAGAATCAAATAGATGACAATAGCTTCATCAGGAGAGACGTCCATTTCGCATACACAATAGTGATAAAATAACAACCGGCGTGAAAAGGAAATGACGTGATGCCTATGTGAATCGTGAGTCGCAAAGCGTGAAGCGATGAGTCGTGACACGTCAAACGTGACGTTCTATGTAACTCCAGCCTTATGCTTGGGTGATGACATGAAATTATTCTCATCCATTAATCGCGTGGACCATTTCTGGTGAGAAATTTTTATGTTAAAGCGGTCCGATGGTCAGCCCAAATATCCTTGTCTGACTGATGTAGTCAAAACTGCCTTGGTTATTCCACATGGAAATGCAGATGTGGAAAGGGGATTATCTGTAAATAATTCATTTGTAACCGCAGGGCGATCTCTGCTCAGTGAGACAGTCATAAACGGTGTCAGAGCAACGAAAGACATGGTGCAGTTTTGTGACTCTGAATTGAATCGACCAGAAAAATTGCCCTTGACAAAGAAAATAATCACCGCCGCAAGAGGAGCTCATTCGGAATACGTCATGAGGCTGGAAGCTGATCGTAAGAGGGAAGAAGAAGAGAAGCAAAGAAAACAAAAACAGAAAGCTGAGATAGAGGTAATTGAGAAAGAGCGGCAACAATTGAAAGAAAAACAATCGAGCCTCCAGGAAAAAGAAGAAAAACTTCTTTTAAAGAAAAGAAAACTAATGATGCGCTTGCAGCGGCACTTTTGAGTGATGGAAACAATAAATTGAGAGATGCATTGAAGAATGGAAATCTACAGTATGCGGCAACTGCACACTTGATGATAGACACTGGAACTCAAAAAACAAGAGAATTGACTACTAACAAAAAGCGCAAACTCTTCGATAAGAATCTCAGTCTGCTGGAATCGGTCAAAAAGTTCAAAACCGGTAATGCTGAATAATGGATTTGATTGTTTGAAACACAGATTAGTGAAATAACATTTTCTTTTGATAGAGTGTATTTTATAGTGACTTTCTTGACTTTCTATGACTATTTTTCTCAATTTTGTTATTGGTTTAACTACCTGGGGATGTCCTACATTTTGAAAACCTCAATTTTGCATGTAATCGTTTTTATAATAATTTTTTAGCTGAGGAGAGTATCCTGTGGTCACCATATTTGTTATATACTCGTAGTTATGTGGTCACACCATTCGAAATTTTTATTCAAGATTTGTTAGTTGTGACATTTTGTAAAGATTTTTTTATCGTTCCATTGTTGAAATTGTTTTTACATTTATTTGTTAACTAATTGTATGAAAAATATGTTTGTGGAGGAACGGGATGGCTGTGAGGGGTATGGTGGAGGTCATCAAAAAATAAATAAATAAATAAAACATTTGTGTACAATGACGTGTGTTATTTTCTTGAGATGGTAACCGATTTAGTCTTGACAACTTGATGAAATACTTTACAATTTATGATCATTGACTTATTAAATCGAATTTGAGGTGAAATACATAGGATATTTTACATAATGCGAAATCAAAAACAAGAAAAATTTGGCTATTTTATAATATTGTGTACTGAAATTTGATCCTATATTTTTTGTTTCTCCGATCCTATATTCCTATATTTTCTTGATTATTTCGAGTTGACACCCTGCTTCAGATTTAACAGCAGATTCTGGCAAAAGATGCAACTTAGAGAAGATCGCGCTGAATCTGTTACGGGAGATGGATTCCGAAATGGCAAGATTCTTCTTCAGTTTACAAGCTGACCAATAATCCCTTCTCGTCTGGAATGAAATTCCAGATCCAAGCAGTACACCGATAACAGTTTTCATTCTGACATGTCAAGTTTCGAGTATTCTATTGTCTCTTACAAAATAAATTCAAGAATTCGATCGTCAAACATAGGACAAAAGTAATCTACAGGATCATGTGAATCTAAGACAATGTTCGAACTGTGCGTGTCATTCGTAAAAACATGAGCATAATCAGAGGGAACGTCATCCCACTTCAGTTCTTTTTTTCTTCGGTTGAGAAGGACCTTCGTCCATGTCAATTCCATGCACTTCCAATTCTGCAGGAGCTTGAAGTAATTTGGCTGGCAAATTGTTCACATTCGGAATCTCTTCATCACCATCCTCTTCATCTGATACGTCCCCACCAAGAGGAGGTTGCACTATGGCAGTATACCCTGTAGCAGGCTCTTCATTTTCCAGGCCGAATTCGATTTCATCCAACAGGTCGTTCAACCTGAAAAAGGGAGATAAATCGCCTTGACAGAATTGTATTTTTCTAACTGACATTCTGACATCGTATCGTATTACACAGGGCAGGCATCACTCTTTGCGATGCCGGTGTCTTCAACAAGGAGCAGGTAGCTCAGTGGATAGCGAGTCTGTTTATTGAGTACCCAGCATGGGTTCGATTCCCCTTAGAGCACCGTTTTGCGCGTTTCCGAGATATGCATGCTTGCAGCTTATTTTGTTTCAAATGTTACTTCGACGCACTTTTCTCACAATACGGCTTCCTTATTATTTGTATTTGTTGTTATTTGTATATTGTCATGTAGACATATCGGATGCATAATGTAGGTAAACGCTTTCTCCGCATCATAACGTAGCAGAAAAATAGCGTAAAACTACTTAGTTTACACCTGCTTAATAATGCTATAGATCAATGAATACGATTAATTCAAGTTATATTGATATTAACTTATCTAGTGGAGTAATACTTACAATTCATAAGGCATGACAGTTTGACTTTTTCATAAAAACTCATCATTTAGACCTAGTATGTATCGTCATTATGTTGACACATAAGCCCAATGTTCGCTACAACGAACATGTAAACTTTCGGACACATGTGGCTACGTAGATATATATTTTATAGATCAGTTTTATACCATTTTCTTCTATGATATATGGACAATATATAAAAATAAATTTGACTTCGACATACTAGTACTTTGAAATAGCAATATCTTTCGCTTTTCGTTTCCTTTTCATGATGCAAAATGGCGGATACAATGGATCAGCTGACGATTCAAAAATATATCAGATTTAAACAAAATCGATGTTATATATAAAAATTAATTGTATCTAAATACCTTCGATGCACTTAAATACTCAGTGTCTATTATTTCTATCAAATGATGAACATACCTATGTGACCATGTTGGTGTTCGTTATGACGAACATTGGTGCTAAATGGGTTAAGGGATGTCGAGCTCGTTGTGTGGTTGGGAACTTACAGACAGGTGAGCTCCATACTCGCCTGGGACTTGCCAAGCGACATTGGAATGTGCTTTCATCGCTGAAAGCCACCTGCAACAAGAAAAAATGGCAGGCATTAATGTAGGCCTATAGGCAGGAACCCGTCAATTGTTTAAAAATAGTAAAATCTAATTTAGAATTATATTTTTCTTTTGAGATTGCATTTGTGAAGCCTCTACCGACTACAATGTATGCAAAAACACTTATAAATAATACATTATCAAATAACTTAATGAATGAAAATGTAGTGTAACACTTTTGAGTGGGAAAAAGATAAAAATATCAAATTGCTCACTTTGCGCCATTCTGTAACAGTCCACGAACGATGAGCTCTGGCGAATTGCAAACGCTTGACCTTCATAGGTTTAGTGAGGATTGGCAACTTCCTTGGTACCACGGATCTGCAGCCATACTGTTGTAATCGATTCCTTACTGTTCTGATGGACAGTTTACATCCTTGCTCCATCAACTGTTGGCGTAGCTGAATTGCCGAGGAATTCGGCTCTTGTCTCAGTAACCGAATTATTCGGCGATCGGTATACTGAGAAGTGCATCGCTTTCTGCCATACCTTCCTTTTCTTTGAGTGGACAAATTGCAGGTTTTCTTCAGTCGTTGGACAGTTGAAGGACTGACTTGGCATCTAGCTAAAATCTTCCGAACAGAATAGCGATTTTCTTGTAGAAGTGCTACAATTTCGGCGCGTTTGACAGCAACAAGATCTTTACCAGGCATGATGAGAAGCAGTTAGCAAGTGACAGTCTGCTAGTCAGCAATGCTTGCGTCAAACAATGAAGGATGATTAACGTGACCTCATTGGTTGATTCGGATGTCTTTGTTCGATCCATGTTGTCGTTACATTATCACTGCATAATATAATCACTTAACACACACGTGTGCGGATCTGGGTGTGTGTGTGCGTGTGCGTGTAGAAATGAGTTGAGACCATTAATCACGTTCCAACAAGAAGAGATTCATTCAGTAGACCCATTCTGACTATCTGATACAAGCATGCATTGATTCATTCGAATATTCTTCCAGACTGTATCTTTAAAGTTACAAAATACTGAAATTTAGTCGGTGTGCCAAGTAATTATGCCCCTACTGTACATGCAAGGATATCAAAACTAGTTATCATGGAATTAAGAATGTATTGTTCAACAAAGAAGAAGTGATTCGAACAACAAATCAAACACTAGAAACATGATTGAACGCAAAAGCGAATTACAATGGTTGCACTGGTTGAAGGTCTTGACTAGACATCCTGTCTTAGAAATTCTGGAACTTTCTTTTAGAAAATGACGCATGTACAAAGAGTGCGTACTGAATCATTTATCTTTACCCTAAGCAAAATCAATTTTGAACTTATGTGAGAAATGAGTTAGGCTCATAATTCAAGTTGTGATGTTAAGATGCTATTATAAATAATCAGTGCTGTCAAGATCGCGAGCTAGGACACTAATTGCTATGCTTTTGGCATGTTCAAATGTTTAATACAGGGTGAGCAGGTATAGCGAGTTGTTATTTGAAACATTTATGGGGATCAGGTTAAGTATATTAGCTTTGATTTATGTTTTCGTGATTGAAAATAATCTTGTTTTTCATCAGTCAGTAACATCATCACAACAATTTTATGTTCAATCATAGACTGAGAAGGCCAAATGAAAAAACGAAACACCACATTCGCCAAAAAACTATCTGCGACATCAGTTTTGAAGAATAGCTCAATTTCAGCTTTAGTATTCGATCAGATACTACCAAAAGCACAGTTCTACCATCGCAATAATGCTAGCCAGTCAATTTTCTAGGCAAGTCATGTTGCTATTGCTACTGGCAAGGAAATGCATTCCAGTTGACCGATTTATAAACTTATTTTCAATTGCAAATCATTTAACATTAATTCAAGTGCAAATCAAATTTCTCATTATTTAAGTCCACTACAGGACAAAAATACTGTGGATTATGTTGTACATTAATTGACTATTAAATAATAGTCCGGAACTTCTGAAAGTGTAATTGAATGATATGGCTACATTAAGAATAAACCAAAAATATTTTCCAGAATTTCTAGAATAATGAGTTGCAATATTTATGACTAATTTGCAGTTGTAAAAATAAAACCAATTCCTGTGCAAGTGGAGATAAAATATTCGGACATGCAAAATCCAATGCATGCATTAAAGTTCAGAGGACATCTGTAGGCTTCGGATAATTATGCACTAAAAATCCCGCAAATATGCATGCAAATATTACGTTAAAATTGCCTAAATATGCAATTAAATATGCACTTACAGATAATAGCTTATTCTATAACCGTGTACCAGAGGTACTTGTTATAACAAAAAGACCGAACTTCCAAGTATTTTAATACGTGTATTTAAAACGTGAAGAGTGTCAATATCTACAAATCAGAGTTGCACTTTATAACAATGTGATGTCGCAGACTTTGAAAATTGAATTTACGTCTATTGTCAGATAAAATGTTTCTGTATTCAGAAAATACTCGTTCAACGTCACATGATACCACAGGTGCATCTTTGAGACACATTAAGTCTGAAAGTTTGAATACCAGCTCCCGAAAGAATAGCAGAAATAAGCTTCAACTTACCATAGCCTTCATTATTCTTCAATACCTGTGAGAATTTTTCTATTATTTCCGAATCAGTATTTTTCAATTTATCCTTTATTCCCTCTATCACTTCAAGACTTTCGTTTAGTGGTAATCCTCTTTGCTCAAGCTTCAAAAATTGCTCTTGAAATGCAAGAATAATTTGTAGAAATATGCACTAGAGACTCACGAATTCTTTCCAAGTTGAATAGATACTGACCACGACGGATACAAGCGGCATCTCCAGCATCTAAACTATCGATCACAGTTTTAATGGCTTCAAAATGCTCGGCATAATAAACGACGGCATCAATCCATTTACCTCATCGCGTGACAACAACAGATGGTGGAAGGGGTATGTTGGCTGCCAACTCCGTAAATTTTTCCCGTCTGCATGGAGCTTTGGTGAATATTTTCTTGACGTTAGCAATTAAATCGTTGACATCAGGGTATTTTGACCTGATGAGCTCCGACACTTGATGTAGGCCATGACAAACACACGTAACATGAACCATTTTCGGATACAAAATTCGTAATCCATTCATGGCCTTGCACATATAAGGAGCAGCATCTGTGCAGACTAAAAGAATGTTTTCATACAAAACATTCGAAGGCCACAGTAATGTCACAGAGTTATTGAAGAAGGCCGCGATTGTTGAATGGTTAACCTTTTCAAGAACATCAACCGTTAGAAGATATGTTACTTTCTCCAAATATTCCGAAAACAAAGTTAACAACACAGCGCTGTTCCACATCAGTCGTTTCATCCAAAGAAACCCATATCAATTTTTCGTTTGCTTTTTGTCGTATTTTCTCTAACATTTCCTGATGCAAGACTGCCACGTAGTTCTTCCTCAATGTCGATTCATCTGGGATATCTTTACCTGTATATGTTGTCAGAAACTGTCTGAGTACCTTATTTTGCAGTTTGCCAATGGGTATATTGCCTGCAATGAAGGCCTGGCAGAGTTCCATTGCGCAATTTTTGTAGGCGATTGTGTTTCGCGGTTTGGAGATGCTGTGTAATTTGAAACTTTTTATCAGCAGTTATGTTGGTCTCACAGTATTTGCAGAATAATACACGTCCATCTGTAGCAAATTCCTCGTAATCATTCGCGTATCGTCGAAGACTGTCGATTTTTGTCCGTTTTTCCTTTGGCATTTTGTTCACCGTCGCTGACATTAATACTTCGCAATATGACAAATTCTCGTTTTCATCGTTTCTCGTCGGCATGACTCATTCGTCTGATTGGATGAACTTGGTTCCAATAGGTAACGGCTGTTTCTCCTAACTCAGCATTGACGTCGTTAATATTACCCACTCAGTTGACAGCAGATAATGACGCGTCTACACATCACGCGCACGCGCATCCGTCCATCAAGCGCATCTTGGTTTCAGAAAACTAAGATGTAACGACAGGTATGACTCATGTGTCGGATTGATAAGACAAATTTTGTGGGAATAGTTTACCAGGAAATATGCAAATTGAGAGGAAATATGCAATCGATTACATATTTTTTGAAAATATGCATATTAGGCAAATGCGTCAAAAATTCTTGAAAATATGCATTTGCATGTGCACGTATGCAAATGCATAATTATCCGAACCCTAGACATCTGCGTCATCTGAATGAAGATAACACACTTGAACACTTACACAGTATCTGAGAAAATACAATCAATTACAGATGCAAGATATAATGGGAAATGCAAGATAGCATGTCATCGCTTTTGTAAAATCTTGGATAGTCAAAAAATCACATTGCTGCTGATAGGAACCTAAATATTCGTCTGACTATTGATATTCAGATTTCAAATTCCTTTATGCGCGCACTATCACAAAGCATATTTTGAGGTAAGCCAAAAAGCGACAATATTCATCTGCACAAATGTATTTAAGACAACTTGGTTTATCACTTGTGCATCAGGCCTACTTAGATTATGCGTGGTGCAAAATTATGCGGGGAAATTACGCGGTAAAATGCAAGATTAATCAATTGATGCAATTATTAATTAATAGGTTATACGTCATTTTTGTAGCATCATAGGTTACTGAAAATATTGCATCGTTGACGAATTCGAACAGAAAATTTGTGATATTACAACTTCATCGATTTCAAATGCCTCAGTGTATACGCTTATAAACATTATGCACGTGCAAACAACATACACAAGTACAAAAAATTGAAACAAGTTAAAAATCAGACGATATATGCATTAATTGATTAAGACACATTTACAGATTCTGGGACTTCGCAATGCGTTTTCTCCGACCTCCACAGCGATCCCCATCATTCTTCAGACACGAAATAATGGCCTCGTTATTTCATATTCAGTGACATCAGGAAAAGTGCTACGAACACAGTGTCTTACAATCCATTCATAATCAGAAAACTTTCCTTTCCCTAACGTGCCCGGGCGATTATAGGTCATCTGTAATTCATTGGTCATAAAAGAGGAAACAATGTTGATAACTGCCTTCAAGACAGTACCACCTACTATTGTCGAGAGATAATGTATGACATTACGCTTGAACTTTTCGCTCTTATCCAAATCATCAAAAAAAGCTTTCAATTCATCTGTATTTCTATTTATTTGGCTCTAACTGAATTCTGTTGACTGATTTGTGTCCCGCACGCGCACAATCTGAGTCAATGCTATTCTGAATAACCGAAATCTGTCGGAAAGTTTTACAAGTAAGTAGTTACAACCTATTATCGAAAAGGGTTCGTAGCCAGCTTCAATTACTGATTGATTTATTCCACTAATATCAATCTGTCCGATTCCTTTCTTCGAATGTTGTTTGAGACAGATTTCTTTAAATTTTGACGTTGGGTAGGCACAATCTCAGAACTAGCACCATTTTCACTACAAGCATGTTTATCTGCTGTGTCAATCATATCCGCAGGATTGTTTGCAACGTCCCAAGTAGGTGTTGAAGCTACCCTAATAGGCAGTGGTAAAAGAGGTAAATCATCAGCATCGTGACTACCAGCACCGTCCGATTGTGGAGAGTTTGAATGTGGAAGATGTTCGCTCTCATACGTGGATACATCAGATGAACTAAAATATGACGACAAGGGTGGGAAAATCTGTCTTTTGGCATCAGCAAATCGTTGCAATTTCGTAACAATTTGTTGGCTTGGTACATTGCGTTGTTTCACATCACGACAGTGAATAAGAGCCGGATTGAGATAACTTTCCTCCGCGGAGCATTGTATTACTATACCGTCAACGCAGCATGAATCAACAAATAATTTCACAGTCATTTTTTCCTTTGGATTATCTCTAAGACGTCGATATGTTTCCAAACACCATGAAGTACACTGTGCTTGATATATTGTGAAGGGAACATATTCACTTCTCCTGTCTGAGGGAAAATACAGCAGAAGCCACTTCACGGCTTCGAAATCTAACATCTGGAAGGTACATATAAAATGATCATGAACCAAAACCAACAAAACAAGAAAGCTGTAACTCGACTAAACTAATGGGAATACAACAAATTCTTTATGTTTAGGAAACAGTAGAGCCTTGTTTGTAGGACGACCTACAAGTCGATTTCTGGTTTGCGCATAGAAACCAATATTAAGAAGTTTAGATGCATAAGGATAATCATACAAATTGGCTCGAAGTTGTAGAACATAACCAGCTACATCACCACTAGGATAAGTCACATCCACAAGGACACACCTTGAGCCAACAAACACACAATTTTTGGGTGATTTTGTGGTCACTATTAAACTTCTTTCAGAGTCGACATCTAACCACAATCGACGAACAGACAAGACTTGCTGCAGAGTATGGTTATAAACAAATCGCGTGCTTTTCACTCGGCGCTTTATTGCACCTAAATAATTTTCGAATTTAAATGCTGAGGTTTTATGCAAAGGCTCGTAAATTCGTACGAATTCGTATACATGCAGCAATAAATGGACATTGTGCGTCACTGATTGTGGGTTGAAGACATCACCGAATTTCTTCACGAAGATTTCAAGGCATCGCTGGGCATGCTTATGCAGACTAGAATGCCTTCCTGATGAAAGTACATAGTAAGCAAAATGAAGGAGTAGAAAGTGGTGATACAAACGCTCTGGTAGATATCTCTTGAAAAGAAAAGGTCCAAAACAGAGAAGTAAACTTCTGTATTCCGTAGCTTTGTAGTTTATTAATTCATTATCAATTCTACGTATCTGACGCTGAAATTCAGAGGAAGTGCATGATCTGTATTTAGAAATGTCGTCAGATAATTGAGTTATAGCTAAGGATGATAGTACACACCTTGACCCCTTTACTTTGGAGAAATATAGAAAACACATTTTACGGAATACACCCAAGCATATGCAGTGTTGTTCATCGATAGAAAAATTATATCTCAATCCCGCTATTTCGAGAAGGGGGACGCAAATTTCTGATTATCCTCCTTGACCTCCCCGTAGCATTCGTCAGTCCGACTTTCACCAACATGAGAAGGGAATACAGTAGACTCCGCTTATTGTGGACACCTCGGGCCAGGAGCAACTGTCCACAATAACCGAAATACCCCTCTAAAAAGTAAAAGCCAAAATGCCATGTAAGACAATTTTATTGTATATCAAATACAGTACTATTGTGTATCAAAATATGTATGTACTTGTACATAATATTATCAAAATAAGTCTGTGAGCTTGGTCTGTTTCGGTTGGAACTTACGGCGCAACTGGTCTCTGAAGGCTTCCATGCACGCACTGAAGCCGTTGATCTTGAATCCTTGCTGCCGGTATCCCCGCTCGAGCACCTCCAAGGCGGACCGCATCAACTTTGCCGAAGCGACCGGCTCTGGCTCATCGTTCTCGTCGTCGCTTGCCGTAGCGGATTCTCCTTCTTGGTTCTTGGCATCAGCCACGACTTGGACGAGCTGTCGAGTCACTTCATCAGCTGTGGCTTCATCCGGGACTTCCACTTCATCGTCCATTGCCACCCAGTTGAGGAAGAGCTCCTCTGTCACGTCTTCCGGGATCTCGATCATCACGTCTTGGGCTTCCTGAACTTGAGCTTCGGCTTCCTGATCTTTGGAGAATCCTCCTTTGCGCCAGCAATTGATGAGGGTCTCTGTCTTCACAGCTTTCCAAGCAGCAGCCAGCATTTCCATGGCCTGAAGCATGTCTACCTTTTTCACCACCTCATGAGCTGAGATCTTGTCGTCATCTTCCATTGTCTCGATCAGTTCCAGGATTCTCCGGCGGAGATTTGTTCGGAAGATTGCTTTCATGGACCGAATAATTCCTTGGTCGCAGGGTTGTAACACGGAGGTCGTGTTCGCGGGTAGAAGTCGCACGGTCACATTCTTGAGCCCGGGAACAGGCACATGAGCGCTGCAGTTGTCGGCGAGCATCAGGATTTTGCGGCCTTGTCGTTCCATGTCCCGGTCGAGGTCTCAGATGAAGCCCTCCCAAATCGGCCCCGTCATCCATGCATTCCGGCTGGACTTGTAGTTGACAGAGGGCATCTGACGGACACCTTTGAAGCAGCGTGGGGATTTGGACTGGCCAATAATGAGAAGAGGAAGCTTCTCGCCTTCCAGGCTGCACGTGACCAGAGCTGTAATCCGGTCCTTGGCCGTCTTGAAACCTTTGGTGGTCCTCCTCGACTGTTCTCTCACGTAGGTCGAATCTGGGAGAGCACGGAAGTAGATTCCGGTTTCGTCCGTATTGAAGATGTCCTTCCGGTGAAATCGGCGTTGCAATTCGGGCCACTCGTTCTTCAGAAAAGCTTCCGCGCCTGATGTGTCCGCCTCCGCTGCTTCTCCCCGCAGAGTGGCAAAAACGATGCCGTTCCTATTCTTCCATCTTGAGAACCAACCATCAGTCGCTTTGAAATCCTCCACACCCGCTTCTTCAGCGATCTTTGTCGCGGGGCGAGGAGAATCAAGGAGAAACGCGAGACAGTTCAATGATTAACTATGAGTGGCCACATGTTGTGGCGTAGAGCAAACAATTTCTCACTTGAGATTTGACAGCCCAAAAGATTTCGGCATGAATGCGGAAACATGTGTTTGTCGGTGCAATGATTGCTTGTAATTTGATCACACGTTTTAAATGCCACTTGAAATGTACATGTAGAATTCTATCAAAGCTGTCGTGTTAGGAAAGTATTCTCTGTGATTTATGGCCTTCCCTATGTCTTGTGTTTCGATAAAGCTGTTTATTATATAGAAGGCCAAGTGAATGTACGAGAGAAAGAAAACTTGGAGATACGTTAAAGAGTAACGTGAACGACTAGTGATGTTTTAACCTACACAAGCACACTTGGGATATTCCTTCTCGTTCGAGTTCTAAGGTGGCATAACTATACGAAAGAATAGCGAATCTTCATAACGATTGATTATTTAGTTGATAAATACATCAATTAAACTTACTGTAAGCATACGCTTCGCTACAATCTTCTGGTGCCGCGACCCGGGATGTCACTGAAAGAACTACGCCAATCTCGCGCGATTCATCGTGCATGTGCTACGAAGTTGATCAATAAAGCTCAAGAACGCAACGACGATACGAAACTCAGTGAGCTGAACTCAATTGTGACTCAACTGACGACGAAACAGAAACTTCTAGCTGACATCGACGCTTCGATCCTAAGTGTGATTGATATAGACTTGATTGACGACGACACACCATCTCCAGAAGTTGAATCCAAAATCAACGAGGCCGAGGAACGACAACTGCTGATACTGACGACGATAAGTGAGTTGAATTCCTTTATTTCTGGGATTAGAGGGGATACGTCTCGCATATTAGGATCTACTAATTCCATTAGCTCCCCTTCTAATGATAAGGAATTTTTGATCTCAAAACAAAGGTGTAGGGCCATTCAAACAATTCGAAAAATAGAAAACGAAGTAAACCTCAACAAATTTAATTCGAGCCTCGATCTTGAGTCTTTATCTAAATTACTCCAACGTACTGAAGACGTTACCAATGAACTCAATTGTTTAAACGAACGATTCCTTGATAACATAACGTCAAAGGGCATCGACGAAGATGAATTAGATAAGGAACTAGAAGAAATTGATAGTTACAAAGAAAGGAGCCAAAACCTGATCAGCGAACTCAGAATTACTATCAAGAGCCTAGAATCGCACAAGAACAAAGGTTACAGATCAACGAGATTACCTGAAATTCAGCTGCCAAGGTTTGATGGTAACCCGATGAAATTCAAGGCCTTTTGGGAAGCCTTCAACGCAACAATCGATAAACATGACGATTTAGAGCCATGTGTAAAACTGACTCATCTTCTCAGTCTATTAGACAGTGATGCAAAGGCCGCCTTTGAGGGCACGATACCAACCAACGAACTATACAAGGATGTGCGTGAGCGCATGATTGATCGTTTTGGTAGAGAACAGCTTGTAACACTATCTCATCTACGGTCATTGTTTCATTTACCTCCTGCTACGAACGCTTTAAAACTGAAAACGATGTACAACAGCTTTCTCATGCATGTTCGATACCTCAACAACATACACGTAGAAGACTGGAAAGAATTAATCTTCATCTCATTGCTGTTAGATAAACTACCCCCTGAAGTAGAATCAGGTGTTACTCGTCAACAAGGAAACAGTGATTGGCAGTTGAAGGAGTTACGAGATCTGATCGAGATCGAAATTAAAGCCGCTGAACGCCCTAAGTCAATGATTGAACGACCTCAGCAAAGATCAGGTGGGCATAGCACTAAGGCTACTGCCGTTATCGCCTCAGGAAACAGGCCAAATATGAAGGTTACGAAAAGGTGTACCTACTGCTCCACGAATGGTCATTATTCTGAAGATTGTCCCCAAATAAAACACGCTGACGCAAGAAAGGAATTCTTGAACTCACACCGCCTCTGTTTTACTTGCTTGGGAAGTGGACACACGGTTAAGTTCTGTAGAAAACAAAGGTCATGTAAACATTGTAATGCATCGCATCATCACCCCAGCATATGTTACGCAAAGTACGGTAGACAAAGAAACAATGGAGAGGTGGTTAGTCAAGTTCAAACCGATTCGACAAATCAAGTCTTCCATGAGAACGCGTCGAGCACGATTGTCAGCGCCAGATCAATTATCGATACTGGAAGTCACCGTACTAAGATAACTGAGTCGAAAGCACGAGAATTGGGTTTGAAACCGGTTGACCACGTAACCTTACAGATAAGCACATTCGGAACTGATACATTTCAATCCTTTCGAGTACCTGTAGTTGAGATGTCGCTTATCGGTCGTCAAGGTGAAATGATCGAAACTAAGGCACATGTGTTCCGAGTCCTTACAGGTAGAATTGCACGTCATGGGTTATCTGGTAACAAGTACCCAAATTTAAAACAATGTCACCTTGCTGATCCTCCTCAATCAAGAAGTGAGGAAATCGCTATCGACGTTATTATTGGATCGAATCTCATCAACAAGGTGTATACGAGTAACTCGACTGTGATCTTAGATCAAAGCCTCGGACTCGCTATTCGAGATAGCATATTCGGCTGGATCATTTCTGGACCTACGAAGGAAGAAGACGAGTCTAAAAGTACGACGAACGCTGCATTACTTACAATCGAAAACCCCATCACATTCTATTCGCATCCTGAAAGCTTTTGGAACCTTGAGTCGATAGGCATCACTGAATCTCCCACGCGAAACGATAAGGATGACGCCATCGATCAATTCAAGTCAAATATCAAGTACGCAGACGGAAGATACCACGTTCGATTTCCATGGCGGATGGATAGCCCTGAACTCCCTCTCAATTACGAATTAGCTAAAGGTCGATTACGCAGTTTGTGGAATAGATTAGATAAGGACGAATTGCTTCGCAAAACCTACGATGACGTAATAAGATCACAGGAGTTGAAAGGTGTGATCGAGGAAGTTCCCGACTCAATGACTTTTCAAGGATCAAATATCCACTATCTGCCACACCACGGTGTTAGAAAGGACCACAGCACGACTAAACTACGAATAGTTTACGACGCATCGGCAAAAACAAATAAACGAAATACAAGTTTGAACGACGCACTTTATCCCGGTCATTTACTCCTATGTGATATGACTAGTATTTTACTTCGATTCAGAATATCACCGATAGCCGTAATCAGCGATATTGAGAAAGCCTTTCTGTCAATCGGATTACAAATGCCTGATCGAGATGCTGCACGCTTTTTATGGGTTAAGGATAACACGAAACCTCCTTCCGATCAAAACCTACGAACCTATCGATTTACGCGAATTCCATTCGGTACGATTGCTAGTCCATTTCTTCTAAGCACAACTATCTCTCATTATTTGAGGCATTCAAATTCAACAATAGCTGACGAGATTCAGAACAGCATCTATGTGGACAACGTAGTTATTGCTAAGCAATCGACTCCAGATGCCCTCAAATTTTACCATGATGCCAAGGAGATATTCGATAAAGCCGGAATGAATATTCGTGAATGGACCTCAAATTCAAAGGAATTCACTGAATCGATTAATCCAGAAGACAGAGCAAAAGGTGATACAGTGAAAGTCCTCGGTCTACAATGGAATACCACAAATGATAAATTGCACATCCCTCAAGTTGACCTCAAGATCGCAAGTGCAATTACAAAGAGAGCCATTCTTCATGTTACTGCTACATTGTTCGATCCGCTTGGGTTATTTTCCCCATCACCATGAGAGGCAAGTTACTTTTTCGTGAATCTAATGAACGCTCAAGCAATTGGGATGAACCCTTACCCCTCGAATTAAGAAGACAATGGGACTCACTTATCATTGATCTATCCGCAATTTCCACACTTGAAATTCCCGTTACATCAGCCAAGAAGACTTCGACACGATTGAATTACACTGTTTCTGTGATGCTTCCGTTCAGTCATACGCAGCCTGTGCCTACATCAGAATCGCCAAAAATGAATCTGTATCAACATCGCTAATACTATCAAAAAATCGACTTGCCCCATCAAAGAAAATCACAATCCCGCGTTTAGAATTACTCGGTGTCATAATTGGTACACGCATTATGAATTATCTCATTGCACAACTTCTGTAATAAATTAGATATCAAAAATTCAACAAATTTATCGTGATTCAATTTTATTATAGGAAACTGAGAAACAGAGATACCAAAAATAATCATGTGCACAAATCGACCGTTTAACAGTAAGCTCACCACTTTGCAACAGTTTACAAGTAATACGTCCTTTACGAATATCCACGGTGCCTCCGAATAATGTCCACTAGTAGTCGGAATCGTAGTAATGTCCAATATCCAATACGTAATGGCGTATCAAATGTGATAATGTCAATATCAAACGTCAACGTCAAACGTCGTCACAAACTGTGGGGAGCATCACGTAAATGAAAATAGTAGCCATTTTACTGTCGGTCACGTTCCTACTCGGTCGACAAGAAAAGACTCACAACAGCAGTCAACAAACGAGCAGCCAACCGCTATCGTTCTCCAACCATCCATCAAACCGTCACGTGCGCGCTGCGTCTGCTAACTATTAATAGCGATGACAAAGCTGCATACATTCACAATACTCCCCCCTTGATTCTTCAAAGAAGGATCAACAAACATCAACAGAACTTTGTAATAAATGCAATCGCTGAATAGGCCTAACTAGGTATCCCCTTTGGGTTTTTAGCCTAACAGTTCTGATCAATCCATCTCTACTAGGGAACACTTCCACAACACGTCCCATAGGCCATGTTGGACGTCTAGTTCCATCTTCACTGATGAGAACAACATCATTGAGCTTGATTGGTTTAGATTCTTGTTGCCACTTCGATCGGCCTTGAAGCTTTGGCAAGTACTCTACAGACCAACGCTGCCAAAAATGTTTCTGAATTTGTTGTAGATATTGATACCGCTTCGATATAGTTACCTTGCCAGTTTCAGCAATAATGGGCATTTGAAGATTTCTCCCGATAGCCAATTGACTTAGTGTTACTGGATCAGGATCCATAGGGTCCGACCCATGATAGGACAGAAGCCTCTGATTCAATACAGCTTCAATATCGGTTAGAATTGTATATAGCTCGGTATAGGTCAACAAAGATTTTCCAAGGACCTTTCTCAAAGGCTCCTTCAAGCTTCGATTCATTCGTTCCCAATATCCTCCTCTAAAAGGACTACGTTCGGTTATGAATTTCCAATTGATTCCTCTTTCGGAGCTGAATCTATCGATCTTGCTCTTATCCAAAGTTGACCACACCTTACACTGAAATCTAGGGTCTAGAAGCCTTTGGGATTTTTTGAATGTTGTCTGATTGTCGGATTCAATCAATCTACAGGTTCCACGACGATTAAGAAATCTCCTTAATGCTTGGAGAAATTCTTCTGTGGTCATATTCAATGTCAATTCAAAATGTACCATACGACTGTGCGGGCATGTGAAAACACAAATGTAACATTTTCTGACTTCCTTTCCATCTCGAATTTGCAGAGCGCCAGTAAAGTCCAGGCCAACGTCGTAGAATGCTGGAGCAGGTACTATTCTATGCTCAGGCAGATTACCCATTTTCTGTTGATATGGCCTCGTTCGAAATCTTTCACAGACCAAACAATTTCTACAAACTCGCTTGACCACTTGTCGCAAATGTATAATATGATAACCTTGTCGAAGTAATGACATTGTACCTTCCAACGATGCATGACATCCTCTTTCATGAACTGATTTCACTAAAAGTTCTGTCAACCGACTTTTATCAGGAAGTATTATTGGATGCTGACTGCTATGAGGTAAGCAAGAATGCTGAAGACGACCTCCGACGCGGAGTAACGCCTTATCATCCAAATACGGATCAAAATTGTTCAAGACGCTATTTTTCGAGATATTCTTACAATTGTTCAAATCCTGTAGTTCTTGCTCAAAGCTTTGGTTTTGGATATATTGAATGATAGTGATTTCCGCACGAGCAGTTTCTTCAGTAGTCAATTCTTGCTTATGAGAAGCACTTCGAGTTTTACTTCTTGTCATCACAGTCATCCTCGATTTCGCAGAATATCTCCAGCGCAGTATCCATGCAATAACTCTTCTTATACTATTATAATCAGAGCTTCGCGAAATAAGTTTTGAAATAGCTGATTCTTCAAATCGTTGAGCTACACACACTGTTGCCTTTGATTCTTCTTTCTTAGCTTCAAGCGAGATTACAGCATCTTGTGAACCACGCATTTGATGATCAGGAGCAATAGGCCATTTATCTTTGGATTGGCACATCCAATCAGGACCATTCCAATAGATATCGTTCATCTTTAACTTTCCTACTTCACTTCCACGTGTTAGGACATCCGCTGGATTCTCAATTCCAGGACAGTGAGCCCAGTCATCCACTCCGACAAGAGATTGAATCTGCTCAACACGATTACGTACGAAAGTCTTCCATGTATAGCCTGGCTTCCTTATCCATGCCATCGCAATCTCCGAATCTGTCCAAAGGTGAGTACTCTTTACCCGTAAGTTGATACCATTTTTGATGTAGACGATTAGCTTTGCCAAAACTAATGCACCCAATAGTTCTAGGCGAGCAACAGACTGACTCTTGAGGGGAGCTACACGAGTCTTGCACATTATCAATGACGAATAAACATGGTGCCTTTCATCTTCATATGTCAAATATACCAATGCACCGTATGCCTTCTCGCTGGCATCGCAAAATCCGTGTAGACAAATATCTTCCGAGCGTTCATCTCCCGTACGAAATAGATATCGAGGAACCGCTACATCTTTGATCTGAGGCAATTCAATGTACCACTTCATGAATCCTTCTTCTACTTTAGGCGGTACAGTCTCGTCCCATCCAAGATTTAATTTCCAAATGTCTTGCATCATGATTTTCCCGCGAATGGTATACGGAGCCAGGTATCCAAATACATCATATATTGAACTGATGATGCTCAGAATTATTCGCTTGGTGAGGCGTTCAGGAAGTGTTGTCCATTTCAACTGCGAGTTTACGTGAAAACTGTCAGTTTCTGGATTCCATTTCAGACCCAGTGTAGAACTCGTATCTGAATCTTCTTTCTTGAATTCTATCATCGTATGAGGATGTCGATCGTTTTCGGGAATTTCGATCAATAGTGTTGGACTATTCGAAGCAAACTTCGTAAGATGCCAACCTCCTTTCTGGAAGAAATCTTTGACTTCGTGAAATATTTCAACCATCCGAAACTCGGAGTCGTCTCCGACAAGTAAATCATCCACATACAAGGAATCCTGGGCCAATCTACAAGCAGTAGGATATTCTGATTGGATTTCGTCCTTTTTCGCATGCTCCTGAATTGCTGCCATTGCGCAGAAGGGACTGCATTTCACGCCGAACATGACTCTAGTCATCACATACCTACATGGGTCCTTTGTTTTGTCACAGTCGCGCCAAAGATACTGCTGGTAACGATAATAGTCCGGGTTGATGCATGTTTGCAAGAACATTTTCTCAATGTCTCCGGTTAAGACGAAACGTTTAGTCCTGAATCTTAGTAGGACTCCACCAATATCAGGCTGTAGAGCTGGACCGGAAAGCAAACAAGAATTTAAAGAATTTTCATTGCAGTCTTGGCTGCTTGCATTGAAGACAATTCGTACCTTGGTAGCTAAGCTAGACTCCTTTATGACTGCATGGTGAGGTACAAAATAATTTTCGCCATTGTGAAATTGTACGGTTTCTTCTTCAGTGATTTCTCTGGCAAACCCTCGCTTCACGTAGTCAGAGATTGCTTCCGAATACCGACTTCTTAAACTTGGAGAGCGCAGAAGTCTTGATTCCATGGCTTCAAGCTGTGCGCGAGCTTTATCATAATTGTCTGCTAGAACAGGAGCATCCTCTTTGAATATCAATGGAACACTATAACGCTCTCCGTCATACTGCATATTATCTCTGAGCAATTTCCAGGATCGCAATTAGTCAGATGAAGTATTGTCTTCATCATGGATGATACCCAGAGATTCAAGTTTCCAAAATCGTTCAATAGATGGTGGATCAGAAGATCTATCTATTCGACACACGTTCTGATCAATCGAATCAGATATGCTAGAATTCTCGAACATTGTATCAGCCTCTTCAGAAATCGTAGATGCCAACAAATACGAAATGACACTGTCACTCTTAGACGAGATAGGTCCCATTACAGTATAGCCGAAGATGGTATTCCATGCGGATGGTTGATGACCTCGATCACATGCATTTGGTTTCACCACTTCTCCAGTTACAATATGCTGGAAGGGTGCCTGTCCGATCAAAATATCAATTTCTTCATTGTCAGGATGATGAACATCAGACAAATTCAAACTTCGTAAATGAGGACATTTATCAATATCAAAATAGACGGCTTGTAAGGGAGCACATATCTGTCCTTTCTTCACGTAAGTTTCGATTGTGATATTCCCTTTTCCATGCAATGCTACCAGCTTGAACTGTACTGAACCAACAACTTCCTCAGTACACTTTCCTCCAAATCCTTGTACTCGTATTGTTCGGTGATTTGAAGATTGAAGTGCAAGTTGTTTAGCCAATTTCTCGGTTATGAAGGTCTTCCGGCTCATAGAATCCAAGGCAATGCGAATAATAACAGAATTGTTACCTGAAACTGCTTTCGCTCGAATTGTAGGCAAAATTTCTGAACCGTCATTAGAGACTGTCATCATACCTTGTGAGATTTCAACTTTTCCTTGGCTATCATCCGGGTTACGTGTACGTTCGAAACAAGAAATCATTTCATTGTGAGCCGTATTGCATTTATCACATCTTTTATAAGCGCATTTATGCTTATAATGAAATTTCGAATCAATGCTTTTAAAACAATGCTTATTGTCAGTGACTATCTTTCTGCGTTCATCTTCATTTTTCGTAAAAATAATGAACAGTCCTTTGTCTTATGACGCTGATCACAGCACGGACATTTCTCTCCAAAATGTGTTGCCTTAGCTGACGGAACTGTATTGGTAACTAATGCCTGAGCAGTGAAGTTACGATTTTGTGGCTGGTGTTTCAGGTGCATTGATTTTGAGACAGAGTCTCTGAGAATATCCTTCTTTGTTGCAGCCTTTGCTGCATCCACGTTAGTAATAATCGAATTCAATGCTTCATACTCCGACTCACAAAATTTGATCATATCATTAGAAGTAGGCAATTCTTTATTTTCAATCATAGTACAAACACGTCTTTCCCATGATTTACGGATCGACGGTGGCAATTTACTCTCGAGAATGGGGAGAATAACCATATCTTTCGTAGCCGAATGTCTGTCTAGAGCAATAACTTGAGTCTTCATCATCTCGATGAATTTACCGAAGTTGGGTAAGTCCTTCAAGGACGGAGGTACGTAACCAATGATAGTATTCACCAAATGTCGGACTATGATAGTTTCATTTCCGTATTTATCATGAACGGCTTTAATCGAGTCTTGATACTCTCGGGCCAAACCCAAATTTCCCGCTAAAATAGGTGCAGCTCTATCCTGAAATGCTTTCAACAGATACCGCATTTTCCAAAATTCAGATATATTAGGGTTATCATGCACCAATGTACTGAAATGATCCCACCATTCAGGAAAATGTACCGCGTTGCCATCGAATACGAGAATATCAACATTTGCTGGCAAAGATCTTGCTTTAGATCTTTGTTTTTCCATTTTATCAAGGTTAGCTACGTATATCTCAGCTTCAACTTTTACATGTCTGATATCGCGTTGAAGACGATAAACCGTGAGCAGTAAATTATCTTTGTGAACGTCACCATCTAGGCAATCTACCTTTTCGTCCAACAACTTTTCGATACGCTGTAAAAAATGGGAAGGAAAACCATACAGTCCACCTGAATTTCCTGTTCTCCCTACTGAACGCGTTTCAAAATGTCGGCCTTTTTCTACAGTTGGAATCGATCATTTTGACCCATTCTATGTACACTCAAATTCAAACGATCAGGAAGAAAATATAAAGGTTTGGGTATGCATTTTCACCTGCGCATCGACCAGAGCGATTCACTTAGAATTAGCATCTGACTTATCAGCCTTAGAATTCCTTAATTGTTTTACGAAATTTATCGGCCGACGAGGAACTCCTAGTCTGATAATCTCCGATAACGCAAAGAATTTTAAGCTTGGACATCAGGTCATTTCGAATCTTTGGAGGGACATGGCTATTCAAGAGTACGCAGCAACAAACCGCATCACGTGGAAATTTATTACGGAGAAGTCTCCATGGATGGGTGGCTTTTATGAACGCCTTATTAGAACAATAAAGATGGCATTGAGAAAATTATCTGATGGATCCCTTCTCACACAACGTCAACTTGACGTTTTACTGTCGGAAATTGAAGGTATACTGAATAATCGACCTCTAACTTATGTAGGTTCTGATATGCGAGACGCTCTTCCCTTGACTCCTAGAAATCTTTTAGGAATTCAACCCGATTCTGCTATCCCACCTATTTGTCTTGACGAAAGCAACCCGATCTTCGAACCATACGATAGACGAGACACTCGTCAAAACCTCATAAAATTTTGGAGGCATGGTTTGATGCATCAATTTTGGACTCGGTGGCAGCGCGAGTATCTCCTGAGTCTACGCGAACGGCCCAGTAATCACGAAAATGCTAGACGATCAGTCTGCAACTCTGTCCCTACCATTGGAGACAGAGTTATCATCATGGATCGAAATATATCATGGTGGCGATGTGGTCAAATCATCAACACAATACCCTCAAAGGATGGACGAATTCGTTCGGCACGAATTTCACTGGAGAATGGATCAATCCTCACTCGGCCAATCAAACTGTTGGTTCCTCTTGAATTCGCCAACAGAGAATTCTCTACAACTTCACCAACTCGCACGGGAACAGATGTGACGTATGCAGATAAGACATCTCGCCCACAACGCAAGTCAGCAGCACGCGCTACAGACCAGATACGCTAACTTTCGCTTGGGGGAATGTCGCGGGGCGAGGAAAATCAAGGAGAAACGCGAGACAGTTAAATGATTAACTATGAGTGGCCACATGTTGTGGCGTAGAGCAAACAATTTCTCACTTGAGATTTGACAGCCCAAAAGATTTCGGCATGAATGCGGAAACATGTGTTTGTCGGTGCGATGATTGCTTGTAATTTGATCACACGTGTTAAATGCCACTTGAAATGTACATGTAGAATTCTATCAAAGCTGTCGTGTTAGGAAAGTATTCTCTGTGATTTATGGCCTTCCCTATGTCTTATGTTTCGATAAAGCTGTTTATTATATAGAAGGCCAAATGAATGTACGAGAGAAAGAAAACTTGGAGATACGTCAAAGAGTAACGTGAACGACTAGTGATGTTTTAACCTACACAAGCACACTTGGGATATTCCTTCTCGTTCGAGTTCTAAGGTGGCATAACTATACGAAAGAATAGCGAATCTTCATAACGATTGACTATTTAGTTGATAAATACATCAATTAAACTTACTGTAAGCATACGCTTCGCTACAATCTTCTGGGCCTTCTCCATCAATATTGGACCGTTAAGTGGGATGTTCTTGCTTTTGGTGGCCTAGTTGTAGAAGTCCATGAGAGCCTTCTCAACGTCCACATCCTTCCCGTGTCTCTTGCGCTTCGCTCGGCTAGCACCACCTTCAGTCACATGAAGGCGAATCTCTGCTTCTTGCTTTATGATCTTGTGGAGGAAGCTCTTCGACACAGTTAATCGTTCTGCCGCCTGACGGACGCCGATGTTGGGGAATTCCTTCTTGAGCTCGTTGAAGCGATTGAAGAGATCCACTTTCTCCGATGTCGATTTGTCGAATCGCTTGCTCATCATGTGTAGAAACAGTTTATGCAGTGGTATGTATGTAAAATAAATAAATTTTGGGAAAACCAGATGTCTAAAAATAGCCTCAATGACCTGTCCACAATATACGGCTGTCCACAATAACCGTGTCCACAAAAGGCGGAGTCTACTGTACAACGTGATTGTTGAAATAGGTGCCTTCGACTCGACACTTTTGCAGTGTGACCTAATATGCCTTGAAAATGAGCTCTCGCAGGAGCGTCACAAACGAAGATGATTTCTCCAAGCTTTTCTTTTCAGACCATTATGCCCCATCAACAATGTGACGTAACGTTACGTTTCGGAAACGTTCCATATAAGTTTCAGGAAACGTCTCCGATACGTAACGCTTGAACATTATGTTTACGTAACGGAACGTTGCAAAAAAACGTTTCAAAACGTTTCCATGAAACTTTGTTGGAATGTTACAGGGATACATTTTTGATAAATTATTGGAAGCAATTCAAGTTCGATAACATAAAATGTTCGCCGCTCACGTCTGTGTAACAATAACAGCAGTCTTAGATGCGAGTTCTAAAATTGATAGCATCAGGGACTGTGTCGCAGTTGAAACAGACACTGATGAAAAAATTAAATGACTTACTATGTCTTCAGCCTCCATCTAATAACAGAAAACTTGAACACATCAGCCCGTTGCATGAGTTCATTGAGATTGGCTCTCTTCGTGTTTCCTGCAGTTGATCGATAAGCAGTTAGGTGATGTAATATCGCTTATCAAAACAGAATACA
The DNA here is from genome assembly GCA_907163375.1 of Prostheceraeus crozeri. NCBI lineage: Eukaryota > Metazoa > Platyhelminthes > Polycladida > Euryleptidae > Prostheceraeus > Prostheceraeus crozeri. Next base: position 222,851 of record CAJQUW010012101.1, on the reverse strand, counting down.
TGGAAACATTAAATGACTTACCAGTCCAGCCTCCATCTAATAACAGAAAACTTGAACACATCAGCCCGTTACATGATTTCATTGAGATGCAATTGATCGAGATGTTAATAGATGTAATTCAAATTTATATCAAGCCAATGCGACTAATGTCTAGTATGGATGGAGATACCCAAACCAATGACAATATTAAATAGATGGAATGCAATAAAAGAAAAAACATAGAGTTGTCGCACAAAAGTGCTAACCAGCTCCAGTCCACTCACCACTCAGTACAATCGATGGTAAAAGATGAAGTGATGTAAAAATTATCCTTACCAGCGTTTAAACTGCCAAGCCTTGCGAACTTGGAATGGGGTTTAAACTGGGCAATCCAATCCATTCGTCTTGTATGACTGGCATCTGTCTGGCTCAAACGTAGATAAATGATGAAATAATGATAGTATTGCCAGTAAGTCGCTAAGTTATCTGTAATTCCAATTTATATTAAGCCAATGCGACTAATGTCTAGTATCTACGTTTCAAAGATTCTTTCAGTTTCTCTAATCAAATTTTCTCATATAACCACATCCAAAAACGAATAAGTTTTATTTCTAAATCTGAATTCTACAGATAAATGTTTCTGCCCGTTTTAAGTAGACCATTAAATGAAAAGTCTCAATTTGGGTTTCGAGCAAATGATACATTCTTTATAATGTTACACAGCAGTTTCGCTTATTACTCGACTATCATTTACATACGTATGAGAATAATTTCGTTGAAATCATGATAAACTCGTTTGAGAGAGTTGTTAGCCATTCCGGTAGTTTAATATTAGAATATTTGCCTCTGGCTTACCACGGAATAGAAACAATTTAGTTACACAACGTTACGATATCCTAAATAATTTTTATCCTCCGTTAGAGGTAAAAATTTTAATGTGTTGAAATCAAAGCTGTACCTTATGGCAGCCGATGAAAAGTACCTACTAAATGTTGACATTATGATCGACACACATAACACGTATAAGTTTATGTAGACATCAAAACTGACACTAGCTAAAACCAGAAACTTCATTTAAGACAACTTCAATTAACAGAAGACATCAAAACCAATGAAACTAAACATGACACATGAAGGTGAATACTGTTAAGTACATGGAATAATCAATTAAAAGACTCGTGTGGTTGGAAACTTTCAATCTATTGAAACCACTGCTTCAATTCCAACATCACATATACTTCACAATTAAATGGTATATACAAACAAAATGTCTAGTTCGCATTTCATATGGTAGCGTTACTCTATGGTCACGTAACATCTTCCCCCGTTTGAAACGACTCGCACACACGGGCTGTCACTGAATGTATAAGTCCCCTTTTGAAATGATTCGCATGCATGTGCTGTGACTGAATGTTTATAAGTCTAGTCTCTGGGGAACTTTCACATTTCTTCCACTCCTTGTGGTGATCGGCACGCCCTCTTCCCTCGGTAGTGGCATCGAGCCGTTGGATGATCTCCTCCTCGCTGCTCGCATCGCGTCCGGTCCCCTCGTCTCCGCTTCCCTTGATTCGAAGGTTGGTTCGCAGGTCTCCTCGCACGGTGATTCGCTCACTTCGGCTGATCGTGTTCCAACGGCACTAGTTCTCGATTCTTCTCCTGCTCGGTCACGGTGCTTGGAAATTGACTTTAACCTTGAAAAAATTGTCCATAAAATCTGAAATTTGATTCTAAATCAAAATTTTGTGCTGAAAACGAATATGATTTCAAAAAAATCGTACAACGAGCTCTTCAAAAAATAATTGACTTTTATTGATCAGTATTGATCTCATTAATTCGCAGTGATTGATTTAGTAGATTTGTACTTCTGTGATGTCATAATAGTGTAATATATGCAAATTAACCTGGCAGAAAACGAATATGATATCCAAAGCATCATAACTACAGCCGATTATACTTTTCGGATGAGCTATTGATCAATATCGATGTGATTGATTGATTAATGATCGATTACACGATATGGAATATTGAAATGTTTAAAATGTTGATTAGATGTAAGATTATGACGCAGAAAACGAATATGATATCCAAAATATCATCACTGCAGCAGACTACAAGTTACACATAAATTATTGATCAATGTCGATCTGATTGATTAAAAGTGATTTTTGCTATGCTATCATGGTATATTGGTATGTTTGTAATGTTCATTACTATATGGAAAACTACATGTATGTTATACCGGTAGAAGACAAAAAATATTATGTCGAACTAATGACCATGAAAGAAAAAATGACAACGTTAATTGAACTCATATAATAAGAAGAAGTGATGTCCTGGGTATGCTATATCAGCCGGACAAAGAAGATTTGATTTTAGTCTATAAGTTTACTAGATGGCGACCATTGTATGCGCACACAGCTCGTTTCAGCGAATTGCCATATTCAGGATGAGACAGGGACTTTAACTTATAGTTTTCCCAGGTCTTTGCGAAATCATGATGGACTGACTCTCCTGCTTGTTCTGAACATCGTCCCAATCCTTCGTTGAATCTCTCACAAAATTGAGGAATATGCCAGATAACGGCATGTACTTTGGGCGTCACGTTGACATCCAAATCAATGTATGCCATTTTGAAGTTGTTGATGTCTTCGAGGTAGGATGACTTCAGCTTCCATCCGAAGCATGATTCAACAACCTGTAAAGTGAATAAAAGGCTACATGTACACCAGTACAGTTTTAGTGAGGCTTCGCTGAAAAGGTTCACGAAATTATTTATGAAATAATGAGCTCTGAAAATATTGGTGATACAGTAGAAATGAATTTCGAAATAAAGTTTAGAGTTTGGAATAGGTATTGCATCTTAGTAATCGCATAAACATAGTGAATAAAACAAATTACATACCTCTGAAAACATCGGAAGTCAAAAACATCTAACGGTATCAACATAATAACACAAATTGCTTGCTTACCTTTGAAAAACATCGAAAGGCCTTGACGTATGGCAGACAATGCAATGGGCATATTGATTGGAGCAAGTCAATATTAGAAAGGAGTTTCATGCAGGAATTTCCAGAGAAAGAGCCACCATGGTAGGATTTCCTTTCAATGTGCAATCTTTCGCTCCACGCCATTGAATGCAGCCAAATTTTGGACATATATTTGAAGAGTGTATTCACAACTCCGAGCTGTAAATGTGATTCCGGAGGTGGTATGACTTGTATCATATCTATTCCGAGATCACTGCATTTGATTATACTCGGATGTATCACATTTTCATAATGCTTATAGCCATCTTTTTGTCTTGGCATTTTCCGTGATAAGACCAAAACGAGTCATGAATTGACTGAAATGAGCGTGCCTGACCAGACACATGCAAACTATCTTTCCTTGCCGTGCACCAGCAGCAGGGAAAAGTCGCACCATGGGACATCAGTCCAAGCAAACAATTTGCAACTTTGAGATCACATGAAATTGTCAATTTCTCATTGCTAAAATCCAGATCGTTCAAATTTGCTGATACCCATAATTTTAAAATATTTGGATAATTCTCTTGTACATTTTCAGATAATACGACTAGAAAAATATGCCTCACTCCTGTGTCTTTATATCGCCCATTGTAGTTTTTATCAGAAACTGACAAACAAATTTTGAGGAAAGAGCCTCCAAAGAGTCAATGTAAATTTTGATGTAGTAGTCACCACGATCTATGCCTCTCCTTTCAAGTATGAAATCAATTAACTGTCTTACGTCTTTGTAGACAACAGCAGGAGTAAGCTCTACGCCTTTTACAACATCTTATGGCACAGAAATCAATCATTTTTAACGTGAAGTAGTCATCAAAACAATGATCGGTAGCATACGTGGTTGGTTCAGTAAGTAGTGAGACTAAGAATGAAAACGATCTTTTAAACAAATTTTTTTATTACAGCTGGTAAGTAAGCAGTAAGCAGGTCTAGAAACGAGTAGAATTTATTTCTCAATGTAACTTCCTTCGTTGTGAAGACACTTTCTCCAGCGAATCAGTAATTCATCAAATGCGGAGCGAAACCATGACTGTGGTTTGCTGTCAAAGAACCATTGAACTTCTTCTTTGACTTGCTCAGGGGTCTCAAAGTGGCTTCCACGCAAATGCTTCTTCAAATGGCGAAATAAGAAGAAATCACTTGGCGCCAAATCGGGACTGTAAGCGAGATGGCTCACTTTCTTTAGAGAAGAGTTTTCCATTGTTTCATTCACAAGAGATGCCGAATGGATTGGAGCGTTGTCGTGAAGAAGCCAGAGATCACAATTTCTGGACTTTCGTCTTCGAGATCGCGCTTGTTTCAATATATTGCAATAGTACTTAGAGTTCAACGTCTCGTTAGCCTCCGCAAAATCGACCAGAATGATTCCATTAGCATCCCAAAAGACACTCAACATCAAGCAACGACGATGCGATGTCCCGGCTCGAAGCTTTAAACTTGGCTTTTCATTCGGAAACTTCCATTCTGCGGAGTCTCGTGTGCTCTCTGGTGCATACAAAGAAAGCGGTGTCTCATCTTCAGTGATGATGTTTAAGAGAAAAGATTCGCCAAGTTCTTCGAACAGCGCTAGATTTTCAAGGCAAGCTTGTTGCCGTCGATCTTGAAGTTCGGAAGTCAAGAACTTTGGAACAAAGCGACTGCAAAGTTTGCGCAACCCCATTTCTTTCAGAAGAGAGTGACACGAACCAATGCTTACGTTGATGGCATTTGCGAGGCTTGCCACTGTTATGCGACGTTGCTCCTTCACAAGTTTTTCAATATGGAATAACTTTTCAGAATTGTCGATTTCCAAAGGCCGGCCAGGTTTGTCGTTGTCGAAGACGGAGTCCCTTCCTCTTTTGAAATCACTAATCCATCGATGAATCGTGGCTTTAGACGGCGCTTCGTCGCCGTATGTCTCTTGAAGCATTTCTTTAATTCTGTCGGCAGGCGTATTTCGCAGAACGAAAAATTTTATCACAGAGCGGTATTCAACAGGATGAATGCGCATGATTGTAGTCAATAAAATTGAAATGAATGAACGAAATAGCTCTTATTCAAATTTAAACTATGATTTCAATCAATAATCATTGGTATCATTGAAAATTCAAATAACTTAGCAGCATCAACCTAGATATGTCATAGATCGAGTGCATAACATTTCAATGCGATCTGAAGTCGAGAAGTGGATCTGTCTCACTACTTATTGAACCAACCACGTACAAGTGGGCTTCCAAATTCGGTTCAATCTTGGTCGATGATCTTCTCAGCTCATGGCGCAATTTCAAAGATTGACGGTTGCTCAAATTCATTTCAGATTGAATATTGGTAATATTCTGACACGAAACCCGAGCATTGAAATCGTCCGTAATTCCGCGGGAAAGCTTCAAGGGACGGCCGCCTTTAGGCGATGTCAGCAAGAAGTCATCATCATGAGACCCTTGAATGTAAGAGTGCACAACTTGTTCTGGCAATTTCTTATTCTTTTCCGCCGAATTCAGTAATTGCTTAACATTCGTCAGAGCTCCGGAAAGAGAGCAGTTGTATGGTTTTCCCCTACCTATGTCTGATAAGCACAAGCTGGTTGGTCTGGAGCTACTACGTTTTATCTTGTGTTGATGGTCTTCCTGGATTGGGTTTGATATTAGGTAACCTGGAATGGGTTTGATATTAGGTAACCTGGAATTCTTAGAACTGACGGATGCGTTAGTTTTGGATATAGTACAAACAGGAAAGTCACAATTTGTATATCTTGACCTGGTATGATATTGATGCCGACCAACCTCACTATGATCATATACACTCAATTTACGAGTAAATTTGCCATTGGCGTACTCACCCAAAACCAATCGACATGTTCCACGTATAACTGTTGGTAGTCTCCAGTCATCGCGATCAAATCCATAGAAAACAAACTCGGAAATCAAATTGTATTGCCTGTCTGTGATACATTGATTGTCCTTGCCACATGTATTGAAACATATCAAGCAGACCTTTTGCAAACATTCCTTGTGAGTTGATGCATGATGAGCATGAGCCATAGCGTCAAACGAATGAAGAATGAGAAAGACTAATGCTTCGATCAGACTGGCTTCGATACGACAGCGGCTATCGAATAGAATAATCGAATGATCATCGATTAGTCACACGGCATGACAAACATCATTGTGTGCGTGCGTCATACTGTCCTCATCAGAAACAGTTCTATTGTTCTGCTTTGTCGATTCGTGGTAGCGCTGTTTCCACATGTTATTACTATACTTACCTAAGTGTGAAACCGATAAGACGACATCTGAAGTAATCTGAAGCTAGTCTGTATCTTATACTCTGCTGCAGTTATCATACATTTTAACACCATGTTCGTTTTCGACATAATCATATTCACCATTCTAAAACATACCAACCTATGTGCAGAGGATATATTCGCATTCTAAGGTAAATCAATCACCATCAATCAGATCGACATTGATCAATAATTTATGTGTAACTTGTAGTCTGCTGCAGTGATGATATTTTGGATATCATATTCGTTTTCTGCGTCATAATCTTACATCTAATCAGCATTTTAAACATTTCAATATTTCATATCGTGTAATCGATCATTAATCAATCAATCACATCGATATTGATCAATAGCTCATCCGAAAAGTATAATCGGCTGTAGTTATGATGCTTTGGATATCATATTCGTTTTCTGCCAGGTTAATTTGCATATATTACACTATTATGACATCACAGAAGTACAAATCTACTAAATCAATCACTGCGAATTAATGAGATCAATACTGATCAATAAAAGTTAATTATTTTTTGAAGAGCTCGTTGTACGATTTTTTTGAAATCATATTCGTTTTCAGCACAAAATTTTGATTTAGAATCAATTTTCAGATTTTATGGACAATTTTTTCAAGGTTAAAGTCAATTTCCAAGCACCGTGCGGGTCCGCCTTGGGTGTGGGGCTGTTGGTCTCACTCCTCGTGCTCGGTCCTGACACATGTTGTGTCCTATCGGTAACAACGTGGTGAGAGATGTGGGAATCAAGGATTTTGTTATCCTCCCCATTAACCGCTGGGATGGAGTGGAGCCTATGCCTTCCTGAGGCGTGTTTCTCAGGTTGAGCAGACCTAACCTGAAGTCTTCGCTACCATGGTCACATTTTCTCATCAAATTTTTGCACACTTTCACAGCTGCCTTGGCTGCTCCATTTGAACAGCTGTGATATGGGCTACTCGTGAGGTGATTGATTTCCCATCTCTTAGTAAAATCCTGGAACGTGTGCGCGACAAATTGTGGACCGTTGTCCGAAATGAGTGTATCTGGGATACCATGACGTGCAAAATGTTCCTTTAATTTCGCGATTATCTTTTGTGACACAGTATCACTCAACTCATCCACCTCGAAAAAATTGGTGACCAGGAAGTCTTTTCCTTTGTAGTTGAACAAATCAGTTTTGCCACTAAGTGGTAAAAACCGGCTAAAAGTAAAATTCCGAAAAATCAGTCTCTTCACGACATGATTGACCGCAAGTTGGGATTTAAGTATCACGTGCATGCGGGTTTGCAGTTTGCAACTCTTATCTTCCAAAACATGACATTCATTCTGTGATGGAACCACATGATATGTTTTTATAACGAACGACAATCGATGTTGTCTTTCTTTACGATTGCTCTGCCCTTTCTTGTGATTTGAGAACAAATGTAGAACAGATCTAAATTTTCACATGCCACTAGAATAGTTAGAATCGGATAGTCCTAATAGAACCTGCAGCCATCCGCGTCCACACATACTGTCATTCTAGTAACTCTTCTAGGCAAAACACATCGCTTGAGGATTTCCAGGAAATCCGCCGTTATAAACGAATTTTTTTCTGTCAGGGACAGCGAAAATGAGCCGATATAAGCGAACTCGATTATATGGAAAAGATAGGAAATTCTGCCGGGACAAAAAGAAACCGCCGATATAGCCGAAGCCGATATATGCGAATTCTACTGTAGTAACAGCACTGGGGCAAGGCAGTACAAGTGTGCCGAAGAGCGAGAAATGTCTTTTTTGAAAGACCAGGTTTCCTTGAATCTTCCCATCTCTGGAAAATAAATTGATGGATTTCTTAGATTGTAAATAAAATATAGACAAATATGATCAAATAGTAATAAATCAACAATCATGCATTTGCGATATTTTGTCTTGCTAGACATGTACGGTATATTCACAAATCCTGATGATTCAGCATATTCATATCACTTGTGTGGCGACTGTCTAGTATACGTCGCTATTCCATCTATCTGATCGTATCATGTAAGGAGCTAGCACGTAAGGCCTACGATGATTATTTGATTTCAAAATAGTCATGCTTCATAATCAGATTCCTACGCATGCACAGCTACACCTGCATGCTAACGCATCAAAATTGTATGTTGTACAGTTAGGCCTATGTCTCAGAATGCGATAAATGAATATTGCATTTGTAAAGGAAAAAATACCGGGTATATGAATTACTATGAATCTTACTATAGAATATTATTATGAATCATACGAATTATACATCATCTCAAAATTTTCTGTAGTCTTACCTGAAGAAACTCGGAAAACTCCTCAAGAAACCCCAATTTCCAGTCAGACGCATGGCGAACCGGGTCTGCGGCGATGTTGCGCTTGTGTTCTCCTTTGTTCGGCGTTTTGACATTCAAAATTGTCCACATTTTGATTACGAACGAAATAAAGTTCGCCGTATCGACCCATTGCTTCTCTTCGTGCTCGGAATAATACACAAGTGCATCCCTGGTGGATTCAGAGAATATACGCAGTCCCAGCTTTACCGAAGTTTTCTCAATGCTTTTCGGTTGAAGCACTGCAGGCGTCAATTTGTAAGCCTTTTTCAGGGTCATTGATTGTTCATGTTCATATAGCTGAACAATGTGATCGAAGCTGGGTGAACAGCCATCCGGAAAGTAGTGAGGCATAGGGGGACAAGTAAAGGTTCGTCTCTTCTGAAAATTGTTGTAAATGTTCTTAATTCCATGGACAGGATCGAAGAAAAGAAATATTGGTTGCCCTGTCACTGGATCCAAAATGTAGGATTGCAATTCTCCTCCACAGAGATCAACAAGAAATTTCCGATTCACAGTCGCATTATCAACCGAGATACCGACCACATTCAAAGATACCTTCCTCAAGGTTTTCATTGTCTCCTCGTAACACTTGCGCAGTTTGTCGGCCGTCAGGACATTGATGGGAAAGAGCGAAACCACATCTCGATATTTTCCCTTCAGCGACTTGATCATAAAGCACAAGATAGTGGATGCAGGTTCTAAATGTTCAATGATCCGATGTACCTGGTTTCCACTATATTCTATTCGTTTGAATAAGTAAACTTCGTCGATCATCAATAGCACATTGCAATCGCGTCCATCAAGCTTTGCAGTGCGCAATCGGAGATAATTTTCAATTTGAAGTCCACTATCTGTTGACAGCTTTCTGGTCAGTTTTTTTAGGGTGCAGACAGACGGAAGGTAGAGGATTTTTTGCTGATAGAGGAAGTCGTAGGCCACGGGACTAGCTGCATGAATTTGGTAAGTCATCACCATCAGCTGAGACGAGTACGACCTTGCAAATTTACTTTTGTTCAAAAGCAAAACTTGCTCGATGAGAAAGTTGAGGCTTTCACTGAGTTGATCTGATTGAGAAGCACTTCGCCACTGCTCCAGTTTGCCAATCACTTCGTCGGCGTAATCGATGCAAATATCGCTCGAGTCAGATAAATGCTTTGCTCTCGACATCAAGTTCAAAACTTGAGATATCGAGGACACAGTCGAGTTCGCAGCAATGTCGCTGTAGTTATCTTCCGGGATGGCATGATCATCGACGAAAACTGCTGCATTCAAGTCACCATCAATCCGCAGACTCGCCTTGATGATGGGCACGTTTTCGGTGACAATATAAAAGAGGTAAACCGAATCTTCATCAAATTTCATCAAAAATCCAGATGGTATGCAGAGATCATTAGATGACAGTCCCACTTTAAGATCAGCTAGGGAAGAAAGGCGATCGCTCTCCATGAATTCTTCTATTCTCACTTCCAGCCGATCATTCGAAAGCTTCAATCTCTTGCTTGAGGTGGCTGATGTCATTCGTTCAATAGAAGGGGCGGTGGAGAGGTAAGACGGTGCATTTGGAAAAACACTGGGAACAGCCGTTTTTTTCAGTAACCTCAATTTTCGTTTTGAAGATCGGTTCTTCACACGGTTTTTGTTGGAATCCTGACGCTTTGTGGGGGTAAAGTTTTTCCTGGGATTTCTGGATATCCACAGTCGGAGTCTCTCGGGTTCATTTAGGGGATGGGCATGATACGAAATTCCTTGCTCATTTTCTGGTGGATCGAGGCCACTGCGACAACCATATGCCGAGCATCTATTTGGCATGACTCTCTAATAATATAACTCTTTGAACGAAACTTGCAATAGAAAAACGAGCAGTTAGCAAAATCCTTTCAACAGTCCGCCGTGGTTGCTATAACAAAGAGGGCAGTGATCATTGACTGACTAATAATGATGCGTTGACTGGTGACCATCACCACCTGCAGTGAAGATATCTGACGTCCGATCTACGCGGACACAATGAAGCAATGAATCAGTCCGCCGTGGTTGGTATAGCGCAGACAGCATAATTCATTGACCTATCCGTCCAGATGCTGTTAACTATCTAGGAGTCCATGGTATGGGACATTTGCCACAGATTTAGAAAACAAGCAATTCTATGAGATCAGCAGGGAGGCTAATCGTAGAAATCCGAGGCCAGATTTCTACATTTTGCTACCCTTCTAGCTTAACCTGTTGAGCCCCAGTTTTTAAAATCATACATGACTCTAACTGACTAAGACGTGCAGTGCACGTCCCATTGAGTATGGCAGATTCTGAGAACAATATATTAACTTTCACTACCTCAACTGACAAGGACGTGCTGAGCACGTCCTGCGATACACTACACCAACTGACAAAGACGTGCAGAGCACGTCCTTGGAATTCCTAGGATTCTTTAAATGAATAAACTAATGTCTAAAATACACCTGTAGTAGGTTAGGACTATACTTAATAAATGTATTTAGGCCAAATAACTGATGAACTTCTACTGTACATGTATAAATTTACGCTATTCTAAACTAGACTTCGTTTTATATAAAATTATCATTAGATTGCAAAATTCCTGCATAATAATGCTGAGCTATTATTTGCTAACCATTATTATGCTAACCATTCTTCGCCCCAGTACTCTGAAACTTCATTAATCAATTAAAACTTGAATCAACTGTAATTAGCGTGACCTCTTTACATGTAAATATATACAAACACTTTTCTATGTAATGCATCAAACATTATTATTATATACATGTATAGCATCCTGATAAGATCCATAGTAAGGACTTAACAAATAAAAACTAAACATAACAGGATGATTGCCGCATTATGAATCTTCTTCGTCTTTTGAGTGATATATGCGGAAACATGGATCAACGCATAGCGCTGGTGTTGTTGGGCAATCCGGACACACAAAAACAGTCTCCTTCCTGCGACCATCACTCGCGCAAATGCGGCATTTCTTTGCCGGGCGTTCTTTGTTCGGACGAGGCGAAAGTCGTTTGAGGGCGTGCAGACTGTTAGAATCTTTCGCGTTGAGAGGCAACCGACCTCCCGAAGGTCCAGAGCGTCGAATTTGACCACTTTTCAAAACAAAATTTTCAATGACTTTTTCTTGATAGCTTAGGAAATCACAGTTTCCACCACAACTTTTGTATACAATCCACGAGTTCCGGATCATGACATGTGTCAGGTGAATTCCAAGTTTTGTAAACCACTTGTAGATCTTTCTTGCCACGTTGTATTGATGCAGACTACCGTCTCGCGAGTCCACACCACCCATTCCTTTATTGTATGCCAGGACAGACCATGATTTGTTGATGTTATCTTCAACTCCTCCGCGTAAAATCCTTTGATGCGAGGAAGTACCAGCGGTGTTCGCAGTGTCGACCAAGTAAATTGTTTTGAGGCCAGATGACTTTCGCTCGACTGCCTTCACACACAAAACCTCGTCCTTTCTGCAGAATGCGTGTGATTTTGCCGGAACGTTCTTATCTCGCAAAATCTGTGGAACACCACGGAAAGGACAAATAGTTCCCGTATGCAAAGTATTCCTTTCGTAAAGATACGCAGCCAGACGGACACTTGTAAAAAAGTTATCGACGTAAAGATGATATCCACAATTTGATAGGTCGGCAAGAAGAGCGATCACAATTTTCTCGCTGAAAGTAAAGTTTTTAGCATCATCCGAGACGTCCTTCAGTATGTTTTCGTTCTCCTTTTTTCCTGCTGCTACCTCAATGTTCCAAGTATATCCGGTAGAACTTTCGCATAGGCAGTACGTCAGCATACCATATCGCGATCTCTTCGAAGGTATGTATCGTCGAAAATGGATTCTGCCTTTGTATAATAGCAGACTCTCATCAACACAAATGTCTTGCTTCGGCTTATAGACAGTCTTACATTTTTCTTGGGCAAAAGATAGAAAAGGGCGAATTTTTCGAAGAGTGTCATTATCATCCAAGTCACTGTAATCACAAAACCGAAGAAATTTCACGACTCCTCAAACCGATTTCGAGGAAGGCAATGCGGACTCTGAAAAAAGTCACTTTTATATAGGATGTTTCTTGACCAATAATGTCGAATTTCTGGCTTTTGGTTCAATTTCATACCTAACATAATTCCGATGACCTTTTTCATTTCAATAATGGTAGCAGGACGCCAATTCGCCAATGATGCCGGTAGGTTGTTCTCGGGGCTCACGTCGTACTCTTCGAATGTCAGTTCAGCTTTCTTGTTTGTCCAGTCGCACAGCAGTTGGAATAGATTGTCATCAAGAAATAAATCAATGAAGAATTCAATGTTATTATTCACGTCAGATGGCACATCGTAAGTAAGATTTATTCCACTGTCTTGGGTGAATTGCAAATTACGAATCTCGTGAAAGTCATGGCCCTCTTCAACGAAAGTCCACTCTCCTTGTCTTATGTCAGTTGCGATGTTGGGAATATCGTTGTCTTCATCGTCATCACTACTTGTACTATCTTCAGAGTAGCTACTGTCATCCAAAGCATTGAGCTGTGCGGCAATTTGCTTCGCTGATAAGCACCTTCTCTTTTGCATGACGAGATTGAATTGAGAAAAAGGTTTTTACGACAGTTTAGTATACAATGCAATGTTGAATCGGAATAATTGACGTCAGCGAAACCAATAGCGATTTTTGAAATACATTAGCCACGCATTCATTATGTTGTACAGAACTGTGAGAAGAATTTCATAGATATCTGCGCATTCGGATGATTTGAAGTCAATCGGGATTCAAATTTAATGACATTGAAATCAATAGCGCTTTGCATTGTTTCGCATTATACTTAGAATAACTCACTGTGAGATAAGCATCATAGAGATCGAAATCATTATACTTCATGCCTGTATTTTTACAGCAATTCTGCACGGATAATTAAGATTCTAAATATCATCTGAAAATTGAATAGGATTCGAATAAAAATCTGGAATTGACTCATCGTTCCTTATACTTTATTCATGAAAGTAACTTAAAGTAAAATATCTGTACGGATGAATTTAAATATCCATAAAATCTATAATTGCATAGATAATCATTATTGTATGCAACATGAATGTATTGCAAAGCATATCAAACGATTTTGCATTTGTCTATGTCAGGTGTCGGAGTGTAGTCGATCTCCTATATTGTCAATTAGATGAAATCAGAAAAGGACGTGCACTGCACGTCTTTGTCAGTTGAGAGCATGTAGTTAATGATATATTGGGCAATTGAAGCAATTATCACAGGACGTGCTCTGCACGTCCTCGGGGCTCAACAGGTTAATGGAATGCCTGTTTTTGATCTTTTATATAGAGCCAAGTGATTTTCTTCCAGCATGGACGTCTGTTGCATCTTGCAATGAATGAAATTCGTAAAGCAACAAAATGCGTGCACACTTAGAAGAATAATGCACAACAGCTTTATAACAATATTTTTTACAATAATTCATATTCTTACACCTATACTTGGAACATATTCTCTATTGAAATACGATATTGATAGGTTTGAATTGTGAAAATACAGGCCTAAATGTTTATCGAATGATGGAAAAGTAAAGTGAACTTATTGCGACTAACGTTCAACAATAAAGTAAGGAGTGGCGATGATCCCATATATTAGATGTACCCAAAAAACTTAAGTAGTAATGCTGGAAAAATCGATTTTGCCAGTTTTAGCCGAAAAATGGTGACAAAGGCTGGTGGTTTTTACCAGGTTTTTACCAGGCAACCCTGACTGCTCCATGCTGACTTTGCTTTTTGATTCAAATCAAAATTGAAAAATCAAGAGATGACTCTCACAACGTTGCTTTCCTCGAGAATGTTCGTGATAGTGTGAGCAATCGCTACTAAGGCTGCTGTTGTACCTCCTAATGGTCGAAATGCATATTGATCTTTAAAAGGATCGGGGTTTTGGCTCAGAATTGGATTCAGATATTTACATTTGACCATTCTCTTGACCATTCATGAAATAACTGGTGTAATTGATATTGGACGGAAGTCTCCTGGTGAAGTAGGATGCCTGTTTTTTATAATTGGGATGATATTAGGTAATTTCCACTGTTCAGGCACTATTCCAAAGATCAGTGAAGTATGGATTATCTCAGTCAACTTGTCACATGTAGTCGGAAGCCAAACGAAGAAACCAAGCCGGAATTCCGTCAGTACCTGTTGCAGTTTTCTTCAGGTTCTGTATTGCACTATACGTTTCATGGACATCGAAGAATTTCTGGTACATCTTTGGACCTAATTTTGACTGTGGTACTTCGTACCTAAGGTCGGTTGAAATGCTAGTATAATGTCTGTTGAATTCATCAGCAGTAATGACCGTTTTCTCTTCTGTTTTGTCTTCTCTTCCTTTAGTTAAAGCATTCACCTCTTTCTAGAGGTCTTTCGTGCTACATTTCGAAAGTTTCGTTGCGTTGTCCTAAAAGTCTGCGTGCATATATTTCAAATCATTCTCTCGACGTTTAGGTTGAAGTTTTAGCAACCTCAGATAGCTATTGCGTAGCTGCTATAAATAGATTGACACGGGATGTCGTGATTGGCTGCAGGTATTGACGTGTTGGGTTAAACTAATAAATGTACAGCACACATTCGATGAAAAACACAGGCATGAAAATGAAGGCCAGAATCAACCGACTTTGTGAGCTTTCGGAATCTGATAGACTTGATATTTTACTTGGGTATCAGCGAATACAAGACAATGTAGGTGATGAATCCTTGGAAGATTTGTGTCAAGAGTATAAGATAAGCCGAAATTACCCATCGTCGCTGCGTCGAGGATACCAAGAACGAGGGCATGTTCGATCCCAAAAGCGCTCCGGGAGACCTAATAAAGTGCAGGATCAAGCATTGCATTTTGAAATTGAGCAGCTTATTAGAACGGACCGACGACGCAACAGCACTTGTCGAAGATTAAGTAGACAACTTAATTGCTCTCATGATGTAGCGAATAGAATTCGCAAGGCACTGAAGATGAAGATTTGCAGAAAAGTCGCACGGCCTCCATTATCTTAACAGAATATTGAACGACGGGCTGAGTTCGCGAGGAATTATCCGCGTGTTTCAAGATTAACTGCCTTTCTCGACGAAAAGTGGTGGTACTGATTTCATAGGAAAAAGCATATTTACCGCCGTAGTAGTTCTCCAGTTTCTTTTGAGCATCCACCATCATATGTCCCGAAAATGATGTTCGTGGCCGTTGTTAGTCCTGCAGCCCTAATGCTAAGGTTGGCCTATGGCCAGTTGCTGAAAGAAGAACATATCAACGCAATAGTCGGTATCACCGTCGAGGAGATCCCTACTGGAAGGATGTTTCTCATGATGGTCCTTTCTTCTGTCGACTTTTAGATGAAGAAATCCTACCTGCATGTGAACGATTGGGTATTACCACCATTCAATATGACAATGCCACTCCTCATGTTGTGGAAAATGATGAGGCTTCCATTGAGGCAGTGATACCTGATCATCATACTATTCAAATTCTCCGACAACCACCACAAAGTCCCGATGTAAATCCACTGGATCAAGGACTTTTTCGGTTAATCGCAGATCGCGTTGAGATCCGCGACCCTATTAATCGGGAGACTTTATTTAATGCAATGATGGAAGTTTGGGATCAATTGCGTCGAAAGGATATTATGAAATTTATTACTGAACAAAAGGAAATTCGGAGACAAATTTCGTTACGATTTGGTGGAAATAGATTTGTTTAGACTTGTATACAGTTATTGTATCTTGTTCATATGATTTATTGATAAATAGCATCTGTAATTATAAAAATGTTTCACTAGTTTTGTCATAGAATTATTTTGTGCAACGCAGAAAATCCCTGAAATGTGTTTAAAATTGATATTTCAAAAGCATGAAATTATATCAGATCGATTAATTTTGTTAATAATTTACGAAAACATATTGAGAGTTGAAATAGCATCCGAAATATACGGGTATATCAGCGCAATTATCATTTGTAGGTTATTAATTCCTATGCACGCAGACTTTTAGGACAGAGGGATAATATGCTATTGTATCTTGTTCCTTATGATATCGGTTTTGTCTAGTTTTCCTCTTCTCATTAACGCGTTCTTCTGTCTCAGTAGTCGCTTGATATACGGGGTAACGAAATCAGGGTCTCTCGAGCTGACCGTTATCACTCGTATAGGAAAGAAAAGGTGAAGCAAGAACCTTAGTATCACTAATAGGTGAAGTTATCCGAAAGTTACAATTTATTGACGCAACTTGTTGTGATTAGTCGTAATTCTGATGCAATTTATTACAATCCGTTGCAATCTCAGTAATAGAAAAATTGCATGTATAAAATGCAACTATCTTGTTTATTTCTTATAGCAATTGCAATTTTACTTGTCCTATCTTATGATTAAGTTGCAATTTTTATTGAATTTTTGTAACTAATTTCAATTTCTGGTATATAAAATGCAACGCGCGATTAATTATCCTATAACGAATTCATCATAGGAAAAAACAGACATTTCTCTTCAATATGTATCAACCATGTACAAGAAAATTCTTTAAAGTAGCACAGCATAGGATAATAGAAGCAGTTACATGAATATCAAAATTTGAAAGTTTCTAAAAGACGATATAGACTAGAACACAAATCAATATAAAATGTAACTCTTGTACTCTCTTGGCAACATTATTTTGTGTACGACAGATCAATGAAAGTGAGATGATGGTTATGTCCATTAAGACCTTAACAATATAAGTATTCTCTTATTCCAATACAAGAGGAAGGCATTTCATGACAATAAAAACACAGCACTTACATGCAGTCCAAACTACATACGAGTAAAAATGTAGCGATTGAGTGTCAACTTCAAAAGATTCAGTTTTTCCGGAGAATACGATTTGAAGTCTGAAAACTGTATTATACGACATATAATATCACACTTTTCAGTAAGTATTATGTACTACTTTTCTCCGGACTTTCACCGTTTGCGGTATTGCAACTAACTTGAGAAGATATCACTACTTCTGTATCTGCGTTTATATCATAGAATATAATTTCGTTAACTTCAAAGTTTATCATTCCTTACTGCACAATTCAATTTGTCCCCATTTTTCATCGTTAAATAATAAAATACATTCTTATATACATGTATTATGAAATGAACAGATAATGTCGCGACTAGTTTCGTCCCATCGCTTCTTTACGATACTTGCAATACGTGTAAATCAATCTAATAAACAATGTTAGCATACAAATAACATAAATTATTCAAATTCCAACACATTAGTAATACATATGGCTTGTTAGGAAATGATATCTAACAAACAACTTTTAACTTTTAACAACAACTGCTTTTAGATATCGTTTCCTAACAAGTCATATATACTACTAATATGTTGGAATTTGAATAATTTATGTTATTTGTATGCTTGGTTTCCAAGTATCGCCAAGAAGCGATAGGACGAAATTAGTCGCGACATCATTTGTTCATGTTTAACTGTTTTCACATGTGTAAGAATGACTTCTATACTTTCGGCCTTTATTTTTATACACAATTCAATTACGACAAAAATGTTTTAATTAATAATCTATTGACACATAATAGCTATACAAAGCTGAGGTGTATTAGGCAAATTCCACGAACGAAAATTCAGCAATTCAATATTTTCCGTTTCATGAAAATTGATTGTCCCAAAAATGCCTTCATGTTAAAAAATATTGATAATGCTCCCGAAGAAAACACGTCCTTCCATTTGTATTCTGTAGAAGTAACTAACATTCTTTCCATAAGCTTTGGAGAAGAATGGACGACCTCCTTTATATATCACACTACCATTTTTGTAGTGGAAGTCACAGTCTTCCTCAATACACTTCAATAATTTCGGCTTTCTGTGAAAATCAGTTACTGATAAGAAAGATTTACAATGCTTCATCAATGTTATTTTTTCACAAAGTTGTTGGAACAAAGATCGAACACCATGTTTATAAACTTTGAAATTATAAAATTGTCTTTCGAATGAAAACATTGAACAACTGGCGAGGGTTCCAAACTCTCTCACTTGAGTATGAAGATGCAGTAGTAGATGCAAGTTCATGGTACAGCTATGATAGCCGTACAAAACGTTCAAACGACTATGAAAGTACTGAAAAAGATGCTCAATTCGTTCAGATTGAGAACGGGTATCTCTTGAATAACACAGCTTACAGGCATTGATAAAAACCAAAAAAATGAAATGCGTACTCGTTGTCGTGAAAATTCTTATAAAACAAAGATTTAAAAATAGTCGGAATACTGAAATGGAACATAAATGTCATGTAATCGCGACCTTTCCAAAATGACAGATCGTTCAATGATCGGGGTTTTGATACCATACTGGGCAATTGAAAATGCTTGAATAGATTTTCGTAAGAATCAACATGACGACCCAGATAATAACTTTTGCGATACGATGAAGAATTTATAAGTTGTGAAATCATCAATTTCGAAGAATTCTCAAAAAGCAAGTGCAGTAGGTCTAGGAGTATGTGAGAAGGAATTTGAACGTGGCCGGTGAGACAAGATTTACCCTTAATACCAAATACAATTTGTCTGGTACTTAAAGCAAGTTCAACATAAGTCAAATAGTCTTGATCTGTAATAACTGTTTCTATACCACCGTACTTTCGACTATGTCCTCTTCCGGTAGGAAGTGGAACTCCTGGACATCGGCAATAAATACAGCCGAATTCCCCGTTAAATTGTGTGTGATTTAATACACTCGCCATTGCTGGCAGGTCGAAAAAAGCCGTGTGAAGTCTTATAATGACATTAAGCTTCACAGCACCGATGCATAAAACCATTGGTTCATTCAAACAACTGCCACTCAAGTAGTTGTTGAAGATACTAGACCATTCAGGCTTTTTCTTTCCTTCCCATAGCACCATTAAAAGCAGGTTCTCTGGCCTCGAGCGAATACTCAACGGCAAGTCGAGTAAAGTAGAATGTATTGGCCATAAATTACTCCTTTTATAATTGTACATTTGGCCACCATCTGTTGAAATATGCAAATGTATGTAGAAGGGATCAGTTGAATTCAAATACTGCGACGAACAGATTATGCTGGCAGGTCGAAAACAGCCGTGTGAAGTTTTATAATGACATTGAGCTTCACAGCACCGATGCATAAAGTGTGTTCATTATACAATTCAAAGCAACTTTTGATATGTTCTTTTCCACCACCAACACAAGTAAGGCCGCTGAGACTACAAGCATGGAATCGAAATTTCCAAAAACGGGAAATATATGACTCAGTCCAACGTTAGATAAGTCGCCCACATCTAGCATTTCGTCTCCTTCTGGATCATTGGAATCAGATGATGATGAATTTGTTTCAGAGCTTTCATCTGCCATATCCAGCTCACTATCGTCTGATGAAGCACTTTCATAATAATCACCTGTCCCAGATATAAGTGGGGTTATCTCATGAAGATATGATCTGTAAAAATAGAAAATCGACAAATCAGAATCAATGAAAACTATGTATAGGAGGAGGAAAGGCAAACGTCAGTCTGTTTTTTATTATTTATTGAGACGCATAAATGCAGAACTATCAAAAAATAAAATCATAGGTGCCCATAAAATAACTACCTATATACATCGATTCTATGCTTTTTTAGCATTAATTTAGCCCGGAATAACTTACTCAGTAGAATACTCGCCATCACCGTCGGCCACTTGAAGTGATTCATCCAAAGCATCAATGTACTCCCTGGAACACGCCATTCTGAAAAGATAATTATTGTCAAAAATACTATTAGAGCGGCAGCCAGGGGAATGTTTGAGTTACGAAAAGCGCCCCAAGGTTTGACCCCAAAAAGTTATAGTACCCGATGTGAGGTCTACGGAACCGAACGTCTGCCGGGTCAGAAATGGTGGATGTGGCCCTGGAAGCCATATAGTTGTGGTGCCACAAAAGTGGTCCGGTTGTAACATAAGGCGCCCGCGAAATTCCAACGCAGTATTGTGGTCATCGGTCCACAGGTTACGGGAAACATAGTGAGACATTTTATGTGGTGGGGTACCCCCGACAGACGCATTGTGATAGTAGTTGTGATACAAATACTGTGATAGTAGTTGGTCGAAATTTAGGGAGATACGACAATAACGAATCTAGTCAAGCTTTCAGATTTGGTATGCTAAACCATGGATAGGTAGATGTAAGCATCTGGATTGGAAGCAGAATTGACGCGTCTACATTGCGAGTGCTAAAGTGTAACTGCCAGTCAAGATAAATACACTTGCGTATTCGCTGTAATTTTGTACTTATTGACATTTCACGAGTTTATTTAGAGTATTGAAGGGGTAAAAAAAGAATAACACATGTAATTATCAACTTATTAATGTAGCAAAGTATACGAAACATTGATATCAGTACTTACAGTTTACAGTATTGTGCTGCTCAACTTTGCCTTCTTCCTTGGATTTGCTGACTGTTTTACGGTAGAGTCATTCACAGATTTTATGTAGTTTTTTATGAGGCAATGAAAAAATCTGATGACGATGCCTTTCAGAAATTCATGACCTTTAGCACAAACCAGTCTGGTAGTACGAAATTCTTCAAGATAAGTGGCCACAATTGTCAACCAGACCTGGCAATGATCGCTGCTCGACAAATACAATCGCAGTAATCTTTCTGAAGATTTCAATGAAAGGAATAGAGACCAACATTTTACACAAATATCGAAGGCAAAATCAGACGGATTTAGTAATCCTCCACGACTAATTACAGTCTTGAAAAGAGTAACACTGGAATCGGCGACAGGATCAACCTCTGGTGGCAGCATTTCTAAGTCAGAAACGGACAAAATATCACTGCAGGAATCACACTTTCGAAGACGTAATTCCGATTTCACAATCGCACCCGCTACATAATATATCGCGTTCAAATCGATGACGTCAGGTTTTTCTGCCAACTTCAAATCAAGATCTTCATAGATTTCTTCAGCTATCGCATCACACTGAACATCTGAGTAAGACGTTACATGAAGCAAATGGTCCATCTCACTGAAAGTTAGACCAGAAAATTGAGTAAGAGATAGAGCACGGATCTTTCTTTCACTGTCAAAAAGCTGACGTACTGAAATAAAGTAATTCGCACCTGACATCTGCCGATACCAGCCAAATCGCTTTTCGATAGGATCTGATTGTAGTTTCCCGAGCAAAACATAGAGGAGTATGCCTTGTTCTGTCAGTAAGTGATTACATAATGCAATCAGAGATTTACATGTCTGTCGCCACGCTAAAAAAGTCTGATCGGTGAGACCGCATCTAGTAGGCCCATTTTCCAGTCATCAAGGAAGTCGATGAATTCTTTCAATACAGTCAATTTCCAGTGTGGACGATTTGATCGGATCCCCAGTTATGTCCCTCTTCTTCTTTCCTATAGAAGGCGTCTTGACGTTCACAATATCCCAGACGCGAAGAATTTTTTTGATGAAAATCGCCGTCGATTTCCAATCCTTTTTCAAATTATCGGAATAAAAGTTCATCGCGCAAACTGTCTTTTCATTGAATACTGACAAAGCCGGCTTTGTTGACAACTTATCCACATTACTTGGATGCAAATGTCGGTTGGAAAGTTGTGGAGCAAGCTTCAAAGGACGATTTCTTTCCTCGTCATAAAGATCTTTCACATCATTGAATTTTGCGGTAAGAATTGTGTCCTCATGGGGAAATTTGAATTCCTGTCGTTTTACAAAGTTGTTGTACACATTTTTCACGTTATGGGTGGAATCAAATAAGAGAAAAATCGGTGATCCATTGCAGTATGGGTTAGGAACTGAATTGCCCCATTCACCACCAAAAAGCTGAAGAAATGACTTTCGGTTAGCTGAATGCTTGTCACAAACAGCAGCGACGACATTGAAACCAATATCCGAAACATGCCTTACAACATTCCAAAATCCATTTACGATGATATCTGAAGTGATATTTGTGATGGGATACATACAAACGACATCTTTGTAAGGACTTGCAAGGGATGCTATCATAAAGCACAGAACTGTTGAAACGGGACGTGAGTCTTCGGTAATACCGACCACTTTGTGTTGACTACGGGAATATTCTATGCGTTTGGCAACATAAATCTCATCAAACAACACTGCCACGGTTGCCTCCGATGGAGTCAATTTTTTGAAACGACAAAGGAGATAATTGTCATTGACTTTAGTCATAACAGAGTCAACATATCGTGTTAACTGGCCCAAAGTTTTTGAACTCGGCAACGTCAAAAAATTCTGATTACGAAGATTCTCGTATGCTGCATGACTCGTCGAGAAAATTGAGTAGCACGATATCAGAAGCGATGGAAAATATCTACGGCGATTCGGAGGGTCTTCTGCCAGTTGCATTTGTTCAATACAGAAGGACACTTTAGAATTTACACTCTCATTATCACTGTTATCCAAGTATATATTCATGGCTTCTGCGGCAATAGCAAGCCAATCGATACTTCGATCTGCTTCATCAAACGATTTCAGAAGTGCTAATGCATTGAGGACAGAAGAAAGGTATTTGACCTCGCCATGAAGAACATGCACAAACTGACTTTTAGGTAATTTCTTATCATAGATAAAACAATCCCAAGACATATCGATGAATACCTTCATACACTGAACGATGCGCGGAATTTCGCCGTCTATTACGAATATGATGATGCAGTCAGATGATTTGATGAAGTTGAAACCAGACGGTAATGTTGCACTACACAATTTTTCATATAAGCTTTCAATCGATGCAACAGAATCGGAATCAATAAAATCTTGAAGTCTGTGAAAGGACAGCCTCCTCCCTCTGAAGACGAGCAGTAGAAGTAGCGACGATGGAACGCTGAGGAGTTTTCTTAGTTGACATGTAGGAAGGGCACCCTGAAAAAATTGTTGGGATAGAGCCAGGTAGGAGTTTTCGTCGTCGAGTTGTTAACGTTTTTGTTCTCCGATATTTATTCGAATCGACAGATTCTGTGGAAAAGCATTCGTCAGAAAAATGTTTCATACACAAGCTGGCGTTTGGGCCGGGATCAAACGTATTGCCTCTCTTACACGCACTAATCCACGCACGTCTTCTCTCAGGAGATTTCTCTCTTTTAGGAAATGTAAACGATTGAGCTTTTTCGGCATTTGTTCTGTAACCTGACTTACAGCCGTAGGCAGCACTTGTTCGTGGCATTGCGATGAGAATGAATGGGAATAAATGTGCATAGTCAACATTAAAGGCAGCGTCAAGTCTAACATTATTTCCTCATGGATCGATAGCTACCAGTCTTTATGTGTTATCCGTCTCGCTCTCATTTCGTGTAATGGATAATACGCTAGGATTTCGCATATTTTTACTTCTAAAATCTGAACCAAGCATCCAATCGCTTTAATTTTTAAGATTCAGAGAGTTCAGATCATGGGGATCATTTCATCTATTCATGCCATCGATCAAATATTAGAAACAGAAAAGTTAGCAGGCGTGTCAAATTTGGTTCAGCTATAATTTTCATCACTTTTTTACTGATGAACTAGATTTGACACGCCTGCTAACTTTTTTATTTTAAATATTTGATCGATGACATGAATAGATGAAATGATCCCCATCATCTAAACCCTCTGAATCTCAAAAATGAAAGCGATTCGATGCTTGGTTCAGATTTTAGAAGTAAAAATGTACAAAATTTGAGCGTAAAATGTCCAAGTGGTAACTGCAGCACTCACAATGTATAGAAGAGGAAATGAGAATTTCTCTGCTTCGAATCCAGATCCCCTTACATCTAGCTATCCATGGCTAAACACAAAATCTGCTATTTGCTGATGAGACTTGAAGAGTGATCTTTCTGCGTCTGTTTCAATGAAGCCTTTTAAGGTATTGCAAAACCAATCTTTGGCAATCGGCTGCAGGCTGCACTTGTACATAAATATTGAGTGTAGGAGTCAATGTAGACTTCAGAAAAAAATTTTTTGGCTTATAAATCGAAAAATGTATTTCAAGAACCACCGTAAGGTTGAGTACATGCATGTAATAGTAAAAAACGATGGCTGAAAAATCATGTTATCTAACAGAGAACAAAAGGGTATCCGAATTGGATAATAAAAATTCAATCAGACTTTTAAAAACGTTTTTATAAAAGCGAGACATGCAATCTTAGCTAGATTACATATATGTGATCATTTAGCACCGTAATGATACATAAAAAATACTAAAAATCTAGAAAAACCTGTTTAGACAATGACAGTACAAAACTATGATACTACATGGAACATAATGACAGGGTTTCAGATACACGAACATACCATTATAATTTATTTCATCCGACAAATTAGTTGATGAATGACGTTAAAAGTTCTTTGTAACAAAGGGTAACCAAATTGGATAATAAAAGTTGAAGGAATCAGTCTTACAAAAACTTTTTATTAAAACAAGACTTGCAATCTAGCATGTGTGATCATTTAGCATCGTGATGCTACATAAAAAATACTTAAAATCTAGAAAACCTGTGTAGACAATGACAGCACAAAACTATTAGAATACATGGAACATAATGACAAGGTTTCCGACACACGCATATACCATTATATTTTACTTCATCTGACAAATTAGCTCACGCATAACTTTAAAATGTTCCTTGTAACCTTGATTAGGAATATCCCTAATTACGGTGAAGATTAGACACATTGACTATCTTTTGAAAAAGAGTGGATTAGGTAAACCTGAGCATTTGCTCTGGTTCAAGAATCTCGAAACGTCGGGTTTAAGAAAGAAATTTTGAATCCAGTGAAATCCAGAGACAACCAATAAACCGCTATTTGTCTTATATTTAGACATCACGTCAAGATTAACCTTGCTTTTGCAAGACACGGTCGATCAAATTTAAAGCATGAAAGAAGAACCAGAAGCCTGGCGTACTGATCGTAGTGCATCATAATCGATCATGGTTTCTAAAATTTACAAGATCGATTTCGAAAGCGTTAGGCAGCCTACTGCATGTAAACAATGTAATATGGTGTAGACAGGAAATTGAAAATATTTTTTAGTCAAAATAATTTTTAATAATAATGATACCAGTCAAAATAAGGAAGTTTGCTTTGGATTAAGGTAAGTTATCTTGTATCAGGATAAAAAATTACAATATAATCATGATGTCCCACTCAGAAATTTTTGTTATGATCTATAAAAAAAATCGTAAAAAGTAACAAAACAAAGAAGACTTTGAAGATGTTTTTTGTCTTTTCTACAATCCGACATGACCCGAAACTGTCACTTATTTATTTTAGTAACGTCTTCTCCTTCAGTCTTCAGAACTGTCAGCTGACGCATCATCTGATTTACTGATAATTGCTTTCCAGGAGTATTGAGTACCAAAATACTTCTTCAGAGCTTCTTCCAACGTTTTACTTTCAGACTTACTGATGGAGTTTCTATCAGTTTTTCCTTTAGGACACAAAATCGAATTGGACAAAACATCCAGCGACAATCGTTGTTTGAGAAATCGCATGGCAAAAATTGTTGGAATACGGGAGTCCAGAGTAAAAGGGCGATCGAAGCCATTATATGTCGCGTTCTCTTTGGGATAATCCAACTCCATATCAAACATTGTTTTTATTGATCTGTTCATATCTTTGGCCGCAGTCAAACAGTTGCTCATGATAGTCGTTTGGACCCTCATTTCGGCCAGAATTAGTTGTTGTAATCCTTGTCCTTCGGATAATTCATTTATCGTTCTCTTCTGTGGGCTTCCGACAGTGCTTAAGTCTTTACGTTTAACTCGTGGTGTCAATTGATTTGAATTTGGAGGTTCGTGAACTGAATCCTCGGTATCAGACCGAGGACCAATTACAATTGACTTCGGAGAAGTAGCAGATTTTTGCAATTGTAAAACTTTAGCTGCTTCCCTCTGTATCTGGGACGACGAGGATGCTATGAAGCTAGCTCTGTGTTCGATTTTACCGTTTGACGACTCATCGTCACTGCTGGTCTCACTCTGTTTGTCTTCTTCTTGTCTACTCTGTCATCTACAGATAACTCCTGATCAATACGTTTTAACACGGCTTGGGTTCTGCAGTGCTTAATAGCTAATTCCTCTAATACTGTTTCAAGAGCTTCCAACCGTTGATATTCATCCACCGCCTAGATGACACCATTTACAGATTTTCCTTTCTCTTTCACTGTTATCACATGGCCAGGTTGAAATAGAGCTTTCTCTTCGTCTGAGTATTTATGAAACATAGTATTGTTGATGAATATAGTTTCGGAAAAAGTGTCTTAGAGTACCACAGCCTAACGTAGAAACTTGGAACAGATGAATACTTGGAAGATGTCTTTTGTCTTTTTCTACAATCCGACATCTGCAAAAACAAAACAAAAAATTAACAGCAGTCCAATACCCACTTTGCGAAAAGGAAAGGGTTAGTGAAATATCCATGAAGGTCACTGATTCAATGGAAAATCGATCAGAAAATCTTGCGAATATAACATTCATATTTTCATGAGTGATAGAATTTGTTATTACCGACCTTCTTACTACTCCGAAAAAAGTTTTGACTAGCATTCACGTAGGCTATAAAATACAAGTAGGGGAGAGTGGAGTGAGTTGGCATACGTTTTGTAAAAACACTCAATTCTCAATCAAATGAAGTCAGCGTGTTCATTTTAAAATCAAATTATGTCGTTGCCTCTACTTTACTATTCCTGTAAGTTTCAGTCAGTGACACTTAATTGTTTTCTCAAAATTCAAAATGTGTTCTTCAATAAATTAATACATTGTTGAACATTTTCTGTTACAGAATCTAAAATTAATTTCATAACAATATATAATATATATATATATATATATATATATATATATATATATATATATAATATTTTAAGTAACAGAAATATACTTAAAGGATAATTCAAAGCTTACTCATTTCAGTAGTTCTGATTTTCCAACTAAGATACTAATCTATGCATACTACTTACAATGCATCATTGTATGCCTGAAACCATGTTTTAGTCTATATCATGTATCGCAAGTTCCGGAAGCCATTTGTTCAACAGTTTGTTACATCTCACTGATTACATTTGCACGATTACTAGTGTAGGAACCGATATTAATCTGACTGACATCCGGTACTTGCACACATTTACACTATTTTAGACTTTTTATAGGATAAGCCTATTACTGGTGCTTACAAAGACCAAAATTGCCCTCGCCTGACATATAATTGTTTACCATCATCTGTAATTGTTAGACAGCACGACCAAAAATATATTAGCTATTGTTTTCATGAAATTCATGCGAATTTCACCTGATCGTGATATGACAAGACACCCCACCCCCTACTCAAAAGTGATTAATAAGCGTTAAGAAAACGTGATCGAGGCGATTCTTCAGTCGATCAAATTTAGTGAGCGCATCCTTGACGAATGCGCGTTTGGTGAAGTTGCCATACTGCGCTAAGATCTGATTTGCCTCGAAAGCATTAATCCTTCGAGACTCGACCAGACCTTCATGAGTGACAGATAATATTTGTGACTTTTCAGCATCGTTTTCGAAAGACAATTATATCATGGTAAAAAGCAGATGCAAAAAAGTGCCGACTTTTATCTAAAATACGTTGGGTAATGAGGCCACCCGGTTTGACTTTACTTATTATTCACCCGGTGAATTTACTTATTTATCTAGTAAATGATTACTTTTCGCCAAATGTAATTCATTAAAAGAATCATATCAATGATTAAACTAATTTATCATTTTCGAATGCCGACTTACCTTATCTTCATACGACTTACCAACCGGATGACACCATGCCAATATCATCTACAGTCAGGTTCTAGGCAGGGATTGCAAATACCCGGGTTTTTTTTAAACACCCGGACCGGATCCGGATCCCATACCCGGATATCCGGACGGATCCCGGATCCTATTATCAAAAGTAACAAATTTAGTTTATGCTACATGCAGTAGGGCCTCAATATAACGTTTAACTCGGGACACTAAAATTTAAATGATGGCCTATATATTTCATAATGCCTTCTACTGAAGTGTTATAGTCGACATTTACTACAGTTGTCATTCTAGTTCTATGTTGTTAGTAAAATGTTTTATTTAATTTCAAATTATGATTACGGGTTTTAGAAATCAATCCTTCAAATATATATGTATTCTTTTTAGGACATGTAAAATGAATAGGCTAGTTCTTTAAATACCGCTAAGAGAGATTAATCCAGAACAATTTTAAGACCGACTAACAAGTATATTGTATCAAAATAAAGGAAAAATAGCAACTTGCTGATATGAAATTATTAGTCCGTATGCATAAAAATACGTAACTGGTTATCTTAAAGTAATTGCTTATCTTTAAGGCAATTTATTTAAGTATGAAACTAAAAAGAAAGTAAATGTTAAAATTTTAAATCTTTACGCATATTTATGGAAATAATGAATGAAAAATAATGTAATTAGTAATTTTTTTAATGTAAAAGTAATTAGTCATTTTTATGCATACGGGCCTGAAATCAAATGTATTTTTGTTATGGTATTTCAAATTCAACGATTTTCATAAATTTTGAATGTGAGACTGTCAAGAAGTTTGTCAGACATTCGATTACGCTGTTTCACTTCGAACTGAGCAGCCGCAGAGAAAGCACGCTCAGCTTCACAACTGGTACTTTGTATCGTCAGTTGTGGACAAATTAAATGTAAAACTCATTTAATTTGTCCACAACTGACTTGCTTTTAAACTCAACTCATTCATCTGTTCTTATGTCATATAAAAGCTGCTTTTATTTACGATTTGTCACCCTAAGTATGTGCCAGATGAGATAGGGCGAAACATGTCGCGCATCAATAAAATATTATCGGCCTACATTTTCTTTTACAATACGATAAAGGAGAAATCTTGTTTTACAATTTTACAATTATAGGCCATCTCCAATCACAGTGCGTCAAGAATTTGGACAAGTTATTGACAACACGCTGTCGTCTCGTTAATCAACGAATCAAACTGCGCACGTTGGAAACGTGCTTGAAGAATTTCTTATGTCCTATCAATCTTGTAAAGAAAGTGCTATACAATGGTCTCCATGTCAACCCGAAGCAATTGCAATTGGTCATCGAGTCTCAATGCGAAGAAATCAAGAATCATATTGTCAAGCTAGAGGAACAGATATCAAGAATCAAATCAAGTCTGCCGCAGCTATCACTGATCGACAGAATTCGGTATCAGAAGTACACATCAAGCATTCTGGAAAGTGTGAGATCAAAGAATACGGTGCTTTCAAATACAGAATTAGCAGAATGTGTCTCATGGTTCAAAGATATCTTTCCCCAGGACGTTGACAAACACATACACAATGTATCAGGCGTACCACTAACAACAATCCAGAAGGAAGCTTTATCAAGAGGATTGGATTTCAGCATAGCCCCTTCAAAGACTGATGATGTCCTTGTCGATGCAGAATTTTAACAGTTCTTCAAAAACTTATGTCAAACAACCTCACGCAATGAAGCAGATTTTCCATGATTGAAAGCCGGACTAGTAACAATCTCAAAGAATTATTCAGCGTCAAGACCAACAACATGTCCTCTCCCACACGAACACAAGTCAGCACTGAAAGAACTCAAATCTAACAAGAACATCCGAATACTGAAGCCTGATAAGGGTTGTGGTGTCGTAGTAATGTCAAATGAAGATTACATCAATCGAATGAAGACCATCCTATCCGACAAAGAAAAGTTTGAAGCAGACTGCAATCAAAGTGACGATATGACTGGATTGGAGAAGAAACTGAACGATATTCTGAAGAATTTGAAAAGTCACGGTCGTCTAACGTCCAGCCGCTATCAACAACTCAGAAGTGGTGGTTCTAGAATGCCACGCATGAGAGGAGCACCAAAGATACACAAACATGGATGCCCACTGAGACCAATCATTAACACACAGAATTTCCCAGCTCATCAAGTATCAAGATGGTTAAATGACATCCTAGAACCTGTGGAAAAACAGTTATGTGAATACTCAATCAAAGACAGTTTTGAATTCATGGAGAAGATGTCCCAATTACAAAAGAGTGGAACAAGAATAGCGTCACTAGATGTGGTTTCACTATTTACAAACATACCACTGGAAGACACAATTCAAGGCATCCTCCAAGTAATTCAAGACAGCAATCTAGAAATTCCTGTGCCAGTAGACAAGCTTGAGACACTTCTAAAGCTATGTACAATGAACTCACGTTTCCTATTCGAAGGTGAAGTCTACATACAGAAAGATGGATGTGCTATGGGCAGTCCTTTGGGACCAAGATTGGCCAATATCTTCATGGGACTGATGGAAAACAAAACCAAAGATAAAATCAAGGACATGGTGTGGTACAGAGGATACGTGGATGACACAATTGTACTGTACAAAAGAGATGAAGAAATTCGAAACTTGCAGGCATCCCTCAACAATGTGCACCCAAACTTGGTCTTACTTACGTCTTACGTTAGCCGTTATCATCCTTGCGGAAAATGGCCTCCCTTGTGATACGAATCCATGTCGCACGATCGCTAGCCGCCAGTTCCTTGGGAGTTCGTCTCTCCATCTCTTTCTCTGTCCTCCACGGTTTCTTTTCCCTTCTCTTGGTATCCATACTGTCGTTCTATGGCTCCATCTGTTATCGGGTCGCCTGATGACATGACCAGCCCACTTCCATTTGAGATGTTTCGCTTCTATCACAACGTCCTTTAACCCTGTTCGTCTCCTTACTTCTTCGTTTCTAACCTTGTCTTTCAGAGTGACTCCAATCATCCTTCGCTCCATCGCTCGTTGTGTTGTTCTGAGTTTATTCTCCTGTGATCGTGTTAGAGACCAGGTTTGGGATCCGTATGTCAGGACAGGCAGAATGCACATATCGAACAAACGTTTTTTATTCTTCATCTCTATACCTCGTGATGTTAAGTAGGGCTTGAGTTTCCAAAAGGACTTCCACGCATTTTGTGTTCTTCTTAGGATTTCTTGTTCTTGGCGGGCTTGAAAGGAGATATTCTGTCCAAGGTAAATAAAATCGTCGACATAATCTATGACGTGTCCATTGATGTGGATTAAACTCTTTTGGCCGTTTGTCAAAATTTTTGTTTTCTCGTTGTTTATTTTTAAACCGACCTTTTTTCCCTGCTTATTTAGCTCATCTACAATTATTTGCATGGAAGTCGCGTCATCCTCAAAAATGGCAATATCATCTGCAAATCTCAAGTTCATGAGACGTTCACCGTCGATGTTTATTCCTGCGTCTGTAGGGAAGTGACATGATCTGAATATGTCCTATAATGTTGCCGTAAAGAGGACTGGGGATATGGGATCTCCTTTGCGAACGCCACGTTCAATGAGGAATTTCGGGCCTCTTGTTTCCAACTTTATGGAAGCTGTTGCATCACTATATACTCGTATCTCATTTAAAATTCTCCAAATTTTCCCTCTTACTCCCTGCTTTCTTACTGCAGTTAGCATCGCTGTGTGGCTAACAGAGTCAAAAGCTTTTTCATAGTTGATCATAAGTATATAGAGAGTCTTGTTATACTCTGTATACTTCTCAATCAGTTGATTTATCGAGTGTAGATGGTCAATTGTTGAGTAGCCTTTCCGGAAACCAGCTTGCTCTCTTGGTTGATTCCATTCTAATGTCTGTTTAATCCGGCGTTGTAAAACTCTGGTAAAGACTTTGTACAGATGACTTAGAAGGCTTATTGGTCGGTAGTTCTTTATGTTCTTACTGCAGCCTTTTTTGTAAATCACTACTACATCTGCGTTTTTCCACTCATGGGGTATCTGGCCACAATTCAAAATTCGGTTAAAGATTTTTGTCAGCATCTCAATCAAGGTTCCCCTCCAGCTTTTAACATTTCGCATATTATTTCGTCTTCTCCCGGTGATCTATTATTCTTCATTTCCCTTATTGCTAATTGTACTTCACCTTTCAAAATTTCAGGTGTCGGATTTTCTTTCTCTTCTTCTTCAATTTCTACATCTATTATCACATTTGCAAAATCGTTTTTGTAAAGCTCTCTATAGAAGTTGGTTATTTCTTCTAGTATTTCACGTCTGTTTGTAACGTCATTTCCATTCTTTGAGATACATCTTATCATTTTTCTGCCTGGATTCATTAGCCCTTGTGCTTTTTTCAACGATTTGTTCCTCCTTATGACCTCTTCTATTAGCTTTTCGTTGAATTCAGAAATATCTTGTTTAATCTTTTGTTTAGTCAATTTTCTGGTGATGGTAAACTCAACCTCTGCTTCGTTACTTTCTCTTCTTCTCTTCCGCAGTTCCTCTCGTTTATTAATCAGATTGACTGTGTCGTCTGTTAACTTTTTTGTTTTCGACATTTTCTCAATTTTCAATGACTTTGTTGTTTCTTTTATAGCGCAGGTGAACTTCGAATATTCAACATTTAGGTCATCTGTATCTTCAATGTGTAGACTCTCAAATCTATTGGAGAGTTTCAATTGAAATTCTCTTCTCCTGTCCAGTATGAAGTTGCCTGGAGTAGCGAGTTTCCTCATCTTTTTTGCTCTTTCTCGTTTCTCATTTATTTTCATTTTTGCTCTTAAAAGACGATGGTCAGAGTCAAAGTCGAATCGGTTAATAATTCCAACATCTAATACAAGATCGGGATCTCTACAGAGGATGAAGTCAATTTCATTTTTGGTTGCTCCATTGGGTGATTCCCAAGTCCATTTTCTATTTTGACTTTTTTTAAAGAAGGAGTTGGTTATCTTCAAGTTATTCGCAGCAGAAAATTCTATCAGTCTTGCCCCTCGCATGTTTCTTCTGCCATAACCGTAGTTCCCGATGCATTGTTCGTTGTCCTGTTTTTTTCCAATTTTCGCGTTGAAATCGCCCATTACGATCGGCTTGCCACATCTATCATCGTCGATTACTGCCTGAATGTCGTCGTAGAAGCTCTCTACTTCTTCATCCTCGCTGTTGGAAGTAGGTGCATAAACTTGAATTAACTTGAAAGCTGTTCTTTTGTTTATTCTTCGGATCAGAACTGATATCCTATCAGACTTCGAATAGTAATCTACGATATTGTCTTTCCACCTCCTGCTCACCCAGAATCCCGTACCTCTCGCGCCTCTTGATCCACTTCAGCATAGAACATTACCTCCTTCGGTCTGCATCATTTCTTCTCCATTTCTCCTGGTTTCGCATAGGCCTAGAATATCTACATTCACAGATTCTAGGGCTCTTTCAAGTTCGTGTAGTCGAAAATCTCCACTTGGTTGGTCTATTAACGATCGACAATTGTATGTCGCAACAGAGATGTTTGTCGTCTTATTTCCTTTGCAGCATCTTCTAACCCAGTGATTCTTAGCACCCTCTGTTCTCTCATCATTCCTGTTGCTGCTTTGAAGGGTGACTCCAGAACTGCTGGGTACTGAGGGCCTATTCGTTGTTACTCGCCACGCTTGGCACTGCGGGTTGGTGAGGGTTGTGATTTTGGAGTAACCGTCTCCTAGATGGATTGTCTGTTAGGACTAACGAATTCCATCTATCCGTGTCAGTCAGGGTTGTTCTTGATTTTATGATGCAATGACGATCCTTCTTTGGCTAACCTTGTAAGGTGGAATGGAATGCGTCTAGTGCTTTGATTCCTCTGCTGCCTCAATTTTTGGAGAAGAGAATACCTTACTTCCTTATTGAGGACAACATTGACCGTATGCACTTGCCATTTCGACAACCGAGAACTCGTCCGACGTCAACTTTCTTTACCAGTCGCGATGTAAAATGACTGCAGCCAGCTTGTAGCCAATAGGATATTCTTAGACTCATGACGCTCAACCGCCCAAATAACCTTGACCGGTTGGCATTTCTGAGACCCATCCCCTACTTTTAGGTGGAATTTTCCCGAAGGTCCACCAAGGACAGTTTTGTTCTTCCTAAAGAAAACTGCCCTACCCACACGCTCATACGCCCGAAGCCGGTGGCACTTGTGGGTACGGTTATCCCGCCGTGACTCGGTCCCAGTGCCTGCTTTGGCCACCATGTGGTGTTCACCCCTTGTCGCGGTGAGGCAGCAGGATGGACTTCCCCTTTCATCGAGCATCCCGACCAGATGGCATTTCAGGACACCCTCCAGGGATTAAGGGGGCAAAAACCTGGCCAAACCTGGTATTCACAATCGAAAACGAAGAGAATGGGTCTATTGCCTTTTTGGATGTGCTCGTGCAACGTGAGACCAATGGACAAGTAACAACGAGGACTTACCGAAAGAAAACATGGACAGGGCTGTATCTATCCTTCTACAGCTTCGCCCCGACCTCACACAAGCGTAACTTAGTTGCCTGCTTGTTCAACAGAGCCCGGAAAATTTGCAGCCCAATTCACCTAGAGAAAGAAGAAAATATCTTAATGAAAACATTACAAGATAATGGCTATCCACAGTGGTTTATCCAGAGATACAACAAAGCACGAGAAAAGATGATCGGCCCCAAAAGGAAAGAAGTTCGATTGGTCTTGCCATACAAAGGCGAAATACCGACACAAATTGCTTCCAATCAACTAAGAAAAGTGACGATGGCAGAATTTCCCAACGTCAACCCGGTCATCGTCTTCACAACAAGGAAGTGTTATGCTCAAGATGGATACGAGGCAACAAAGGAAAAGGACCCCTCCATGGTGATATATGAATTCAAATGTTTCTGTGGATGCAGTTACGTCGGAAGGACCCAATTCCAAGCCTCAAAGAGACAACGGCAACATATTCCGGACTGGCTGAACAAAGGAAACCGTACGATACCTCGATCAAACACGGAACCTGACAGTAGTATTACCAAACATCTTATGTCCTGCCCCCTTCTACAATCTGGGGCCCGAAGCAGATTTTCAATTTTAAGAAGGTGCTCCAACAAAGGCCAGCTGTGTGTGGTGGAAGCGCTGCTGATTGATAGGCTCAAGCCAGCATTATGTCAACAAAAGGAGACAATCATCGGTCTGAAGCTGCCATGGTAACCTCATTCTACACACGTGACTCATTTAATTTGTCCACAACTGACTTGCTTTTAAACTCAACTCATTCATCTGTTCTTATGTCATATAAAAGCTGCTTTTATTTACGATTTGTCACCCTAAGTATGTGCCAGATGAGATAGGGCGAAACATGTCGCGCATCAATAAAATATTATCGGCCTACATTTTCTTTTACAATACGATAAAGGAGAAATCTTGTTTTACAATTTTAATCAACTCTGGATTATGCAGATACAGAAAGATATCCATCAACTTGGAGGGTCGTCTCTCTGCAAAGCGCTTTTCTACAGCAGCTTTCATCAATGAACAAAATGGGGTTTTTCTCTGACTCAAGGAATTTATGAGGAACGTAAAGATGGCATCTGCCTTCAATAGGTTGGTTGATCGAGCAGACAGTTTTTCAACCGCTAGTTTGACTGGCGACAATGAGTAGACTATATCTCCCAGTAGCTGAAGTTCTTCCTTTAAAAAATCAGCTTGGGTATCAGGAAAGTCAATCATAGCTTTTCGAATAAAGTCATGCAATAGAAGAAAACGCTCGATCATATCGACCATTGAGTTTCATCTAGTCTTGTTATCTCGGACAAGTACATAGCATTTTCCAAGTCGAGCCTTAACATACTCTTGTAATTTGTCATTTCTTAAGGAACCTCGACGAAATTTAACAACAACACCCCTCACACTTGATGAATCGTGCTACATCATCACTGCTAGAATTGATATCGTGTGTCGGAATGTCATTGCGGTCAACATCACTGTCGTCATCACTATCGCTACTTCCTCCACTGCTGTCATACTCAGTATCTTCGTCGGTGTTTTCCTGCTCGACGTTTGTTGATTTCTTTGAAGAAGTGTAGAAGACATCTTGAACAGCTAGATGAAGTGCATGCGCATAGCATAGCACTTGTTCAGTATCTATTAGCCTACCGTAAGCAATCATCACTGAAGCACTATCAGTGGTAATTCCGACGAGCTGGTCTGTAGAAATTCCAAACTCACGCAATCTCTCGTTGACCAGCATATCAATATTTTCCGCCGTTGCGGAACCTTTCACACGTATGAGTCCAAGGTTGTAATGCAGACATTGATGATTATGAAGATTCACATTTATGTACCGTCGTTCAAGGGAAAATATACTTCTGCGGATACTATAATGTATTAAAATACAAATATAACGCCCGACGTTTCGCTGTCAACCAGCTTGATCACGAGCAAAATTTATAATGGCACAAAGGTGATAAAAACTGGAAGCGTGCGCAGAATGGAGTTACACGTCAGTGCGTGATAGTCACGTGAATAATCAAGGTCCCCTAAACATGTTTAGGGGTCTTGAGGTGCTACTATATTTACGATACAAGTAGTAATGCTAAAAGTTCAAAAGCTAAACGAGAAGTAAACAAAGTAAAAGCGCGCACACTTCAGCAGACAGATAATTTCCTACCGATGCAGCCATTCATGAGGGCCGTTGAGTTCCTTTCCTTGGTGAGGATCACAAAAGAAAAGTCCTAGGAGTATTACGAAGGACTGGTCTCACTGAGAAAATTCGTATTTGTTTCACTTCTGGAAGATCCCTCAAAAGAATCCTACATCCTCCTAAAGAACGAAAGGAATGCTCGACAGCCTGTGAAACGTGCTCCTCTGCAAAACAGAAAGGTAGATGTTTTAGTAAATGGGCCATATACAGAATTTCATGCTCTATTTGTGACAAAGTTTACATTGGGGAGACAACACGGATTGTACAATCTCGACTTCACGAGCACTTCAAGAGAGAATCATCTACAGTGTTTAACCATTTCAAAGAATCTCATCCGCAGCATATCGTCCAGCACAATATCAAATGGGAAGTATTACATCTTAATGTGAGAAGTTGGCATAAACGGACCTATCTTGAAGCCATTTGTGTAAGCGAGGTGAACTCAACGGCCCTCATGAATGGCTGCATCGGTAGGAAATTATCTGTCTGCTGATGTGTGTGCGCTACTACTTTGCTTCACTTCTTGCTTTGGGAGGATTGGCTGGTGCTCTCGCGAATAAAAGCCATTAATGGTTAGATACTAAGTTAAATGGTATGACTTTTCATCAAAATCAACATGGATTTCCGTTTACGCTGTAATCGCACTATGTGTATCGTAGGACCCTCTCATAGTGGGAAGACACATTCAACACTGCAATTGTTGGAGCGTCGTAATGAGATTTTTGACTGCATACCGAATCGCTTTGTTTGGTGCTATGGAATTTATCAACATAACTTACATCGTGAATTGGTTGGTAGGGGTTACTTGGTTCAACCGGGGATAACAGCACTGCTGATATTCAACCCTATGATGTTATCATTCTTGATGATTTACTTAATGAGAGTAAGAACTCACAGGAAATGTTTCCAAGGTGACTGCTATGTTTACCAAGGCTGCTCATCACAAACCATGCTTTATCATTTTTATTATGCAAAATCTTTTTCCAAGTGGAAAGGAAGCACGGACTCGAAGTTTAAACGCATTACTACATCATCTTCAAAAATCCTCGCGATAGAAGTCAAGTTGAATTCCTATCTCGACAAGTTCTTCCACGCAAGTCAAAAGCCTTAGTTGAAGTATTTGAGGCTGCTACGGAAAACCCTATAGTTATTTGTTTTTGGACTTTACCCAGGAGTGTCCTGAGGATTATCGCTTACGCAGTCATCTTTTTGAGAAACCCATGATTATATATAAATTTTCATGAGTGGTTTTCAACGCATGATTGCTATTCCACAAGAAGAATATATACATCTGACTGCAACGCAGAGTGTTCAACAACTGTGGGCAAATCAAATGTCACAACTTAATCAGCAATATGAACAAGAAGCTGCACAAAGTAAAAATCCATATGATCGTTTGATAAAGCAGAGTTCTACCTTAGAAGAAGTGAAACAATTGAAAGAAAAAATTCGCAATGATCTTTAGCTTGTTTCACCCAAACCCTATCACAAACGCGCACTGAGCTTACATCGAAGTCTCGAACCCAACTTGAAAATCACTCAACGAGGTGAAGTGGTAGGTGATGATGGTGGAGTCATTAGGGACTCAAGAGTGGAAGATTTAATTTATTATGCTGTTCGTGATTGTCGTCGTCACTTTACACCTACAGGATGGGAGTTCTTTTTAAAACGTATGAAGAAATTCAATGTTCCAAAGGCAATTCTTAGTCGTGATACCTTTGAGGAAATGGAAAATGATTCTACACCTAGGAAGAGAAAGTTGCAAAGTGTAGAGAGACCTAAAAAGAGAATCAAGCAAACTTTGAAAACACCCGAAAAGTTGCCGAAGCGTATACCAAAACCTTCAACACGTTATGCATCATTTGATTTTATCACAGACTTCTAATATGAAGAAGCTATGTTGCATCCCATGTTCAGAGTTGCCAAACATTCATGTGTCATTGAACTGCTTAAGTACATGTTGTAAAAGTGATTCATACAAGACGGCTCAAAAAAGTAGCAAAAGCAGGTCTCAAACACAAACGCAAACCCTAGCGGAGAAAAAGACTGATCCTTTGCACGTCATCTACTTGTCGTATGTATGATACACATCCATACCCTTGTTCTGAAGCATCACGAAAGGTATGCAACTGAATATTTCTTACTTTGCCAAACTTCAGTGGTTTATAACAACGTGGTAAGGTTACATTTCCTGATTGAGATAATTCTGACATCAATATACGAAGCTCGTTTAGATTCTCATCACATAACATTTCATACCAACCAATATTTTCAATACATAATTTCTGAAATAATATTTTCGCTAGCAATATCACAGGTGAGATGAATCCTAACGGATCATGGGTTGAACTTAACATGGAAAGCAATCTTAGTTATCGGTTTTACCTCTAGATTTTGTTCAAATACAAATTCATCAATGTTTGGATTCCAACGTAAACCAAGAATACGAAGTACTGGGAGTTTGTCCTTGGCATCTAGATGTTTAATAGTGTTTATCATTATCAGGAATACTTTCAGTAACTGAAGCATCATTACAGAAAAACTTCGTTAAATTAAATCCACGAGAAGACAGAGCTGCTTTGACTTTCTTTATCATTTGTATTGCATCGTCTGCTGTTTCTACTGATTTAAGGAAGTCATCAACATAGAAATTATTTCTGATTGAGTCGATTACGGATTTAGAATACAATTCATTATTTTCTTCGGCGGTTTTCTTTATAGCATAGTTTGCGCATGCCGGTGATGAAGTAAGTCCAAATGCATGTACATCCATATTGAACTCTAGAATTTCATTGGTGAATTTATTTCCATCAAACCAAAGAAACCGTAGTGAATTTCTGTCGCTGGGAGATACATAAACTTGATGGAACATCGCTTCAATGTCTCCAGAAACGGCTATAGAATTTAATCGAAAGTTA
The DNA here is from genome assembly GCA_907163375.1 of Prostheceraeus crozeri. Lineage (NCBI taxonomy): Eukaryota > Metazoa > Platyhelminthes > Polycladida > Euryleptidae > Prostheceraeus > Prostheceraeus crozeri. The sequence goes on along the minus strand of CAJQUW010012101.1, from coordinate 182,856 downwards.
AGCAAAACCTTAACTAAGTTGTTAGTCGAATCAGGTCCTGAAAGTAAGTTTGAATTGATAGATTCACCATTACATGTTGCAGAGCAGTCAAATAAAACTCGTGCGTTTTGCTTATGAGGTTGATCAATCCCATGATGAGGTAAATACCAAGTAGGTGCCCTATTTTCGATAATTGCTTTCGAATTGACTTTTGATGCATATCCCTTTTCCAAATAGCTATCGATGACATTTGAATACTTCGTATAGAAATCTTTGTCTTTCTGAAATCTGCGCTTTAATGATAACAGACGTTTAACCGCTATTTCTCTGTTATCAGGCAATGTGGGTTCCGAGTTCCGCCATGGCAAGCCAAGTTCATAGTGGTTGTCAGTAGTAACTTTAACACTGTCATCCAGTAGTTAAGCATTTTTCTGTCATTTTGGGATAACTCGTTATCATTTGTGTACTTCATTCCCAATGATTCAACATCCCACAATTTTTGTAACTCGCTATTCAGTTCTTTTTGACAACGTTGAGTTAAATTGACAAAGGCTTGCTGTGTTGACTTTTGTTTTGGTCCCAACGGTCATTTTAGTGCTATCGGATCGTTTCTTTTTCCAACACGAAACTACATTAGTTGAGCCACATCATCTTCGTCGATATTTTCCGGTAGAATATCTTCAGCCTCTTCAAAGCCCTCAAGTCGACGAATAGCTATTCTGCGAGCGCTTCTGATCGGAAGTTGTCGAGACATTCTCAGTATAATGACGAGAAGAACGAAGAAGTCCGTGTATTATGAGTTATCGATATCTATAACTGTGATAATGAATTCAGCTACAAATGAAAACAAAGCGCGCTGTTTTTTCGATAACCAATGAAATTCCAATCGCTGAACGGGTGTGATATGCGCGCATGCATTTGAGAGCTGAAGAGACGGCACTGACTTCGTTGCGACGGTGATTACGCCTTGTTGAATGCGACTAGTCTCACGCCTGTAAGCATAATTGCGCCGTTACGGCATCGACTTGGGATTTATCTAGGTCGCTGGGTTTCCTACCAACTGTCCAATAGTGTCTATTGAAAATTAGAAAATACAGGAAATATTTGTAAAAGTAGATAATCACTCAACACGCAAGTTGTATGTTATACCTATCGATGAAAGCTCTTTGACAACGTACATATACGAATAAAGCATTAGTCCAAATAGGAGTCCGCATGGACCCCAAAGTGGGTTTAACATTTTTTTAAAATGTTCATACTATCAATATAGATTATTTTAAGACTAACGTTGTAGTAATAATCTATGATAAAAAGTAAGAAAAGTCACATTGGTAGAGACTTGAGCTAGCAAATATAAAAAAATTACAGATGAATGAATATACTAGGGGTCCACACGGACCCCGCAAGTGGGTTTAACCGTTAAACATGTTTAATTTTGGCTATATTTTCTAAGTTTCCTTTTGATGTGTCAGTTACCATACAACGTTACAGTATTTTTAGGAAATCTTAAGAGCGGCTGATGTGTTTCCACAAAATTATCTACGGTACTAAGATAAGAACGAGATAGAATAAGCGTGTCGAAACCGTAAACGAGAGTGTATTGTCCTGCATCAAGGTTGCCATTGCTAACCATTTACACAGATAAACAAGAGACATATCACCATCCCCTCTTTCTAATTGAAAATGTAACGGCTAGATGGGAAACCTTTAGTAGACCTGGAAGAGTGTCTGAGATTGTCAAGAACGTTGCACTGTAGGTAGGATGACACAGTCAGGAGGTTCACTTTCCTCGTAGTATCTCTTCATTCTCCTCGCGTTCTAGACTTGGCCATCAGACAGTTGGTAGGTCCAGTTACCGAGAACATTGGTTACTGTCAAAGGTTTGGAGAATGGGCTTTGACCTTTCAGTACGTGGGGTCGCTTTACACGAACTCTGTCGCCTTTCTTGTAAGGTCCTCGAGCGAATATGGTCGTGGGCTGATTCTCCCCCTTTGGTTGAGATAACGGAGGCGGGTCTGGTGGTTGTCGCGTTGGGCTTGCTTCAGCCTTTCTGATCACTTCGTATGGTAAGCAAGCTTTGCGACCGAACATCAATTCCGCCGGACTTTGTGAGTGAGGTAATGGTGGAGTTGCGCGATATTGGGCGAGGAGGTCTTGCATGCAGCTTTCCTAAGAGCGTGGACTGTCGGGAAAAGTTTGAATTCCTTGCTTTAAGCTGCTTTTGAAATTTTCAATCAATCCGTTTTGTTGTGGAGTATAGACGGTAGTTCGGTAGTGTTTTATATTTCTGGACTGCAGGAATTCTGTAAATTCGTCGCTGGTAAATTGGGGTCCGTTATCTGATACGAGACTTTGCGGATTTCCATAGCGAGCAAATATTTCATTAAGCCATTTGATTATTCTTTGAGAGGTGGTCCTTCCGGTAAGCAGGACTTCTGGGTACTTCGAGTAATAATCGATTATCGCCACAATGAATTGTTTGTCGCTTGGGGCTGTATAATATGGACCGGCTATATCAATTGCTAGTTTTGACCAGGGTTGTGATGGTATGGGTATGTTGGTCTGTGGAATCGCGTGCGGCTTGAATGACTTCTCGCTGTTTTGACAACCTTTGCAGTATTTGATGTACTCCTCTACGTCTTTGCCGACTCGGGGCCACCAATATATTTCGCGTAGCTTCCGTTTGAGGCGTACGATGCCGGGATGTCCTGAATGAGCTTGGTTGAGAAGCTGTTTCGTTAGCGAGGCTGGAACAACAATTCGCTCGTCTTCTCTAATTATGTAGCCGTTTTCGATTGATAGCTGGTCTCGAAGTTTGTAGTAGGCTGTCAGGTTTAAGGGTAATTTTGTTTTGGGAGGCCATCTGGTTCGTAGGTACTTCTTTACTTGGGACAGAGATGGATCTTCGTCAGTTTACTGTTGTATGCGTGTAAGCGTTATACCAGTCGATAGCTTCTTGACGTTGAGTGTTTGACTGATAGCCATGTGGTCAGCTTCTTGAGGGATCCGCGACAGAAAGTCTGCTACTTGGTTATCAGCAGGGACCCCAGGATTCTGCGGTGAAAAATTCGATTTTCTGCGCTCAATTTTCGCAAATTCTGCGTTTTCTGCAATCTAACATATTGTACATAATTTAGCTGTAAATTCATATCATAGCAACTAGATAAAGTTCATATAATTTCTAAATAGCCTACAGTAGGCATATATATGATAGGCTAAGGCTTTAGGTTACATGTAGGCCTTAGGTTAGGTAGCCTACCTATTTGTCGAATAAGCTTGTTATAAATAAAATTCCATACAAGTAGACATTGTACAGTAGATACGTGTTACATAATACGAGGCCTACTGTCTACATGCAATACCGTATAGATTAAACCTGCGGCCCTACTATTCCTAAACTTACTAAGATAATAGTCACGTACAGATTGGTTAAGCTAAGGCCTACTGTGTTCATGAATAGCCTATAAAAGACAGATTTTCAAATGAGTTTTTATAACAAACAATGAATCAAAACATCAGAGTGAAAGAAATACATATTCAGACTACAGTGAATTGAAAGAGATTTTCAACATTTTTTTCAAATTGTCGTCTTTTAGGTTTTGTCTTCTACATGCATCAATGTTGCGCAAACAGCTGAATGATCTCTCGACATCAGCGCTGTTTACAGGCATTTGAAGCCTAAGTATCGCTGCTGCAGTAAGATGTGGAACTCTGTTCCGTACTGATGTCCAAAATTGCAAAATGCTAGATGGCGAAGCATCTTTTGCAAGCCCGACGTAGATAGGCCACTCTTCATCGCACGTGTCCGGCAACAGTAAGCTCGCCTTAATAGTATTGTAATCCACAGTAAGTGAAGATAATTGAATCGGATCAAAAGTACGAATATCGCGCAGTAAATTGATCGCTGGTTGCTTCTTTGGTTGCGTATACTGACAAAGCTTCTCATTCGCGACTTTCGGGCCAAGCTGTTCGTTAGTGGACTCTTCGGATTCAAGTGATTTCAGAGAATTCATCAAGTCATTTAGATCGTTGAACACGTGGTGTATCTGCAGTTTACGAGATTGCCAACAATCGAGAGTAGACACCAAGCGAGAACAATTTCGAGACGTGAATGCAAGACGTTGCATCATTGACGATGATTGTAACAACTCAGATAGACCATCTAGAGCAGCAGTACTGATCTCATCCGCTCGCTCCATTTCTATGAAGTCAGAGTAGTATTGAATGTACATAGCATGATACTTCACCGCTTCAAACCAAGTGTTCCAACGCGTAATGACAGGTTGCGGAGGGAGAGTTGGCTCTTCGACGCCACGTGAGCGAAGAAAACGGAGAAAACGATTGCGTCGAGAAGGTGCCTTAGAGAATATTGATTTCATTAAAGAAACCAATTTATCGACGTCTTTGAAACATGGTCTCCAAGAATTCCCCGCCAATGCTGCTACATGGGCCAGACAGTGTAAATGAACACAATTCCTGAAAACTGCTGTGAGAATGCTTTCACAAGCTTTCACCATGTAAGAGGCACTGTCGGATACGAAGAGTAAAACTTTTGAAAAGTCAATTTGGTAATCCGCACAACATTGAATGACAGCTTCAGAGACGGTAGAATTATTTGCTTTTTCAAGATAAACAGAATTGACAATTGCAGGCGGCGGTAGATCAAGCAGTGTATCACATACATCGTCGATGGACTGAAGGCGTTGGAAAAGAATGTTCAACAGAGGACGATTTTCAAAATCGCAAGTTTCATCTACGATTATGGCGATGAAGCTTTCTTTCAAAAACGTTGCATGTAGCTTTGAATTATGTTCCTCAAAAATTGTTGGAAGATACTTCTTACAAAGTTGATCTGCTCCAGGAATAGCACCACCACCATTTACATGCTTTGTAAGAAATTCTCGAAAAGCCGGATGATCTGCTTTTTCGATAGGAATGTTCGATGCTACCAAAGCTTTGACGAAGTCTTGGCATAGATTTTCACATTGTTCCTTAGCCTTTAATTCCTTCTCGTACGATGACTGGATGGTGCGTTGACGTTTCGCCGGAGAAAAATCGCGGTCACGAGGTTTTGAAAGTTGTAGGTGCCTCGCACTCTTGAGATGATCGGTAATTGTGCTTCAACGAACATGACTGATGGCCTTATTGCAAGAAGTACAAAAAAGCAATCCATCACTAGCGTGAAAATTAGCGCTTCCGAAATCTCTAACTCGTGCACTTGCAGTTATCGACGTATTTGCTGTAGCTGACGAAGCCTGCATACCGAAGACCAAAACGAATAACAGAAACATGAGGACACGAGACTAAGAGCAATATTTTTCATCTCAGATTGGATTTGGATGTGGCTGAGCCAATCTGTGCAGGCAACGTGTTCTCGTATCGATCTGTCTCATGGTCAGATCTGTACAGATTGGAACACTGTCACGTGCGTTACTGGGGGATGCTTTCCCGACACAGACAATAGGGACAATAGCATTGCGTCTGTGCAGAGGAAGCCATGTATTTCTTACTCGATGAAGTCAAGGTAGCAAACCAATAGATGATGAATGACAGGCATTCGAGTAGGTCGAAATAGGTCTACAGTAGTCCGTAATCATTAATTTTTGATGCGAGAACTGCGAAATAGAATAGATTCACATGCTTTTGTTCAATTTGTAAAAAATCTGCGTCTTTCTGCGATTTCCATCGTTTTCTGCATTTTCTGCGAAATTCTGCGCTCCGCAGAATCCTAGGGTCCCTGGTTATCAGCTCCTGTGCGATGAATTACTGTGAAGTCGAATGCTTCAAGTCTTGACAACCAACGTGTGAACTTTGCTGACTTAGCTGATTGGTGTCCTTTCTGTAACATGAATTGCAGTGGCTTGTGATCAGTGCGAAGGAAAAAGTGTCGGCCAAGAAGATACTTCTCCCATTTTTCGCAGGCCCAGATGCAGGCGAGAGCTTCTTTCTCATTAGTTGCAAGTTTTACTTCAGATGGTTGCAGGGAGTGTGATGCAAAACAGATTGGGATTTTGACTTCGTTCTGGGTTTGAGACAGGACGGCGCCTAGTCCAGCGTCACTTGCGTCGACTGTTACCATTGTTTTGCAGTTTGGGTCGAAGATATGAACTGTTAATTTTGAGTTGATCAGCTCTTTGATCTTTTGGAAGGCGTTTTGTTGCGCAGACTGCCACTCGAATCTTTGATTCTTACGTAACAGGCGTCGGAAAGGCTCAGTAATGAAGGCCATGTTTGGTAGGAACTCGTGGTAATACGTAGCCATGCCAAGAAATGTCTTCAATTCCTTCCATAAAGTTGGTGTTGGCGTGTTGATGATCGCGGAGACATTATCTGGGAGCGGTTTGACACCGTCGATGCCAATCAGGTGTCCGAGGAAGTGGACGGAGGGTGCAGCGAAAGTACACTTAGAGTGGTTAAGTCGGAAATTCTTTTCGGCCAGCTTGCTTGGAGTCTGTTCTAGACGTTTATTGTGTTCTTCGATCGAAGATGCAAGTACGAGGATGTCATCTATGTAACAGATGGTACTTGGGCAGTCGGCGAGGGCTAACGATACTAGGCTTTGGAAGACGCTCGCTGAATCCTTGAGACCCATAGGAAGGCGATTGTATTGATATATACCAAGGGGGGTGAGGGTAGCAGTAAGGTGGCGGCTTTCAGGGGATAAATCTATGTGGAAATATCCCTTTCGTAGGTCCAATTTACTAAACACTTGAGCGCCGGCGAGCTCCAAGAAGAGTTCTTTAGAATTTGGTAGCGGAAAACGCTCAGGTATGACGATTTGTTAAGTGGGGACAAGTCTGTGGTAATTCTTGGTTCGCCGTTCGGTTTGCGGACTACTACCATTCGATGGGCCCATGTAGATTTAACTGCTTTTTCCGAGATGCCTTGTTCTGCCATTGATATTATTTCAGCGATACCTAATCAAAAATTTGCATCTTAATTATATCTTATCGTGTTGTGATTCAATTCTCTGCGCTCATGATTCAATTCTTACTCATCAACATCTTATTTGCTTGTTATTATGTCCTTTCTAATAAGTTTTCAGTCCATTTTGCCAAAATTCAGAGCTATAAGTGATTATGGTGAAGTGTTTGCTATATTGCTCATCATTTTCACGAAATATTTGAATTATTTGGCACAAGAATCTGAATTGGCCACAGCATCAGGAGTTCCAACACATTCCGGTAAGACAAGAATCGGGATTCCGAATTGGAGAAGTTGAGATATTTTTAAAGTACACGTCTATGGGTTTACTTTGCAGATGATGAAGCACTGCGCTCATGATTCAATTCCACCAACATCCAAATACTTGCTGCAGAGGACAACTGCTTCCCGTAGAAGATTGTATGAGTTCGAAGTAGGCCAGCGGTATGGCAAGGTAAGGGGACACTGAGATTCGAGTGAATTTAAGCCTACTGACACATCATTCATCAAGTATGTTCCTGATTTTTCAGTGATAACAGACTCGTTTTATTCTTGCATTGTTGTTCATGGGTATGTATTCGCACGGTTAATTCAACTTCTACTTGATAAGGAAAATGCATGAACAGATTGTTTCCGGAAATATTGTTCTTGTCTATTCATGGAGTTTTCGAGCAGCCCGACTTTGACGTATGGACGAAACATCATGTACAATCATATGTTTAAAAAGTCTTGGAAATACTTATGAAGCGATATACTACATGAACATCTAATATTACAAATTTTTTGAATTTATTATTGTTGAAATGCGTCGCACATGTGTCAATGTCGTACGCTCATTCTCGATAACTCAATTGACAGTAAAAGACAGCATTTTTCATAAATGGAATAACTGTACGTGTTTGAAGTTAGCACCACCATCTTGAAAATGGAATAAGCCACTCAAATAAACGTAACAGATCGATGCATTTGGTGTGTGCTAGCATGTGCCACCCATTATTTTGAAAGAATTCCTCCTAGTTTCGGAGAAATCGCTGCTCGAAAGTTCGACATGGCGGTGATGTGAAGTATAACACCGCCACTAAATTTTTTTTTCGAAAATACACAATCAAAACATACGAAACACGCACAACAGATAGAAGACCAAGAAAAACATTGTGGCAGCAAGTTTCTACACCTAAATCCCTGTACTTGCTGAGAAAATAGTCCCCGAAACCACAAATTGGCGGTGATGAAAAGTTAGCACCGCCACTGAATTCTTTTTTTATATACGCAAATAAAACGCACGAAACAAGTACAACTGAGAGATGATCATCAAAAACATTGTGCCAGCACGTTTCTGCTCTTAAGACGGCGTACTTGCGGAGAAATTAGTCCCCGAAAGCTCAATGCGCTGGCGGTGATGTGAAGTTGGCACCGCCATCTTGAAAAATGCATGTGCTAGTCAAGCCAGTGGTCAGAATCGATCTAGATGGAGTGTGCCAGCATGTGCCACTCGTTTATTTCACGAAAATCCCACCAGATCCGATGGAAAACCAACACGAAAGCTAAATGGCGGTGATGTGAAGTTGGCACCGCCATCTTGAAAAATGCATGTGCCATACAGTCATACTAAGATTATATTTGGAATGGTTCAAAATTTAGTATAATACTTGATGAAACTGTCTGCAATTAAGTGGAAAACAGATCGAGTGTTTCTGAGATTAGAACATTAGATTATCACAATCAATTGATTATATGATCATAAGAGATTGTAATTTTGACAACATCCATTAAAAAATTGCAAAATTAGCTTCTTTGCTGATTGCAATTAGACTTTGACTGTTTGCGATAAAACCAGTTTAATTGGATCCAAGACTCCAATGAACACGAGGTTTGAGGTTCTGACTTATACTCGAATTTGTTGGGATTTCTCAAAAAAGCGTGGCCTACAATTGGACGAAAAGTCATCTGCATTGTTAGCTGATGATGCCATTTTGAAATATTAACAATCACGTGAGAAAAACAAACAAAACGCTGCCATGAAGACTTAATGTATGGCGAGGATACTTTGGCGTATAGCTGTGTTGGTAACTTGACGTATTCTGTTCAATTAGTCGCCAAAGCGGGAATCAGAAATTCGGAAATAATTGAAAACATGTCACGATCACTGATGAGATCAGGTATGAGAATTCCTTATTGTCCATGTCTCTGTCTCCGTCTCAAAAATCTCTCATGTAGAGGGATCGGACCGTACGCTAATTTTCCGCAGTTTTAGAAGGCGTAAGTTCCACTTCGTCATCACTGCTGCTATACTAGCCACTGCGATTTCTGAATGCTAAATGCCTATGCAGGAAGTAAAGACGGCGTGCTCTACAGAGGACAATCAATAATCATGTCAAGACGTCTGTAGAGCTCTGCAGAAGTAGGCAGTCAATAACGCTTCAGAGATTGCGAAAAGAACTGTACATACACTCAAGGAAAAAATAAAGTACCCGGTTAGACATTTAACCCTATTTCGAAAACAACAAGACAATATGCAGCACTTGTGCTTCAGAGTCGATCACAGAAACAATATCAATACACGTATAAAGTCACGAAGGGCGTACTAGTACATAGAAAACAGTCAAAATCTCGTAAAATCACCTTCAGCATCCAGTACTGCTTCTACGCGATCACGCATTGAACTGATAAGAGAAGCTCGATAATTGACATCATCCACCAGTTCATTCCAAATGACATCAAGCGTAGCAAAGAGTTGGTCACTGTCTTCTGGGTCCTCATATTCTCTTTGGAGTTTCAGTTCCATCTGTGCCCACACGTGTTCGATGGGATTCATGTCGGGACTAAATGCAGGCCGGTCTAAGGTAGGGATTCCATTGTGTTGAAGGAACAGTTTCGTCCGGTTCGCCGAATGTATCGGTGCATTGTCTTGCTGGAAGATGCCACCTCCTTGAGTGATTGTATTCCATACTGGAAGAAGATTACCTTCAAGGATGTCGGTGTACTTTTGTGCATCCAATCTCTCCTGAATTCTCACCAGGATCGTATGTCCATTACTTGAGAATGCACCCCACACCACTACATGCGCGACAGATCTGTTCGGAGTACGGCAGACGTAGCGATCCGTGTACCGATCTCCTATCGATCGACGGACATACTGTACTCGTGACTGACCGAAGCAGAATTTCGATCTGCTGTCAAGGCTGTCTTTCTAGCTGGTGTAAATGCCTTGAGGCCACCGCTCAGCAATCGATTTGTTACAGTCCTTCTGGTGCATTCTAGATTTAGGTTTTGCTTAATTACTCTGGCAGAGCAAAAAGGATGGTTCGAAGAGAAAGTTAAAATTTCCTCGTCATCTTCTTCAGTTGTACTTTTCCTACGGCCACAAGAAGCTCGATTGGTTGCTTTAGCATCTCCACCAGCTGATAGCCTCTGTAGGTACTTTCTGACTGTGTTCTTTGATATCTCGAGGCACTCAGCAATTTTAGGTCTTGAAAAATTCGCATGAAACTTTAAGGCGTAGATTTGACCTCTCTGGAATTCAGTCAAATCACATCCACGTGTCGCCATGACTAATTTGCTAATGCTACGTTACTGTCAATGATCGTGGTGTATGTAGCTGGTGGATTGAACAGAGTACAGCTCGGTATGCATGAAAGAACAATGAATGGAATCTCAGCTACACTGAAAGCAAAGCAAACACGAGCGTCCCAAGCGTCTCGAGTAACCGCATGTCCGCAAGCTATCAATCGCTCTAGTTTGCTTTGCGTGCATTATGGAAGTCTACAAATGCTGCAATGATGACTTTGTATTTGCTGCAAAACGCTTGGAAAAGCTCGTGTGTGGTTGAGGTCTAATGGTTTGACTATTGATTAACTTCTAAAGTTCATATTTCACACCAACGAGTAGAAAAAAATTACTGAAATGACAAATTTGTCACTGTTAACATAACTTTTTCCACCGGGTACTTTATTTGTTCCTTGAGTGTATATGTAAACTCTGCAGAGGAAAGTACAAATCAACCTTTCATGAGTTTTGACGGTGTTCTTATTCTGCTGAACTGCATCAACTGGAAGCTGCTTTGTCTCCTTCAAAATCATCCGTTCGGGGAGGTTGCACTGACTCATTGTTCGACTGTCGGTACATGGATTCCTTAATAGTAGTGGCCGGGATGGGAAACTGTGAAATTTCTCTCATCGTGGCTATACGGAAGAAGGGTCACTTTTGGAGAGGCAGATCTTTCCTCAAACCTGTGCGTTATCGCGAAACAGCGCGACTCCCTGACCAAGTGATGAGCATTGAAACCTACGGCATGTTGGTCAATGGTCAGACCAAAGGGAGGAACAAGTAAAATAAATAAACAATGTTCCCGTTTTGCAGCACATTGCAGTTGAAAGCGGCAACTTCACTAGGATTTATAAGATGAAAAATCGATAAGATATACGTTTACAAGCCTTCCTTTCCTTAGCCACACATTTTACACTTCGTGTATGTGAAAGTTTGACGATGCCTAACGTGTGCTCGGCTCCGAACTGCAAGTATTTTTATAAAAGCTCTCTTCGACATCAATCTCCCGGAATATCCCTTCATAAATTCCCGAAAACCGAATTTTTCGATTAATGGTACCGAAGAGTGCGTCGTCAAGATGATGGATTCACGCGGGAGAAAGCAAAGAATGCGTTTTTGTGCTCTAAACATTTTAGCAGCGCCGACTTCGTTAGTGAACGCGAGGATTCAAATAAATCAAGAAAGCAGCAACAAGGTGAAATTCGAAGAAGGTGAGAGAAGCTAGCTGATTATTAATATGCACATTTACTTGATTTTGCGTAACTTATCACAATTTACGTATCGTATAAAATATTTTCTAACATTTTCTAATCATGAATTAAATATTTTTGAACATGATCTTGTAACACGAATTATTAAATCAGCATGATGATCTACATGAATTTGCTATCCATTATTTATGTCTATGTGTTTTCAATGAGCATTTTTCTGCTAGAAGTGTAAAGTAAAAATTGTGTCAACTTGATTACTGCTTCAATTGATTCTTTAAGATCTCAAATAATGAGACAATCTTTACATTAAATAAAGTTTGATATCATAAATAATGGAATGATGAATTAAAAGGTATTGATTCAAATGTTTTATGTAATCGGTAGGAAATATATTGATCAACGCAAAAGAGGCTTGATAACTTTTTATTATTACTCCATTTGATAAAATAAAATATGTAACATTTATCTCAACATTTACAATGACTTCTTTGTCTGCTTCTGCTAGTGTAGCCATTAACTTTTGTTTTCTGACGGAGGCCCCGAACCTATGCTCAAAATTTCAAAACCCACGTTGATTGAATGATACTGAATTTCAATTCCAGTTAAATATTTAAATTGGCCGTCCTCTATTTTGAGGTAGATTATGCTCAAAATTTAAAACTGCATTGACATTACGTACCGGTATGTAATATTTTAGAAATCTTCCTGTACATTTTTTAAATTTGTGCGTCAGGCATTCAGAAAATCAATGAAACTTATATTTTTTGTGAATTTTCTAATTTTTGTTTTCTTTTACTTTCAGGAAACTGAAGAAGAATGCCGTCCCATCAATTTTCCCAGGTTTCCCAGAAAGGCTTCAGTACCATCCTCCTTGCCCTCGTAGTGCAAATGCCATCGCCGAGTCCAGAAGAGCAGCGGATAGTCAACGCTTGGAAGAACTATGCGACGAGTTCTTGGAGGAAGACAAGGTGGAATCCTTTGAGGACATTATGAACAGAATTGATGATGAATCAGTGCCAGAAAACTACTTTCGTCTTCATTCAAAGTTACATTTTCTCCTCTTTGATGAAAATGTTCCTCATCCAGTGATACTTCTTTCTGTTAATATCAAAAGTGATTTGACTGTTGAGATATATCTTAAATCCCACAGTGTACCCAGCTCGAAGTATAAAGACATTTTACCATCTGAGAAAATTGAAAGAATCAGTCAAATTGTGAATTTATTGGCATTATCAAAATCATGGATTGCTGAAACGCATATCCCAGGAGAAAACATAAAGAAGTCGGTAGAATTCATTGAACGCGAGAAAGAGATGCTCGACAACAACAGCGACAGCGCAGATTTGGTTTTGAAATTGAATTTCTTGATTGAACAACTTCGGCTATCATCCTTTACCGATAAAGGCAGGCGATACTCAAACGATTTATTGGCGTTTGCTTTTTTGGTGCATGCTTCTAGTAACGCAGCTTATCAGACTCTGTTATCCTCAAACTGTCTCAATCTACCAAGCGTTAAGACTTTGAACAATCTTTCATCTCCATGGAAAGCAGATTGTAGTAAACTAGACAGTAATTACTTGTCATTGCGATCTCGTGATCTCAATGAGTACGCTCGCCATTGCATTTTGATGATCGACGAAATTTATGTTTCCCGGAAAATTGAAATGACGAACGGTAAATTAATCGGCATTGCTGGAGATCACCCAACCCCTGCTTCAACTTTGTTGGTATTCATGATGAAATCTCTATGCCACTCTTTTCAGGAAGTCGTGGGAATGTACCCTGTACACAGAATATCAGGGGAATTGATTTTGTCCCTTTTCCGAACGCTTATTACGAAGATAGAAAAAGTTGGCCTACGAATCGATGTACTTTCTACAGATAACCACTTAGCACATAGAAGATTTTTTAGGCTTTTATCTGATGACGAAGAACTGCATTCAGCTGCCCAACACCCGTGTGAGCAATTCAGACGCTTATTTCTAATTATTGATCCTACTCACAATATAAAAAATGCCTACAACAACTTCCAAAGAGCCAAAAATTTCATCATACCCTATGACCTTCTCTCCAACGGCAATCGCGAAAGTATTTCTGTCTCATTTAACGATGCTGAATCAGTTTTCCACGAAGAGTTCGACAAGCCCGTAAAATTAGCATTTAAATTGTCCAAGAGAATTATAGATCCAACAAGGATAAGAAGGATAACAAGGATAAGAAGCATACGGATTTCATATGACAGTAATATTTTTGAAGATAATGAGAAGAACGAACGTTAAAAGCATGGTGAAAGGAAAACATAAGCTAAGTGCGGCCCAAGATCCAATATCATCAATTAATGATTGGAAAATCAAATATCTGGAAGACTTTGTGGAATGGTTGGAGACTTGGAGGCAATCTGGCTTGAAAGACTTTACAAAAGAAACATTTATTGCTCTGCATCATTCAACAAAAGCTTTGATTGAAATAATAAAATTTTTACTTTTGGAGTGTGGATTCAACTATGTGCTGTGCGGAAAAATTCAGTCGGACCCACTAGAAAGGCGCTTCAGTTGGTACAGACAAGCATTTGGTGGCAACTATTTTATTTCTGTCAGAAACATCCTCAGCACTGAAAGAAAAATTAAAACAATGGTTCTTTTAAAACATAGCAGAATACCTCCAACTATTCTGAGAAACCCCAAAGAGCATGAATCGAAGACACTTAAATCAACTGAAGAGACAGCAGTTGCAATTTTCGAAAAGCTTCCAATACCGAAATTTGTTTCACCCCCATGTCAAGACCTGAAGGTTATATTCAAAATCGGTGGTTATATCAGTCGTTCAATTAGTCAACGAAATCGATGTGAATTTTCTACAGACCTACTGATCGTCGAAGAAAAAAGTGAGGACAATTTAAATGAAAGTTTTCACCTACCAATTGAAGTGATGACTCCAATATGTGAATTTTTTAGAAGCATTAACCGAGGAGGACTAACTGTACCGAGTGATTTGTGTCTGACTGCTTGCTGTAGAGCGTGGTCTGATGAATGATTTGAAAACAATGTTCAAAACTGAATCTCTTCCTTGTAATCAACACCTTGATTTGTTTCTTTCTCTGTATTCAAAGTGCATTGAAATCACGACGAAATGTTTGTGTTTTTTCAATGTTCTGGTGGCCATGATGTGCTTGTCAATGTTTTAAAAACTTTTTTAACTGTATGATCAAAAATTTCATGAATGATGTAAATATTCATAATACTGACAAAGAGAAAGCACGAAAAATTCAGAAATTAACAAGTAACTTTGCATAACATATCAATTGTCATCAATTGTATTGGATTCAGCTATGATTTGAAATTAATCCTGCAAAATTTCTATACACGCTTGTCCTTTTGAGATGAAGTTCCTTTTAATGCTATTGCATGATAATGTTTATCAAAGTTTTAATTATTATATTCATGGTATTGACAAGATAAAGGCAGTGATGCGAGAAATGTGTCTGCTGTTTCAAGCCAGAAAGTGCACATGATTATTAAAAACAAAGGCGATTAGGTGCTTATACACGCCAAATGTGAACTGTGAGCTACCATTCACACTTCTAGCGAGCGAGTGGTATTGACCCTTCTTCCGTATTTCCCTAATTTCAAGTTTCCCATCCCGGCCACTACTATTAAGGAATCCATGGTCGGTATGCCTGAGTGTTCGGTTCATCAAACACAATGAGCGAACTGCATCCTCCCTCAGTGGTGTGTGCACGCTGCTGCCTGCTAGTGAATTGATTTATTATATCGCTGTACTGAGGTGACTTGACAATTGTCGCGCAGACGGTTACTCGAACAGATAGCTCAGTTGTGTAATGCCAGTGAACAGATTCTCTCAATGGCTGCTTGAGACAGCTTTGATGGATTGGCGATCGAAAATCATCTTCTGTTTCCCTCAAAGTTGCGCACATGTAAGGGAAGAACTAATGAAGTTATAAAAGATGGTGAGTACCAAGTTATTATTCCATAGAATGTGACCATTAAGTCAAATTACTGTGGCACTCATGTACCGTAAGTACGACTATTTCACATAGTTGCATGCCTAATATTTTTGGGATTGTGTATATTATAGGCCGTAATCTGTACATTCATTGACCAATGCAAGAAAGCCGCAAGACATCTGTTTTTTTACACGAACCTGAAAGAGACTTTTACCAAAGAAAGATTTTGTTTATATTTACAAACGTTTTGTCCTTCCAATCTTGGAATGTTCTAGCCCTTTATTCAGTGGTTTAATCAACAAAAATTCCGAGAAATTAGAGAAGATTCAAATGCGATATCATCACATAATATGTAGTCTTCTTTGTGATTGCGGAGTAGTTCCGTCCCTCGCCTCAAGAAGAAAAAATCAAACACTAGGATTATTTTCGGCTATGTCGGACGCCAACCATGCTCTTCATACATTGCTTCCTCCAACGCTGCGATTTTCTGGACATTATGAGATGTTCTTTTGTAAAACACAAAGAAGATTTAATTCATGTAAAATCATTGTACAATAATTCTTTGACTTAGTAAGAGATTTCAGCGATCGTCAACCCCTGAGAATATTTTGCTTTGAATATCGAATGTGAATATCGATGTATCGTCTCGTAATTGGAACGATTTTTGTTATAAATGTCTCAAAACACCTTCTGTACCGTCTGATTTTCAATCTCATAATAATCGAGTAAAATTATTGTTATTATGTAACTACATGTATTTGTCCAGCATTGATATGAGAGTAAAGAAATCTCTTTAAACCGAAGCCCTTCTGAAATGAAGAATAGAAAATGCAGTGTTTGAAATATATGAGGAAATATGCCTTGACTGTTCATGAAATTAAAAATTATCTACGCATAATAGATAACATTCATGTTTATAAGTCTATACAATGTTAATTCTATGATTCTCTACATCAAATTTTAAATCTTTTGTATTTACCATGAATTCTTTTCTTGATAATGGATGGTGTAATAGTCGAAATATATTGATCAACCTTTTATACGATTTTATAATAAACAACTTCTTTTTTTTTTAATGTATATTTCAAATTAGTTGTAGGCTTTGGTATGCAAAACGATGTTTTGCATTTCAGACATAAACAGATGATCAACAAAAATCAACACCCGATATGCGACTGGACTGAACGAAACCAGCTCATGCAATGAGTCCATTTGATGAGTCAGAAGAGAAAGAATTCCGGTGATTTTTATTTAAGATATCCAGATAGCCAAGAAATTCCAACCATTGGCTTGACAGGCACATGCATTTTTCAAGATGGCGGTGCCAACTTCACATCACCGCTATTTAGCTTTCGAGTTGGTTTTCCACCGGATCTGGTGAGATTTTAGTGAAATAAACGAGTGGCACATGCTGGCACACTCCATCAAAATCGATTCTGACCACTGGCTTGACTGGCACATGCATTTTTCAAGATGGCGGTGCCAACTTCACATCACCGCCATTGAGCTTTCGTGTTGGTTTTCCACCGGATCTGGTGAGATTTTAGTGAAATAAACGAGTGGCACATGCTGGCACACTCCATCAAAATCGATTCTGACCACTGGCTTGACTGGCACATGCATTTTTCAAGATGGCGGTGCCAACTTCACATCACCGCCAGCGCATTGAGCTTTCGGGGACTAATTTCTCCGCAAGTACGCCGTCTTAAGAGCAGAAACGTGCTGGCACAATGTTTTTGATGATCATCTCTCAGTTGTACTTGTTTCGTGTGTTTTATTTGCGTATATAAAAAAAGAATTCAGTGGCGGTGATAACTTTTCATCACCGCCATTTTCTGGTTTCGGGGACTAATTTCTCAGCAAGTACAGTGATTTAGGTGTAGAAACTTGCTGCCACAATGTTTTTCTTGGTCTTCTATCTGTTGTGCGTGTTTCGTATGTTTTGATTGTGTATTTTCGAAAAAAAAATTTAGTGGCGGTGTTATACTTCACATCACCGCCATGTCGAACTTTTGAGCAGCGATTTCTCCGAAACTAGGTGGAATTCTTTCAAAATAATGGGTGGCACATGCTAGCACACACCAAATGCATCGATCTGTTAGGTTTATTTGAGTGGCACATTCCATTTTCAAGATGGCGGTGCTGAGTGGCGGTGCTAACTTCACACACGTAATAAACGTTCATATGTTTTCATACTCATGCAGCAGTTGAATCTAGCCGGACAAATCAAAGAGTAACAATGTAATAATAGAACGAGTCAGATATCGCCGCAATATTAGAACTACTCAGGTGAATGCCCTCAATCGAGTTCGAAATTTAATGTAATAACGCTTCTTCGTTCTCGATCAAGAGCGATGTATTGACAATCACGCTAATTTGTGCTCGATCGAGTGCGAAAAAAGAAAATCGCGTTTGGTCGCAATACATTTAATACATTAAATCGACTAATGTTTGGTAATGGGAGGCTATGGTGGGATTAGGTTGACCAATAGGTCTAAGCTATCGGCGGCAGCTAAAGGTTACGTTGGCTTAAAGAGGCAATAAAGTGGGATCAAATTGGCGTTTGTTGACATAAGGATGGCTAGAGCGGCGCTTTGATGTCCATCATCGCACGAAAATAAATTGGATTACGTTGGCTCAAAACCGGTTCTAGGTTGGATTGCCTTCAAAGAACCAATATAGGCACGCTGTATCATTTCCAACTTTTGGTCCAACGCAGTACCAACGTATCTGTGTTGCTTGGGATTACCTCACCAAGGATGTCAGGCACAGACTATCTGTAAAATATTATCATTTCCTTCTGCTTTAGGCTATCATGATCAGTCAATTCCGTTGCAATTTCTTCAAAACTGCATAAATGCGCATATCTCACATTGCAAACAATTCCGACTGTACCTTTGAGTTCAAAGATATTTAACACTACTTGTTTATATGAAGCTAGATTGGACATAATTCAATTATCGTGGCACCTCTCTCGTTGCCTAATTAGACTGGCAAAGAAGCATTACGAGCATAGGGACAATACTGCTTTTTTGCAAACTGCTCTGAATGGGTTTCACGCGAATCACGATCTCGCGGTTTTTCTTTTCACAAATAACGCGAGAAATAATGTGGCGCATAAATGATTAGTTGTCGTTCAAGTCAGAACTATAAAAATCGTTAACAAGTTTTGAGTGAAAACAGGGGTCTAATTGCATTTTTGCAGTTATCTCCAGTGTTTTGCGAGGGCACGATTTCTTTTTGGTTCAGGCATTTGAATTATCAACCTAGTTATCATTTAGAACGTTTGTGGCGTTTTTTACTTGTGTTGATTTCGTGCGAGAATTATTTTTGACAAGGTTTTCTAGGAGTTATGATTTAGTTGTTTAATAAAGCCACGTGCTTTGCTACAATGGGTAATGTCATAGGGTTATTGCTGAAAATTTAAGTAAAGGTTGGTGATTAGATGATGTAGTCAGTTTAAGGCAGCGGCTATTACACCGGCTGGGCCGATACAGCTTCGGTTTTGGCTATTGCACCGGCTGAGCTTTTACAACACTACACCATGTCTGTTGTCCCACCTCGTGTTTCCCAGCTGTTAAAGACTCCAAGTGACTTAATGTAGCAGGAAATATGTACAGTGATGTGTCCTAATTCTATCTTGTCTCGCCTTCAGCCTTTTTTGTGACCCCATTCGTGGGAAGCATATTTCCTATAGTTTTGAACTACGCCAAAACACTAAAAGAGACCCTGTTTGTGATCAATTCTTATTTTTTTCTAGAATCTTATTCTGTGGTTGATATTTTTGTGCACAATTTGGTGTAGATGTTTTCCACTTTTCTCTTGTGATACGATCAATACCACCTTCTCAATCGCTGTGATATTCACGAGAACGAAACTGGACCGACTCAGCCGTTGTAGCAGCCATCACTGCCTTTCATTTCTTGTCTTTTCAATGGTGCTTCTTGACGTGATTCAAATTATATGTGGGCCTTAATTTTTGTTTAGTGTTTTAGCAATTATTTTCTGTTTCAACAAATAATCATTTAAGTAAATACTTGAGAGGCCGTATGGACGACATGTACATCGACAGGCTACGTACAAGTTGAGCATATTACGGATCCTGTAGATGGTGATAGTTCTTCATGATATAGCCCACTTGTCTTCCGAAAAGTGAATCTTGTCAATTAATGATGCGGACTTTAGACGTCTATATAGCCTAGTCAACCGCCTAACAGACATGATTTGCATCTTCAGTTTACATGTTCTATGCTATTTCTAAGCACACAGTTGGCTCTTGAAATCCTATCGAGCATTTACTCATTTGTAAAATACTGCAATTGTTCTTTTTTTTATCATTTCAATTTCATCCCAAATTCTTCAGAAATTTGTCAAATGTAAAGAACATAGATCTACTGAGCACGATTTTCTACAAGTCAGGATTCCGGTATTCTTCTCATCTCTCCTACTGTTAGTTTCTTGTACAATTTCGTGTTGACTGTGTACACCCTCCGACGTATCACCTTCGCTCCTCTCGAATGAATTTCAATAGTCAACTGAGAAATTCAATTTCAGGTTTTTGGATCTGCCATTCAGGCAAATACCTCGATGCCAAAACTTCTTGTACCCGCAGATAATCAAGGAGTTGGGCACTCATTCCAACACTACACTAGTTTAGCCGAATTCTAGGATTCATGGAAAAATTTCACTCATCTATATATTTTTCGGTGGCAAATTCTCGAAAGTTACAATAGCCGATGAAAATCAGTCGAAAATCACTTAACTGTAATTCTAGACACCACCTCTACGGTAGTTGTGGTGATAAGTGCATGAAGCTGCTTGTTTATTAACAATTAAAAGGTAAATTTTTACAAATTTGATGCAATCTTGGACGGAAAATAAGTGAAGCCACCCTGTCATTCGTCCATGTTTAAACGGGATGAGATGGCCTACTAAAATTGCCCAGTTGGTAATATATTTGCATGATGTACTCCCAGATTATTTAGAACTGATTATCGTTTCAATTGCTATTTCACTGCATTGAGACATCTCAGATGCCTGCCATATGAGTAGGCCTAAGTAGCAGTTCTTACTCTAGTAAGATAACTGTACCCAGGGTGGCGGCCGAGTGCGGGAATTTTGTTGCGTCCCGGAAATCGCCCTTAAATTTTAGTGAAATAGCCAATTAGGTGGCTCTTAAGTAGCCCGGCAATGCCATTTTGTGACTATTTACCACTAAGTTCAATGAGCAGAATTTCTTCGATTTCAACAGTTATTAATATGGCTGTTTTTAAGCCCACTATTTCTATTAAATTAAAGTGCATCAGAGTTTTCGTTCGAATTTCGAATGAAAGTCAGTGACTAAGCTAAGTCATGAGTTCGAAGCCATACAGTAAATCATGACAAGAATCAATGGGGCTTATGCATAGACCACTACTTCCAAATGTCGGGGTCGCTAGTTTATGGAACCATCCGGAGCTTCTTCCAGCGGTAAAGATTTTGCTCTCTGATGCGGTCCGGACAATACCAGAAACGCGGGGAATATATCAATAGATACCGTTCTAAGTACCTAATCAAGCACATTTTGCTAGCTCATACCATCCCGGTAAAAAAAAACTGTCGGGATCTGTCGGTCAATTGTCGGTAAATTGTCGGCCCGACAATTTACCGACAGATCCCGAGTTTTTTTCACCGGGATATGCACAAAAAAGGCCCAGCCACTAAATACCTGGATACATGTGTTTAACGGCGATATACACACATGTGTTTCTTAACAAAGTGCACCGAAATACTAATCGACGGTCAAATAAAATCTTTCAAGAGTACTGAATTAGTTGAAGGCCTATTAAAAATTTGATGACATTACCTGTACTATGCCTATTGTTTTGAACGTAATCAGAGCCATAAAAGTTCTTTGATTAAACTTAAGTAGGCCTACACATTTAATCGCACATTTAGCTGCTTAGCTATTTTTTGAAACAAGCACAGTTAATCAGGTCCTTATTCAGTGGCTTGTAGCCATGAACTACTTATGAGATCTGCATTACAGTGATAGAAAGATTAATTTTTGTGTACTCGCTAATGATCAAAACGCAATTCATTTTCATCAACTGATGAATTTTATTTTTATAATTTTTTCCATACAATTTTTACCTATAGTCTATTTGAACCGCCATCGCTATCATTTGAATCAAGAAAGATCAAGACATTGATTCTCTAACATTATATCTGACTTTGCTGGAAACATCAGACACAACTTTTATGACAGACGGTTGCCATGTGTCCTTTGTTTCTGCGCAAACTGATACAAAAAGGATGACAAGTTCAGACGTTTACGATTGTTGTTGTTTTACCCGGCTCCGTCCAGTGGATAGGAGGCTTCGTATCAAGACAATACAAAGCGACAGACCTAGTAAGCAAATATATGCCCACTGCTGGTAAGGATATGGGCACTCCGATACCACCGGAGTGCTGCCATGCCAAGGGTGAACAGCATTGACCGGGGTAGTTAGCATCCCCGATGGTCCGCCCCAACCCTCACCGTCGAAGAGGGGCGGCGGCCATCGCTGAGGGGACTTTGGAAAGGGAGAAGTCATAATATGCCACAGGGGATGAAGCTCTGAAAGCTTTGATGCATATCCCAACATGAGATTCGGTTGTCAGGATCCCCCCGCAATATCAACTTAGTATAGCCACCGATGAAGGGCAATGAGAAAAAAGTTATCAGACTGCCAACACCAGAGCTGCAGTGGTAAAAGGTCCCTTTGATTCGCCCAGGGCTGCCACTCTTCCGGTTTTAACCGGAATTCCGGCTTTTTTTAAACTTAACTAAGTAGTGGGAAAATGTTCTACCAAGGAACAGAAATTTGCTTAGAGCAGCATTGTAGGGGCCTTCTTGAGATCGCTATGAAGTCCTTTTAGATTGTAAAGGGCCCTTTTGACATCGTGTAGGGGCCCTCTTGAGATCGTTATGAGGCCCTTTTAAGATTGTGAAGGGGCCCTTTCAGATTGTGAAGGGCCCTTCTGACATCGTGAGGGGTCCCTTTAAGATTGTGAAGGGCCCTTTTGAGATTGTGAGGGGGCCCTTTTGAAATTGTGAGGGGGCCCTTTTGAGAGCGAGAGGGGCCCTCTTGAGATCGTCAGGGTTTCACTTAGATTGTGAAGATGACCTTTTGACAACGTGATGGGCCCTCTTGATATTTTGTGGGGACCCTTTTAGATTGTAAAGGAGTCTATTCAGCTCGTGAAGGGGCCCTTCAATTTTAAACAATCATGAATTTCAAAGCAGGTACTTTCGAAAAATCCGCGTGACACTTGATCAGAAGATCCTTCTACAATTGCAAGTCACTGATTCCTTCGTCAATCATGAAGAAACAGGACTCAACGCAAGTAATCAAGATTCCGAAATAAGAAACAATTTTAGGTGGGAATGCTTGAAGAAAAATTTGTATTACGTTCGTATAGAGTTTTGATTGCTTTGATTCTCTACAAAATGCGCCTTTCAAGAGGCGTGCTAGAAAAATAAAAGTATGAAAGAGAAATCTACCAAATGTTTCGGGAATACAAGGGGTTGACGAATGAATATGTGATTACCTGTTGCAAAAGCGGTTAAATTTCGGATAAGACACCAATGAAAATTGAAATTGCAAGCAACTGCTTAAGTGATCAACATTTCCTTTCGTATTGATGCTATGTTTACTTGTGCCATGGCCTGTGAGCTTTGTTTGATAAAGTAGCTGTCACAAGTTTGTTTATTTTTTTTAGATATGTCATTGTTTTTTCATTTCTTATGTTTGAAATACAAGAGATGAGAGAAAGGCTTGATTTGAATCATTGCCGGACCTAAAGCACTTTTCAGTCGGAACGGCAAACGTTTTTGGCTTCTTAGCCGTCATCGTTGCAATGTACCCTATTGTAAGGAATCAGTAACTCACCGCGCAAACCATCAGTACCTGGATGTGCTTGGAAATTCGGCAGCTCACCTTCGTGCTATTTGCATTCCTGTTTACAAACATGAATTTTTGAGAGCGAGCTCTAGACAAAGAGATTTCAACTACATGCATTTCATCAATTGTAGATGTCTGTAGTTCGGATGAAGATCTATCTGCATGTGAGTTACTGACTATCTACAAGCATACTGACTGCACGGCTAAAATTCCAGAAAAGTTAGTCCACTACTTCTCGTAATGGCTTTAATCAAATATCTCTCTCATCTCTTCCTTTTTTCCTTTCATGGTCTGGGCATCATTTCAGATTAAGTATCATATTAACTAGCATGGTGTCTGTAATGTGCGATAGGTTTTAGTCGTCAATTCATGCTGTGTGACATGGATTAATTTTTTTGTGTAACGTGGCGGATGATGCTTTACTTAGATATTTGTTTATGATATAATTTTCTTTCCTGTTAATATAAGAGGATATCTCACAATGAGCCCCAACGTCACTTTCTTATAAATTCCCTATTCTCTCACTAATCATTTCAAAGCTTTTTGAAATGGCAATTAGCGACTCAATGATGAGTTACTGCAAGTTATTTATGATTCAAAAGAAAGCAGTTGTTAACACTAGTAACACTATGACAATTTATTTTCTTCTTGCTCAGCATTTGCCCGAACATAATCTTATTCTTCAGTCAGCCGCGTAAGAGCATGTCTCCACACAATCGCTCGTCAATCTGGTGAAAAACGGTGCAAAATTTGTTTTCCAGTTCATCCAAAAGAATAGGATGAC
Organism: Prostheceraeus crozeri; assembly: GCA_907163375.1. Lineage (NCBI taxonomy): Eukaryota > Metazoa > Platyhelminthes > Polycladida > Euryleptidae > Prostheceraeus > Prostheceraeus crozeri. Next base: position 158,523 of record CAJQUW010012101.1, on the reverse strand, counting down.
TCCAGTGCAGCATTTCCTTAACATGTTCAAGCGAATAAAAAGTCACAAGGCATTAACTGTAATATCGGAAGCCATTCCATAGGCTGTCATTGCGGTCAATCCATGATTTAGGAAAATGATTGTTCAAATAATTTACGATCGGTCGGCAGTAGTGCGCTGCCACTCCATCCTGCATGAAGATGCTCCTATCCTGTGACATTCGGTATCACTTTACACAGCATGAAAAGGAAGTTTTTACCATTCATTGTCAGTTTCTCGAAAGAAAAATGGCTCAGTTGCGCTTCATAAGGAAATGCCAGCCCAAGCTTTTAGACTGCGTTGATCCATGGATTTTGTGTTAAGGTATTTGTTGTGACCAGACCGCTCTGCAGAGTCAGTCTTCCAAACATCGAACAGCTGACAAGCCATTCCCAGTGGTTTCAAAAAAGACAAGATCTTGTATCGTGTGACGTCTTGGCATGATTAATAGAAAATGACAGCTGCACAAGAATAATGCCTTCCAATTTTGAATGTAAAATTTCTGAACGAAATGAAGAAGTTTATTTTTGAAACAGTTAAGCTGATTATTCATTCCGGTTTTGAGTTACGGGAGAGGGAGGAGTCTCAGTAGTACATTCTGTTTAGACTTCAAAAGCAGTTCTTTCGAAAATAGTAGTTTTTCCAGTCATGCATTCTAGTGAACCTAGTAAAAACTGATGTTTGAAAAAGCATTAGTAGCAATATTGTGCCATTTATTTACTTGTTGACTGAGGATTCATTAGCATCTTTATTGCAGCAGACCCAACTTCTACCTGAACGCTTTCAAAACTAATCGGATTGTGGGATATCGATTGATCGTAATTTTTTTACTTTAAGTGGGCCCACGGCTACGCATTTTATGGGGGCCCATTCCAATTTGACTTTCCGGATTTTATTTTTGATAAGAGTGGCAGCCCTGGATTCGCCATTTACAGTGCCTTTTACGACACGCGGGAGAACGTCGGTCCTATTCAATTCTGTCCCGAGAACCGCACAGGTGGCGTCTACGGTTTTCGTCCAGTGTGGCAGTTTCCTGGCTTCCCATGTCGATACTTCTTTATAGGATCGTGCCATTGCATTAACATGCACATTTTGATACCATGGTTTTCTATCATGGTTGTTGCTTGTCATTTGTTACTTCAACTCAACATGTTTGAACATTTCAGTCTGATAAATCGTCAAAATACAACTTTCTAGAATTTTATGAATCAGATGATGAAAATGAAGAATTTTTTATCTTTGGAAAGTTCAGGAAATTACCTTTTCTGTCGATATGAAATTATTCAGATCCCAAGGATTTCATTGAGTGCAGGCCAATGAGGAAAAGCGCATGGAAACTTACGGACCAGCGGTCACAGAATTCAAAAATTTTGATAACTGATTGCGGTGAGGTCAAATATCGTTCATTATCTAACGCGTCAAAATTTAGTGGCAAAATTCAAACAGGAAATGTTTTAAATGTGATAAAAATAGCTTAAAGAAATGTCCGGTTAATTCTTGAGCGATGTAATTGGAATGCAAATCTGGTCAAGATGTGTAAATTCGGTAAAAGAACCCGTGAATCGCCTGGAAATTTGAAGCTTGAAATCTGGCCGCCACCCTGTGTACCACATTCATGGGTGAGATTCTTCCGGAAATTTGGCATGAACGTTATTAGGTCTCGGGATTCGTCCAAGAACGTTATAAAACAGAAGGATGGGGGTAGGGTTTTTTCTATGGTTGTTGAATTTTTCAGTACGTTTTGAGAGGCAAAGTTTTTTAAGATTGTTTTTCTATTTTCCTATTTTCGTCAAACATATTTTTGATTTGACTCAGGCATATTTTAGTAAATATTTATCAGTAATTATTTCAACTTAGAAAGTAATATAGTAACATATATGCCAGTGAATTGTCTTCTCCCTGCCTTAAATACTAGTTGAGTGCTGTTTCTTCGGTTGAAGAATTCGAAATTTATTTGCCATTAATCGAATACAGAAATCTTATAGAAGCGCATGGCGACGCCGCTTGATTAAAATTCAATGAAATCTTAGTATTTCTTTTAAACTTCAGTTCATTACGAGAAAACAGCAAAACTTCAAGAAAGAAGTCAGAAACAAACGAATTATTCGAAGAATATTTCGAAGAATAAGCCCATTTTACAAGACCTAGTTTATCCACTTATTTTTGCATGCTTAGTTGCTGTGAGGCCTGCCAACGGTACCGCGTATAAAAGTCTTGCCACTACAAATTGCTATTAAGCCAACGATGGGTTTTTTGAGAAGGTTGTTTGCCTGTCGTTCAATTTGCTGTCTTACGCATACACATTCATGATGTCCTCATACTTAACTGTGATCAAAATGAATTGCCGACTATGCTATGAATGTTTTCCCTTCTATGAATTTGAAATGCTGAACTCTTCTAAATAACAACTTCATTAGAAAGCTATGATCTTGCACACTTTTAGTAGGCTATTCATCAATTATCATTTTCATGTTTACATTTCATACGCACGAACTATGCGCAGACCACCCTGACATTCGCTTTTTCGAAAATATGCCTGAATTTTCGCTTTTATCGAGTGGCATTCGTTTTTTTTTGCTTTTTTGGTAGAGCAGGAAAAAGTGTTTCGTAGTACAGGCACATGTTGACAACGCAACATGACTTTTTGTCATGTTGCCCTTTACTTTAGTCATGCTATCATCCATGTGTTGACAATTGAATGCATATCTTGACGATCTCATAATCTTATGTAATAACTATATTATATAGGCATTGGAAAATGTACCCTTATTAGCCAAAAAAGTCATGTAGCAATTCTGGAAGGCAAAGCCTTGTCGTAGTGCGTTCCGGTAAATGCACAATTTTTACAGTAACTTTGAGGCCATGGTGCTATAGCTTTTACACGATTCTGAATTGATGCATGCTGAAAGTACATGCGGTTTACATGCTACAAATGAATGTCATTGAATTTATCAGTCAAGGAATTCGAGACATCAATCCATGCTGGCTTGCCATAGACACACGAGGCCTACTATAGAATTTTCTTAGAAGACTGATTTTGGATTAGTGAAACAAGCGGTTCAGTTCGTGCGAATGAGTGAGGTGCATTGCATAATGTTGATAAATAGGCATAAGAAATTGAGATGATGATATACACAATGGAATATTTTCTGTTGAATTTTTTATTGCACTACCACTTTCACTGTAATTTTCTTGAAGTACGTGTAACTAGTCAAAAAGTTGATGTGTATAATAGTCATTTTGTATCTACTGATAAAGACATTAATATGAAGCTGATATGATCGGATATGTGTAGCCTATTGTCGTATAACCACCTGAAACTTTCAGAGTTTTAGATTGAAGAATAGATGTACCAGTAGGCTTAATGCACTATTTTGTAACTAATTTGACAACCGTTTGCATTACTGCAGTCATACTGATTGCGTCATGCTTCACCCGCTATATAAATGTATTTTCATAGCGTCTGTGTGATGAACTATGAGGTATCCACTTACCTCGTGTGCTTCAACAACTCGTGACTTCTGGCAAATGCGCCAGTAAATATGAATGCCCACATAAAATTCAACGAGAGAAAGTGGTGTCAACGATCCAAGACAATGAGAACCTTGCATCGCAAAGCTTGGGCTTGGTTTTAGACAAATTGTCTGGGCTATTTGTCATGTTTTGAATCGAATTGGAAAGAGCCAATATTGAGAGACATTGATTTTATTTTCGCTTTCGTTCATTATTACAAAATAATGAAGACAAAAATAAAGTCAATGTTTTTCAATATTGCTGTCTCCAATTCAATTCCAAGCTTAGACTTGGTTGCAGATTTTAGTAGACGTGCATGGAGCATGATATTGATAATTGGCCGTTGAAGTAGGCTGCATAGTGATAGTTTTTTATGGAATATTTTCAAAGATTTAGCCAACATAATAGTTTATCGTCGGCTTTCATCAATTTAGATCTATAATATTGATGTATATTTACACTGTAAAGTTTTGATTGAAAAAGTACTAATATATGTTTCATAACAGGCAGTTTTGATTTCTGGAATAGGCCCACTTACAGTCAAAAGCTTGACGGAAAGGGTCTGTAAAGAACCCACTCGAATGTAAGTCACTGACAGCATAATTTTCTCTCTTTGGCAGCCGTCTATTGTCGGAAAAATTCCATTTTTGAAATATTTATCATCTAATCACTATGGGGCTGCATAGTTGAGCATTATCAAATTCATTGATTGTAAATATACAAGTTGACACTTTTACATCTAAATTAACGTTTGCTCATCTAATAAAATATCAATTTTGCTCCAATAATATAGCTTAGTTATGAGCATTATCTTCCTTTACACCTATTAAGCAATATTATTATCATGATATTAGACTTGCGAGTTCAGAAAAAACTACAATAATTTTCAGATGAAACCTTTAGTGCACATTCTATCACTGTATAAAATAATTGCCATATTGATGTAGAACCTTATTAAGGATCCTTAATTCGTCATATGATCCATTTCGCATGACTTAAGTTAACAGACACCTATCGAATAAATACTTGAAAATATCAATATGCCTTGGAATATTCATATGAAAGAGATGTTCAAAGTTTCAGGCTAATTTAGCAGTTGGAAGCATGACAGCTAAAGAAATTTTCTTAACCACAGAAATTATAAAACCGTCTTCATTGCTGAAGTTTCTAGCAGTATTTTTTGATTTTTTTCAACACTATGTTTCAACAATCCTATGAAACAATCTTGGAATCTACATTATTTGTCTAAAATCGAAGCAATCTGAATTGACTGCTGTTTATATGTCTGATCATTAATAGAATACAAAAGCTAGCTTTATGTATAAATATGGTCCGGTGTATTTGCGAATCGTTTAGCAAGATGCAAGTAAAATGCCTCCTAAGTGGTACTCCGGCAAGTTATCATTTTTGTACAAGTAATATTTGCAATCTACACAGATTCGTAGTGTTCGTGGTAGTGCATGGGTTGATGACATATGATGTCTTTATAACACTTCTACATTGTTTTGATGTAAAAATTTTCGGTTCGCTTTTTTTCGCTTTTCTAAGTTTAGGATTCTTTTTTTCACTTTTTTTAAATTCGAATCGGCTGGGTGGTCTGTATACGTCAAAGTTATCTACTAATTGTATGGATGAAAATTGTCGAAGCTTGATGTTGGTGTTGCCTGCTTGTGAACGGAACCTTTATTACAATCTTATGACAGGTGAGTTTGTATATTGTAAGTACCGGTACTTCTGTATGTACAATTTATCCGTTAAGCCAGTGATAAGTCTTCTCACTGCCCTCCAATGTTTCGTCGAAAAATCGCTTAGTTGTATATCGAATCAACTCACGGATTTGATTTTGAACTTCAAGTGGCAGTTGGAGTCGATTAGCGCATTACAGAAAAAACCTCGAGCAAATGAAATCCGGATAAGGAATGGATAGATGCCATAACTCCTAATTGTATCCAATGCAGTGATTGGATTATTAAATCCATTCGATTCATTTCTTTGTTGGTGAAGAATTTGTGATAGAGAAAATGTAAAATGGGTTTTACAAGACGGATATAAATGATTAAGCGGACACAATGACTTCGGCAATTGAAGTAAGTCATGAAAAGTCGCAATTACACAAATGATAGGCCTATAAGCAAGTAGACTTCTTCTCGGATCTACGAAGATTTCTCCTTCTTGAAGAAGGCCTGTAATCTGATACTGTGTTTGCGCTGGATATTGAGTTTCAAGATAAATCTGAAAATAAGAATTTCTGCTCGAAATAATTCGTTCGTTGATATTTTCCTGTAACTGGCTACTTGAGTTGTCGTTAGATCATCAATATAGTTCAGAGGTGTCCAAAGTGTGGCCCGTTGGCCGCATGCGGCCCACGTCCTTTTGAAATTTTCAGAAATCGTTTCATTTTTCTCATCTGTAGAGTTACGTTGAATTGTTATTTTCTAAATTGTATATTTCAAGTTTAAATTGAAAATTTAGATATCACAATGATGATTTCGTTTTTCATGACGATAGTATCAGCAGTTGTTGAAGCCTTTTATACCTTGATTTAAGACTCCGTCAAGCGATTCCAAGACTTCCAGCACATTGAGAAAATTTTCAATGTCTTCAATGCTCCGCTAGCGATAGCTATATCAGAAGCAGATGAAGCTTTGCAACTTGAATTGTATGGCTTATAAATTAATCAGTTTTGCCTATGCAAGGCTACTCAGCCAATCATTCGATTTTGGCCTCTTCTTTTTGAATATCACCACCCCAATTAGTAATCCGCTTTCACTCATTGTTTGGAAGTATTTGTCCTTGTGAGTCAAACATTTTCCACAATAAAGTCTATCAAATCTAGAGCGCTTTAGCCTCAGTTGACGCGAAGAAACTGACCTACAAAGTGCAGTAACTACTACTAGTAACTAGGAATTTACTTGATTTACTTGCGTCTAATAGGCGTAGATAGTGAAAAAGTTGAATAATGTGAACTGCAGTCCGCGGCCTTATTTCCCTGCCAAATGCTGCCCGCGCCCGTATAAAGTTTGGACAATCCTGATAGAGGTTCAAGTTGCTTTCAAGCAACGACCGCAATCGGTAATGAATGCTCCATATCGACCACAAAGACATATTTTACTGTGCCGACTTGCGCATTATGGCATTTTCAGTGAAATTGCTCTAAATATTCTTGAGGAATTCTGAATGGAGTTCCCTTGTCGAATGTTATAAGTTTAGAAGACCTAAAGGGCGCATCGAATAATCTTGCTAGTTGCTACATTTTCTGATGCGTCGCAAGTCACACTGAGTTATAGTTGATGATTGAAGATGTCTTGATACAGATAATAGTGGATTACATTTTACCAATAGCAATAGTACTTGATCTGACTAGAATGATGTCAAATACTAATTAATCTAGTCAGATCAATTACTAGTGCTATTGGTAAAATGTAGTCCAATACTATCTGTCGCATATTTCTATTCCTCCTTTTCCCTACTGAAATTTGTTAACATAGTTTTTACTTTTTACTAGATTTCTTGTCTACTCCCTTATTTCCTATGTTAATGTGAAATTTGAATTCATGACCTTTGCGTTTATGTTAAATTCCTTCTATCTGATGATGGTTGCCGAATAGCAACCGAAATTAATTATATCATAATTAAAGTAAAACATCACCAAAACCTTCGCTCTTCCTCAACCATTAAATATAATGAGTTATAGTTATCATTCATTCATGATATTCTCTTAGAATTTGACTTAATTCTAATTTATTTTTACCTCTAATCATTTGAACTTTATTGCTGACGTAAGAGGGAGATTGCCCCTTGATTCATGAATGCGAGCTTAACGACGCCCTCCTGGTTAGCAGTTGAGTTCCCGATTTCATCAGCTAGCCGATTTTACTTTCTTCATGAATGGAAGCTACGAATGAATGGTGTATGTATTGCTGTTGAGGATAATATTCCATCTTCATTTTGTTACTTGGGATTCAGAATGAATGGTGTATGTATTGCTGTTGAGGATAATATTCCATCTTCATTTTGTTACTTGGGATTCAGAATGAATGGTGTATGTATTGCTGTTGAGGATAATATTCCATCTTCATTTTGTTACTTGGGATTCAGACGTGAGTAACAAATTTCTTTATGTTAATAGCAAAAACAAATTCTAAGCCATTTATTTGGAAACTCGTGTAGGTGCCAACAAACGGAAAATTTGCCGTTGACTATTAGTTAATACTTGTAATCGTAAATACTTAGTCAAGAAAGAGAACGTGGAAAGTTTAAGCAATTAGTTGGAAAAATATTATGCGGTAACTACGGAACTGACAACCACTCATATTTTTTGAATATCACATTTTTTGCAGTAAATCTAGCGCAAATTGTATTTCAATATTAGTGGGGTTATCGAAGAAAAACTCTTTGTTAACCTTTCGATGTATGAATTAAAAATACACGTTCGTTCACATACCGTAGTCGTTTTGTCATTATATATTTTATAAGCTTTTACATTACCAAAAACTGAATTAATTTGTGGTTAGGAATAGAAGACACTTGGAATCAGGAAGTATAAAAGAACAAAATGTCCATGAAATAACTCCCCGATTTCTCTTTCAATAGCCTCATTTTTATCAGCAAAACTGTTTGAGGTCATAACGTGGAAGAATAAGGTGATAATGCGTTTCGTAACCTGCTCAAACTTCATTCTTGTTGACTGACGCAAATATTTTCAATAGATGCGTCATTTCTTTCAGGTATTTTTATGTGTTTCTTAGGAAATTGCGAGGTGAATCTCTGAAGTTGGAATGGAGAAAGATTGTGAGTTTGATTAATTCGTGGAGATATTTTTGTGTTTTGAAGTTAGAAATATCTACTGAATTTTGAATATGCCTTCTTGAGGTTGAAAGCAATGTCAACATAGAAGCGATTCTATGTTGAATTCTGATTACTCATTTTGCTAACGCGTAGCAATGTTATGATGCGATGCGCCTCAATATTTTCAATGTCCCATCCAGGATCGCAATTTTCCGTTTTTTCACTAAATTAGTCTAACGTAAATATTTCAAATTTATGCATTCAAACCCCGGTTTTTCCGTTTTCTTGGGTAAATTGCGATCCCTGGTCCCATCTGATGTTTATCGATGATAATCTCAATGCAAGTACCTATATAGTGGATGTCTTATTTCTTTCAGTTCTCATGAGTTCTGCGACTTTGATCTCTGAAGGAAGATGAGACATGGAAAACCTAACGTGAGTTCTGGTAATTTTTTCATTTTCAGATTGTTCATTGCCTCAAATTCGTAAGTTTTGAGTCCTGTTGCGCAACTAGCCACTGGATTTAAAATTACGTTGTTTGAGGTTGGGTCGGCATATCTTTCAAATATATTTGTTAATTGATGTATCCATTTCAGTCGTTTTGTACCGATGGTCAGTGGATTCCTGTGTCATGCTGATTACAATATTAACAGTATGATCTGGGAGTTAGTTGATTATTGGACTGTACGGCATGTATAGCAGGAAAAAAATTCAAGTGAGTGAAATTTGTGGTCATTTGTAGTATTATTCGGTTTGATTCCGGTTTAGTATCATCCTGAGTACAGCAGTTATGTATAATGTCGAAATCTTATCCGTGTGATTTACACAAAAACCCGTTAAGTCAAACTGTTAATCCTTCATTAATCCTGATGAAATCCTTCACATTTGTTTAGTCTGCTGCGATGTTCTTCTATCCGTTGCTGGATCGCGAGGATTTTTGTATAGGGACAAAAGGCGGAGTTCTGTCTGATGTCCGCTTACTCGGTGGGAACTGTCATTGGCTTTATTGGAAAGATTCCTTAAAATGGTTTGTTAAAACATTTGTTTAAATGTTTGTCATTGGTTTGTTAAAAGTCTCCTTATTTGAACGCATCTTTCTACGTCCTTTGACATGCCAAAGTTTTCTATTGAGCTAATGCGTCTTGCAGTGTCTTCGTTTCCAAAAAGGAAATGCTGTTTAATTTTTCGTGAGTTTGTAGGCTTGTTAAACTAGATACGTGATTACTGTTTATGACTGGATTGTAAACGGCAGATGCTTGATCGTATGCATTATCTCATGCCCGTTATCTTATCAGTTATAAAAGGTACATTTAGCTTAATTCTAGTAAATGGGGGGGGAGATGGGATACTACGTGGAGTCTGATGGTATACCCGTGCATTTATCAGCAACCGCTACTGATAAAAACAGATTATCATGAAAGAGGCGTCAATATTTGAAGCTGTCAAATCTGTAAAGAGGAAACATGAGGCATTAGACGAGTGAAGAATCTTATTGCATGAAAGGGATAAAAATTGATTATGACAGGAAGCCATTAAAAAGGCGATTTGATCGGAGTTAGGCAAGCAAATGAATTGTTGGACAATACTCAAAGTAAAGTTCGGCACACAGAAGCATTCGAGTTATGAGTGAATAAAGAAAGCGTGTCACACATTGTTAAAAGTGGCCAAAAGGCTGAAGACTTCCAAAGAACTTGATATTTTATTGTATCACCCTGCCACCCATGCTTCACCTAGATTTCTCGCATGCTCAACTTTAGTATAACATGAGTTGTCATCTTATTTTCGTTGTAGATGATGACATGACGGACAGTGATCGAGAGAATAAATTTTCTGACTACTACAGTTAAATTTGACATATGCGCGCATAAGTGTATAATCTTTGGTATTAATGGGTTATCTCCCCCCCCCAGGTTTTCAAATTTGTCTAGCATCTGCAAAAATGTATCAATCGCCACCAAACTCCAGGTACACGTAATTAAGCATATTTTCTACCCACATATAAAATTTCACGCAGATCAGACAAGTACTTTTTGCATTAGAGACGATGACGTGAAGTGTAGCGATGTCAGCTGCTTGATTTGACTTCGTCTGTTCGACGCATTATTGCTACTCGTGTGTGCATTGTTCTCTCCACCTCTTTGTCTCATCCACTGTCATTTGAAATCTTCCCACGACCACTACCTTGCCACACCTTTATTAAGTTTAAAATGATAGTGAAATGGATATGGCTTGGTCATCATCACTACAGGTGGTGTCGGGAAATGACTTTGTTAACTTCAAGTGCTTTCTGCTCAGACGATGAGGTCAGAAGAAATCAGATCAAGCTGCAGCAACGCTTCACTTCAAGTTATCGCCCCTAATTCAGAACTTGTCCAATTTGGACAAGTTTTGGTATGTCGATAGAAAATATCCTCACTCACGTGCACTTAAAGTTTTGTAACGATTAATTCATTTCTACGGATTTTGCACAAAATTGAAAACGTGGGGGTAACCCATAAGTACCTAATCTTTTGTAATGAATATATATTCCTTCATACGTTCGTGTCTTTTTACCGATATCAAAATTACAGTAGCAACAGATGAATCTACTTCGGACCATAAGCTGATTACAAAACGGAACCTCCTGGTATGAGCTCATGTTAGCGTCTAAGGGAAAATGCGACTTTATTGTTTTCCGATGAATATCGATATTTATCTGTAAGGTGAATTAGTACTTGTGGGTTATCTCCCCCCACGTTTTCAAATTTTTCTACAATCCGTAGAAATGAATCAATCATCACAAAACTTCAGAGACACGTATTTGAGTATATTTTCTACCTACATGCAGAATTTTATGCAAATCTGAAAAGTACTTTTTGAATTTTGAGACGATGACGTACGTGGAGTGTAGCGATGTCAGCAACTTGATCTAACTTCGCCTGACCTCATCGTCTGAGTAGATAGCACTAGGTCAACAAAGTCATGTCGCGACAACGTTGCAGTAGAAGTGATGATGATCCGGACCACATCCTTTCCATTGGTGTGCTTAATTTAAGAAATGTGGTGTGGGGTTGTGGTCGTGGGAAGATTTCAAATAGTAATGGATGAGACGGAGACGGAAAGAGGACAATGCACACACGAGTAACAATAATGCGTCGAACAGACAAAGTCAGATCAAGCTGCTGACATCGCTACACTTCACGTCATCGTCTCTAATTCAAAAAGTACTTGTCGAATCTGCGTATTTTTTGTATGTGGGTAGAAAATATTCAAATACGTGTATCTGAAGTTTTGCGACAGTTTTACGGGTTTTAGACATTTGAAAACGTGGGGTGAATAACCCATAAGTAACGGCGAATTCATCAAATTCGCTTGATAATTGATATTATCAATGCTAAATGTATGGGCTGTTACTTTTCTCTGTTGCTTTTCTATTTACTGGAAAAATTTGTTCCGATGTTTCAATCATGGTTTCAATACTCGACTGCGCTAACCACTTTTGATGCAAACGCGGAATAATGATGTTCGAATGACGATTTAAAGCTAGTGATGCAAATGGAAAATTTTGAAATTTATTTTTTGGTGATTGACGTTTTTGCCTTTGTTTTGGAGACTTATTATAGTCGTTTGAAAAGACTATGTAATATTCAAAGACCGAAAACTTCTCTATCATCCCTGTATGTCAACTTTTGGAACCAACTGCACCCTCCATGTCTATTTCAGATCTTTCTAAATGAATTTCAGACATTAGATGGATTTCAGATTTCTCTCGCTGAATTTCAGATATCTGTCAGAAGCTCAACTTTGAAAAGATCTTAAATTCAACTGGAGATTCATGTGGATCATATCTGAAATTCATTTGGGCAGATCTGAAATGGAATTGGAACTGTCTGAACCATCTGAACTAGAAATGGAGGATGTGTATCCTCAGCGAAGATGTCGGACAAGGCCAGAAGTTAGAGGGTATCATAGATATTCTTTAATTCATCACAGAAATCTTTAGTGACCAAATATCCAACGAGTTTACAGTCTTTTACAAAATGGTCGCTCATGAATGCTGTGTGGAAGCTGCGTGCTTATACTTCATCACATGTTCATCAACACATGAAGAATTTCTTTCATTGATCACCGCTGCATTATAAAGCTTAACTTTCAAGCTAATAAGCAAACTCCAAAATGAAGTACAGTATTTTTGCTCTAGATCTTTCACATTGCATGAAATTATACCCCTATTGTAACGTTATTCAGATTCACGTTTAACAAATTCACGTTATCCCAAACGGTGTCTGTGTGATAATTAAAAATGCCAACAAAATGGCACAAGCCACTGATGGCAAAGGAATGTTAAAAAATCCGCGGACGGAACTCGCATTGCTACGATCGCTTTAATCGAAAAATGATGAAATTAAGAGTTTTAGACCTAATTTATTGCTACGTAGCTGTCTCACGGCAGTGGAAGCGCTCAAATTATAAGGCCTATCAAAAAAATCAAAATTTTCCATAATTTTCCAATTTTTTCCAAAATTTTCCAATTTTTTCCATAATTTTCCACGGAAAATTTTGATTCAAAATTTTCCGGAAAATTTTCATCACTATTTAAAGCGGAAAGGCACGGTCATGTGTACAGTGCTGCTAAGTAGCTAAACTGCATTTAATTTTGTTACGGGTGCACACAGCTCAAAATGGTTGGCGAAATTCATGGCTTGGCAGTTGGCAGATACAGACGCCCAAGTTATGGCAACAGTGTTGCCAGTAAAAAAAATAATTTACCGCCCAATCATGCGAGAAAAACCGCCCAAAAAGAGCCCAATTCGAAATCATATCATATTTCATCTTATAATGATTCTTCGTTATCAATATTTTATAATTAGCTATCAAGCTCAGGCCGGTTAATCCTTTAATCTATTGGCTTCTATTATTTTGCTTCTATAATTTAATCATGTTTTATAGAATATACATGGAATATGAAAAGGAAAAGTGTATATATATATTTCAAAAATGTATATATTTGTTACTTCAATATGTTTATCCCGCAGCAGAAGGCTATAAGTATACAATAAATCTAACAAATTGTCAACACATTCGGTTGAATCAAGCATCATTGTCATAAATGTCACTGGTAAAGCGTCTGATCATTTTATCTGTTGGCTCAAATGTGTTGCAGCAAATCTGATTGCGACTCATATAGCTCCTGACATGCATTATTGATTCAAGCATATCTGGCTGCATGCGATTTCTCAGATTTGTTTTTATTAAATTCATTTGAGAAAAAGCTCGCTCAACTGCTGCGTTACTGAATGGAAGCGACAGTAGAGAAAGAACGAAACGTCCAAGCTCAAAAAAGTCTTGATCTCCAGCTGCATCTTTGTGATTTACCACAGCAATCCAGAATTGTTCTACGTCAATATCAGTATACTGGGAGCAAGGCCACGAACAGAATCCGAGACGGTTCCACTGTTCTTCCAAAACACCAACATTTCCTTCATACAATGACAAAAAGACATCTCACTTAATTTTGGCTTTGATTTTCCAAGAACAACGGTTGGTGATAAATTAGACAAAGATTCCAACTGTGAAATATTTGATGGGAGTCTGCTTCGCATTTCTTTCAAAAGTTCGAAAAGATAATTTCGACATCGTTCTTTAACCCGATCAATGATGGAGTCTTCAAGGTTTGAGTCACAGATCAACGTATTAAAACCAATCCCATAATAAATGGCATGAAGAGGGAGCTGATTACTCCTGGCGTGAAAGTCGTACTCCAATATCATGCTCCACTTCGGAAATGATGTAGGTCTCGTGATACATTGCAAAAGATTTAGATAAAGTGTCATAAGTTCGTCTAACAACCAAACAGGAGAGGCCTTTTCAAGCTCAAAAAGCTTGTTGACTCGATTGAGTTCACAAAGAATTGGTTTCAAGAACACAAGGTATAACTTGTTTTCTATATCAATGTACATCTGATATAAAAGCTCGGCCTTGTAACAGCGTTCATTGTCCTTAACCGCCTGAAAATGAAGTTTCAGACTTTCATATTGTTGCAGAATGCGCTCTACACAGGATGCAATCGATAGCCATCTTGTATCTGAAAGTTTCAGAATTTTCAGAGGTTCTTCTCCAGGATGTATTGACGAATAAAGCTGTTTATATTTTGATTGTCGAACAGTGCTATGAGCAAACCAATTGTGTGTTTCGGCAACAAGAAACTCTATGTTCCTCGGAAGAGTCTTCAGAGCATACGATGAGCATAATTGTATGGAATGACAAATGCATCTAATGTGGACTACATGAGGATTCAAATCTTTGATCAATGTAATGACCGAATGTTTGTCCCACACATAACATTACAACCATCAGTCGCAATTCCCACACACTTCAAAAAATCTAGTTCTTTCTCCTCAAGAAATGATTTGATCGCACTAAAGATACAATTTGCGTCACCAAAAGGAATCGAAATTAATCCTAAAAAAGTTGTCACGATTCGTTTCAATGAAAAGCTATAATATCGAATAATAAGGCATAACTGCTTTTCCTGTCCAATGTCTGTAGATTCATCAATTATCAATGAAAATGGACTCTCTTTGACGTCGTTGATTAAATTCTCTTGAATAGATGGACTTATTGCAAATTTGATAAGAGCTGAACATTTTGTTCGATGCAGTGAAATGTTCTTAGTTTCTTTTACAATTTCACCTAATTGATCAACAGTTGAAATACTGGAGTGGCAAGCTATGTGACGTGCTAATTTCAATTCAAGGATTTTAGTTGAATTATCTATAACAATAGGCTTCACACCCATTTCAAACAAGGACCTAGTGGATCTCACAGAAGAAAATGGTGCGGCATTTTGCGATGCTTTTCCGTTTTGCAATGATTTAAAAGATCACCTTTATGAGCACGAATGTCCAATTTACAGTATTTACAAAAAGCCTTCGTCTCATCGCGACTTGGTTGTATCCATAGTTTTAACTCTTTATCTTTCTCCCATTCTTTGCAATATTTCTTACTGTATTTCGCCCATTTGCCCATCTTAAAATTTAAATCATGAACAGCTGAAATTATTAAATATAGCCACGATGGAGTTGATGAAATAAATATTTTTCACTATTTAAACTAAGTATAGTTGTTAATAAATATCATAATTGTCGTTGGTAGTAGTTTCATTTAATTTTCTGAAGTATAGCCCAAAATACCGCAACCCGCAAACTCTAAAAAAATACCGCCGAACGATACCAAATGAAGCCCAATTGGGCGAGAAAACCGCCCAGCTGGCAACCCTGTATGGCAATTTCTCTGCATGAATTTCGACACCGCTGGCACGCACACATCACGCATCTGGTAACAGACGCGCGCCGGTAACACACACTGATAAGTGTAACAATATGTTAGTAACTCGTTGGAAACATCAAGGGAACCGGTATGCATCAGTTCCAACACACACACGCGTGTGCGTTCATGCGCAGGTTTGGCAGTCTTATCATGAGAATGGCTTCTCATTGCAGTAAACCGAGACAATAAGACTCCTTTAATAGATGTGGATCAGCCACTTATCTCATCGTACGATTATTACGGAAATATCCAACAGAGCGAGGTGATATGAGGTGCGCTTACAGCAAATGATGGACTTTGTTATTTATGGAATTGCATGCCTTTTACAACAACGGTACTTAGCTGTTTTTTTTAATTCTTGATCAAAACCAATCTGGCGTCAATGAGGAATCTTTTTGAGTGTTGGACAAGTGTTTTGGTTTCTCAACTGATAAACGATTTTCAAGTGCAGCCATTTGAGTATTCAATATGATCTACACTACATCATTGTTGCAAACATTTGAACACGATGGATCAATTCATGGCGAGGGTATAAGTGTGTACTGTCTTTACGTAGCTGGCCTGGATAACATGTAAAAAATGATGTCCTCAAAGCTAATAAGAAACAATGGTGTAAAATTCACTAATCAAGATTTGTCGTGTGGTCGAGCGAGCGCGGACTAATAATTTCAATTATTGCGTCCACTTTCAAATTGTTGCACGCTATCGCAATTGAATAGATACTTCAAAGTACTACATACAATCAAATTTTACTCCTTAATGCTTGATGACTTGATTATTATTATTTAAATTACTGCAATGATAATAAATTCTCGTTTCGATGATCTTCAAAACATCTCATAAATTTCAATATTTAGATCTACTGATAAATTATGTTAGTAGCCACTTTTCGTCGGTAAAACAAACCGATAGAAAAAGTCTTTTGTTAAACTGAAATTTTATCATTAAATTGCGTGGTGCCATCAGTCTCTATTGTAAAAGGCCTTTCTGTCCGCTCTAGTTTCCCTATTAAACCTCTTTGTTTGAGTTAATTTAATTAATAAATTCGAAAGTGTATGCACATTGGGGATTTAATAAATGCTGAGTAACCACTCTACCTAATATACCTACTCTATGGTCGACACTCTACCTATATGTCCCTATCTATGAATGGATGCTTCACTCATGGTTGCCATTAGATGCCAATCTCATCTTTTATGATGATCATGCTGTAAATGCATTCAGCCTCATAATACTGCGCGCCTAGATTTTTGCACTTTTCTATTCACGTTTCTATTATGATGGAATTGTGTGAATTCGACTTCAGTTGAATGCACTCGTATGCATCCCGTTTTCTTGCGGGCATTATACACTTACTCTATGGTTGCAATTGTTTCATGTGATTGAAAGCATGCCGATAGGCCGCAATTTAGAGGTCTAGTTTCGTGTGGCATTGTAAATTCCACCACGTTATTCGGTGGTCAGCCGAAGTTTGTGCGTTTTGAGTGCTTCTGAAATCGTCTATGGCCTTTTTTGTGAGGAATGACAAGAATGGTCATTCCGGTATACCGCACTTCAAAGGTCTCTTTTCATGTGGCCTTGAGACTGTGGAATAGTCATTGCTCTGCTCCATCCCTTGATGCATCCAGAAGTGAAGTTTGTGTGCAAAATCTTTAATTTTTCCTTTTCAGCTCTATGCATTTGCATTTTGTGTTGAACAACCTCATCTGTTTCATCGCATCAGAATTGTTTTTTGAAAACATTTGCAATTTTCAAATTTGGTTTCGATACGCTGGCCAATTTAACGAGGAAGCACAAGTGGTAGTGCTAAGTCTTTATTCACCACCGTGATTTTACAGGCCGTTATAACGTGGTCAAACATGATACTGACTTGTCTAAAAAAATTCTCCACTGCTGCAATGGCCTAAAGAAATGCAGTATGTTTTGTGAAACCTGGACAAACAGCGCAGTCGAGATCGTGCCGACCCAAAAAATATTGTGGTCTTAATCGAAAACGCGCTACAAAATCTCTGATAATGCAATCAGCATCCAACGTTTCCATGTCAACAAAAGATTGATTATAGGCACTTGTATCAACCATAGGTAAATCCACACATTAAGGTTCTCACTTGCCTTTGCAGGGATAGTCCATTTACACTTTTTTGATCCTAGGGCAGTTTTTGATCCCAGGTTAATGGACGTCCATTCTCGACCCCAACTCTGATTATTTGAATATCATGGTTTATCTTTCAATAATGACTGATGATAAATTTGAATACCTCGACACGGAGCTAATCGTCAATAGAAATGTGGTGAGTTTGCGACACTGAGTGATCAGATGTATGTTGAACGGGTGCATGTGACACTTTCATCTGTTAACTAGGATGCATAATTCCACTAGACTTGATTTACGGTTTGTCTAGTTAACTGATTCGTAGCATGGATATGTAGCCTATATGTCCGTTCATTCACTTTTGCTTCAAGTTAGGCTATCACCACCGGTCGAATCAGGCTTTTCATATGGCTTTTACATCTGAGCATCCGGAGCAGACACAATTTGTAGGCCTAAGTCTACTTGAGCTTCCGCTTTTTTTGAAGATGCGCTATGTTTTTGGTTGTTGGCTGCACACGATTACTGCCAAATCGATTCCATCCGCTTACTAGTAAACTTCAAATTAATAGAAATCCCATAATCGTCATGTCCAGTCATGCATCTTTTGATATCTGAATTGATTTTAGGTCAAGGTAGTGTTCGAAGGCATGCATATATTGACCAGATAGAATGATGTATGACAAATATGAATCAAACACTGCGTTTTTATATGACACTCTTGAACTGAACCTCAGGAACGATTGAGTTGTACAAATAAGAAGTGGTCATTATTTACAAGAATGTATAGGAATTCTATAGTCACAAAAATGAGGAGAATTTTATTACAACAAAATTGGAGCACCTGCAATTTGAGTAGATTCCAACGTTAGTTTTACTTCAGTCCAGGTCAATGAACTTGAGCTCGGGTTCCGATCCAGAGGTTGCAGCACAGGCGAGTAGGAGCAGAGAGAAAGTTAACAGCTACGGTAGCCTACTTCGGATAAACTCCATCTAAAATTTTATTATCAACCACTAGAGGCTCCCCAAAAGCACAGGATTACATGATGGTCAGTTGACCATGCGTAGATCCTCAGTACTACTAGTAGGTCTATAACAAGGATAAGAAATAGAGCTGATGAATTGAGGAAATTGATAAAATGTGCGTTGTATTGTGCCAACCTGTACCGTAGGACGGGGTGACTTTGGACAATTTTGAACTTCATCTTAAATTTTAAAATACTTGCGAGCAAGAAAGTATGTGACTATTGTTATCAAAAGTTACATCTCTTAGTACAACAGGTTTTTAAAATGTTGGCACAAAAAAATAATTCTTATTGGTATAATTTTTCAAAAAAACTGGCGTGTCCAAAGTCACCCCCGGGTGGGGTGACTTTGGACAGCTTATAAGAAAAAACAAGTTATTGGAAAAATATTCAATCTGTAACACAACTATTCTATCGCAACGAACAAAACATGGTTCTCTTGAGTTCAGTCATACATGGCTTCATACTTTCCTTTGATCTCGCTGTATTCATCGCATTCCAATTGGAAATAAATGCGTGAAGAACACTGCCGGTATGAATGGCATCGTGGCAACCAGATGTAGAATTTCGCTGACATCCACTGTAGGGATGTGCCGATATGAGAAATTTCGCCGATAACCGATACCGATAATTTATCGGCAAAAATATCAAATATCGGCCGATATATCGGCACTACCGATATTGATGTTCATGCAACATACTCAATTTACAATAGCGTGTACAGTGTCCCTAATTATTTAACCCATTTAGTATCCGCCCGTTTGACAATAGATTCTTCACACAATACATAACCATGCGTGTGAATGTTTTAAGTTAAGATACTCTCTTTCATGTATTCACTGCATTTTTTTTATAAATTCACCACATCATATATTCAGCATATTTGCACCATTGGTGGAAAGAGACATTAAAAGTATGACATACAGGTATTGACGTAATGCATTCGTATAACTCCATTCAAATAAGTAAGTATATCAGTACTGAATCTGTATTGCAAAAAGACAGGAGATCAAATTGAATGGTTTTGCAAACTCACTTGAATTCTTGTAGCTTCTGGAGTCTACATTTAGTTTCACTATCCAGCTAGCAGGAACAGCGGAGCATGCTTAGAAAACATTCAGTCGAAATGCAAGTCCAATCTATTTTTGATTGTATAGCTTATCTGAATATGTGTATTGTGTATATTCATTATTGAAACTAGTTGATTTTTCCTTCATTTGATACTTTAGATAATCGCTACATGTGATAAAAAATAACCATTTAAAAATGCAATTTTCAGTGACATAAATATCGGTAAACCATCGGCATTTTTTTAGATATCGGCCGATAACCGATATGTTACAAAAGCTGCCGATGATCGGCCGATATATCGGCACATCCCTAATCCACTGTCTGCTTGTCATTCTTGTTGGGCCACTTGAATCTGAAATATTACAATTGTGGATAGATGAGACTGATTTCATGGGTAGGTGGCCCAACCGCACCGGTACTTACCTGTTCTCTCCGATTGACTCCATGAAATGGATTGTGAGCTGATTCGTAGATCTTTCACCAACTTGACCCAAGTGCCATGTCTCGTACATCACGACAACGTAATCCGAAGGACTTGGCATTTGCTCATTCGAGTCATCCGCTTGAGCTTCCTCACCTCCGTATGTCGATGCATCAGAATATTCTTCTGGGTCCTCAGGATCGTTTCGTCCGGAGCAGCTCAGGCCAGGTGGAATACAGAGGGCGGATGACACTCTTTGTCTCTTTGAAGGCTGGGGATCCTCGTTGGTGTTAAATCGACTCGCAGACAGATGATTGGCGACCGTCTCATTGAATGAATCGTCATGCAATGACACTTCCTTCGGCAGGCGACTGACAGCTCGTTCCTGTTGACAAAATCGATGTGTGATTATGGATGGATTCTTGCAGACCTACCTACAGTACCCAGGGTTAAGCGTCACACAGATAGGCCTTCCTTGCCTAATATCATGACATGCAGGGTGCGCTAGTTATAGTACCCGGTAGACCCTACCGTACAATGTGACCAGAATAAAGTTTGACTTACCTCGTTCAGAGGATGGATTCCAGTCGTACGAAATCCGGAAATGAGATTGGTTTTGCTTGTCAGTTGCATTGCTTTCATCAGATCACGTAGGATTTCGGGGAACGAAGATTTTGGTAGTACTCCAACTTGTGGATTTCCCTCTTTGAAAGTCCGCAGAATCTTTTGCCAGGCCGATTTCATTGGAGCGAAGTATGCCACATCAAGCGGCTGGAGTAAGTGTGTGGAGTTTGGCGGCAGGCAAACAAAGGAAACGTGAGCTCTGCTAAGTTTGAATACGGCTTCTGAGAAGTGACTGGATAAATTATCACCAATGATAACATGGTGTCCCGGATGGTGCTTCACGTGATGTATGAAGCATATTCGGAACCAATCCTCGAAGACTGCTGACTCAAACCATCCTGACTTGCTCCTGTTAAATCGGCATCCGTTTCGACAACAACAATCTTTGCACATAACATCACTGCTTCTACATGATGGTCCTCCTCGTACCCAAGCAGAGTACAAGTTTTTTGTGCTTTGTAGCATACGTATGGTGTCAACAACAGGCCTTCGGCATTGCCACATAACATTATCGATGTGTTCGACTTGCTTGTATTCAGAATGTTATCAGTGTATTTTACTCCTTTCTTGCGGATGACGAGCTTCCTACCGGGGTCATCAGACAGATTAGTCTCATCAAAGTTCCAAATTATTGACGGATCTGGATCATCTCCGATTGTCGTTTTGAGGTTGCGGATAAATTCCAGCACGTTATTCGGTGACATCTTGGCTCTGCTACGCTTGATATTGTTAGCGTGTCGAACAGACAATACATCATGTGACCTGATGAATGAACATGCCCAGTCAGGCCCTGGCATGTTGTTGGAGAAGGTACTGATGTTCTGACCTGAGCGATCTAAGTAGTCCTTCACGAGGTGTCGTATATCCATTCTGTCAACAGGATGTCCCCATTCACCCATTGTTAGAATAAAGGATACGAGCTTTCCCTCGACGTCAGCTCCCAAGGCTGTCTGTCCACCGTAGCATTTAGCTTCCCGATTGCAGGCGGTAGCTATCGTCGATTTTGATAAGCCAAAGCGAAGACCACATTCTCTCAAACTGACACCTGATTTGTGACGCTCAACGGCCTCATTAAGTAACTCGATGGAATTATCTGCGTACCGTCGAGAGCCGGGCTTTCTTTGATACGTTCTCGGTATGAGTCCGTATTTGATGCAGCTGATGTGAGTCCGAACAAGGTATGTTCACAATCTACGCAGAAATGATAACGAATGAGGTATCGCACGATTGATTTAGCGTCTACCAATAATCGTGTGGTGGATGTGACATTAGATCTATTTATAGAAGCTGACGTGGCAACACGACGAGGAGGTGAAGGGAAGGGATTGTCTGCAACTCTATTAGTCATTGTCAGGTGTCCTTATCGAAGTGGCTTGATTCAGTCGCGATATAAAAAAGCATTTGTGTCGACCCAGTTGCTGTCCAAAGTCACCTAGTTTTTACAACATTTAGTGGGGTGACTATCGACAGGAATTTATCTGCACTTTGAAACATTAACTGAATAAGTTTAATAGTTGCAGAACATCTCTTAGGGAACCCTGAAGCTGAAAACACTAAATATTTGCATTCAATCACTTTTGTTTTTGAAACAGGGGTACCATTTTTTGAGGTACCATTTTTGTCAATTTATGTAATGCAACTTTAAGCTAAATACTACTGGCAACTACTGGTATTATAAGATACTACTATTCCTTTCATGATGGGTCAGGAGGATTGCAAACAAAAAATTGTGCGTTGGTGGACACAGAAATGTAGTTGGCATCATTTTGTGAAGGTGGGCCAAGACTTTTGTTCACTACTAAATTACCTAAACTTATATTCAAAGCGGTGATTGAACCAAAATAACCGTTCATATGACTCCCATAGCCTTCTGATACATCATTAGCGATGGGATCATGAAAACTAAATACTGTATTGACTGAATTTTAACGACTTAGTATAAAAAATATACAATTGAATTAGAAAAACGAAAAGAAATTAAGGTGGGCCAGGACTTCTGATCAGCAGTGTACACTTAGGAGAGTGTAGCTTAGCCAGTTTTTATTTAAATTGTGTGGCATGTAGGCACATGTGGATAGATTTAGGCTACTA
This sequence comes from Prostheceraeus crozeri, assembly GCA_907163375.1. Lineage (NCBI taxonomy): Eukaryota > Metazoa > Platyhelminthes > Polycladida > Euryleptidae > Prostheceraeus > Prostheceraeus crozeri. Next base: position 135,575 of record CAJQUW010012101.1, on the reverse strand, counting down.
AAGAACGCAATTACAGAACGTCATTTTTCGATGAAATAAGGTGACATTGTTATTTTACCAATGAGGTCATATGACCATCTACATGTAATCTCACGAAAAGGCTTCCGCAATTTGTTTGATCTATTCACATTCCAATATTCACATAGATATTAGAATGTGTATAAAACACAATTCCTCAAAAGAGAACCGCTATGCGCACCACTATGCATAGTGCAGCAGTCCCCAAAATTACGCTCAAAAGTGCTCATTAAAGGAATTTTCAACAAACCTACTTCTGCCTTTTAAAATTGTTGTGTGGCCTTCTATCCCAACTTGGTTACCCACCACTGTCTTAAGCATTCGAAGCAATGTCTCCACAATAGTTATCTTTTCGATCATGGATTACTAGCTGCCAAGCTATTGTAGCATAGCCGATTGATTTGTGTACTGATCTTGAAGTATTCTCGGCTTGATAGCCTTTTCTATTTCCATAGTGCTATGGAATTGCAGATAATGCTCATTATTTATTCTGCAAAATTCCACAATGGAAGCACAGCAGATAATAAATCGATGCATGAAAATCGTAGAACCGGTCTCGGTATTTCTAATAAATAGAAAAATCCGTTGAAACCGATTACGGTAATGCCGGTAATGCGACCCTTAGAGGTAACTGAAATGTGTTACTGGTCTGTCTGCCATCAGTTGAAATCGATAGATGGTTCGACGAACAGCTCTATCTGCTTTGTCGACCGTCGTTTTCCTATTGTGAAGAATACACGATAACTCAGAAAGCTGCAAGAAAGCATCGTGCATTGGGACCAGGTCCAGCACAGTCTGAGTGGAAGATACTGTGTTAGCCAAATCCTTTAAAATATTGTCTTTCACTGCCTGCGATTGTTGCTGTATACAGGGATGTGATTTTCCTTGATTTATCATGAAATCCTGACTTTTTCAGTTTATTTCGGTCGTTTTTGAGACAAGGTAGATTCTGCAAAAAAATGATTTACACGTGGCACGTGTCTTACTAATATGAATCCTGTATGATGATGATTGTTTCATGATGATTCAATGCTAGGTTTTGATCACATCTGTCGTCACATGGGTTTCGCCTAAGTATGCACGCAGACTATATGGGCTTTATACATTACTTGGCGCGTTGCTTTTGTTTTCATTTTGTCACTTCATTTCTTGCTTATAATCGAACTATGCCAGGCAATAAGTGAATGTCCCAAACTAATGGTTCTACTATTAACCCATTAGATCTCGAATACAGAAGCCGATGAAATTTCAATGTTTTTTTGGAAGAATAGAGTAATTATGGACTAAATAAGCAGTAATAATAATAATAATAATAAAGCTTTATATTGACAATACAACTGGCGGTATTGACAGAGATGTGCATTAACACACATCAGTTTGGCATCAAGACAGGCTAGAAAATTTTACAAATGAGTTGCGATATAAGGCACAATTTCTTCTTTTGGGAAGAAGCTTGCGTTGATGACGAGTGTGTTGAATCGAGTCTCACATCAAAAAACTGAGACAAAGGATGCGAGTCTGAATTCTTGAAATTTTGCCGATGAGTCTTTTCACAGAATTGTGCAGCATGCACGCGAGAGATGGTTTGCTTGTAACATCAGCCCAACGACGAGCGACGAGATCCAATTTTTCCAACTTGCGGAAATGAACAGAACGTAGATCGCATATGACTGGCCAGCAGAATGCGATGTGGCTAAAAACAAGTCCAATATATGCCTGCCAGATCAAGGATGAATTACAGTTGTTATAATACAGGCGGCGGACAATTGACAGACTACGACAGCACTTGTTGTATAAAAATGAAAACTGTGCGTTCCATGTCAAATCAGACGAAAAATGAACACCAAGGATATTAAGGACAGATACCTGTTCAATGGTTTTATCACCAATTTTGATGCTCATAGGAGTAGGAGAAATGCGTGAACGGGATACACTCAGACACTTAGTTTTATCTACATTGACCGTCAATTTTTTCGAAGATGACCACTCAACGAAGGAGTCCACTATTGATTGAAAGTCTGATGGGGAGTTGCTTTTCTGTAGATGAATTAAAAAAATGTCGTCGGCGTAGGCAACAATTCTGTGGCCGTATTCACAATTAAGAATTTTTGCTAGAAAGCAAAGAATCTTTGCTAAATGAAAATTTCCGTATTCACAATCATTCTTAAGCAAGAATTCTTGCTAAGAATCTAAGACAGAATCGGAGCTGTCTTGAAGGTCAAGCAAACTTTCTTCCGCCAATCCCAGGCAGCGTGTAGGTTGGAGGACATAACTTACAGATAAATGAATGCGTCAATACACGCGTTTCATTCTTTGTATTCTGTGATGGCTGAATTAGTTGATATAAATTACCGTCGACGTAAAGTCTACAAATCCATATATGATCCATTTATCGAACTTAAGGACTCTGATTTACTCAGTCGGTATAGATTTGATCGCAATGGCATCGAATTCCTGTGTGATTTATTACGAGATAACATCGAACATCGTACAAGGAAAAGCCGTGCAATTCCGGTAGAGACTCAAATTTTGAAAACTCTGCGATATTTGGCAACTGGATCGTATCAACAGGTTGTAGGTGACACCTTAAACATTTCTCAGCCGACTGCCTCTCGCTGTGGCTACTTGCTTGGTGATGCTGGATATCCATGTCGACCATGGCTACTCACTCCATACGTGAATCCTACTACGGCACTGCGTCACATAAGCGTACCCGTGTTCTCATAGAAAATAGCTTCGGTAGGTGGAAACGACGCTTTGGAATTCTCCACTCAGAAGTGCGACTTACTCCCAGGAAAACATGTAAAATTATTGCTGCATGCGCTATGTTACACAATATTGCAATTTTTCGAAAGTATCCAGATGTTCCGGTTGATACAGACGATATTATAAATGACAACTTCGATGACTTATCTAGCACTGAGAACAGCGGTAATGCATATCGAGATGCTGTTACTAATGCTCACTTTCAGTGATAACGTTATGAGTTATTTGTAATTGAATTCATGTTCAAGGAAGATACTTCCTTTGTTGTTTCTATAATAATACATGTTTTTATTTGTTCGAAAATTTGCATTTCTTATTTATTCATTAGAGCTGTAAGTTATTCATTAAATTTTCATTTGGTTTCAGTTTGGTTGACTTTTTTTATTATGAAAATAATTTACGAAAATAAGTTCAGAAACCTATTAGGTACATTATGCAAATGAAGTTATGATATAATTCAAGTTTGTGAACTTGTTATATTAATCAAGAAATAAAATACAGCTTTTTAAATAAGTACGATTAATGATTGCCCTCATCATACATACGATTATTTATTTTTCTTATAAATTATTACGAGTTTCATTTACGTGTTCACTACTATAATAATAGCTTACATCCATTATTTCTTTAGACACTGGAGACAAATTCAAAATCAAACTGCAAATATGTATTTCATGTTCAAATAATAAAAAAAATCATGAAGACAAGAAAGGGTGCTCAGATACTCTGTCCAGCAGTCTGATGAACTTTTGGAGTTCATCCTTTTGCAAAAGAGCGTTTTCTTTTTGAAGAATTGCATTCTCCTTCTGCAGTTGAAGAACTTCAATCTGTAGGGGCTTCACATCAATCTCACTGTCCTTATTTACTCTGATGCGTCTCCTCTTCCGGATTGGTGTAGAAGAGTCTGAAAGAATGAGATTTTACCATGTTATTTCCAGGGGAGACACCCTCACTAAACATTAAATCATACAATACATTTATATTTTTTACATAAATAGTGTGTTCGTGGTAAAATTGAAATAGTTCGTTGTTTCATGTTTTTGGTTGGCTCGTATATCTAGCCTACATGTACATCGACAAATCAAATACGAGTTCTGCTACATCATCGACTCTATTCCCATCATATCAGATACATTAGTAATTTAAGTCCTTCTCCTTTTAGAATAAAGCCATGTAAAGCGAGTCAGTGTTACGTCGAGCATGAGAATCTTTAGAAGATAAATAAAATTATAAAAAATGGCGCTTTATGATAGGATTTGGTTTACTCAATTTCGTACGCCCACTCTACAGTAGTAGAATTATTTATCGGATTGACTCAAAAAAAATTTGACAAGAAAACACATGTATATTATGATAAGTTAAGAACTCCAGTATATTGTAGAAATGTAGGTACAAAACGTGGTCACTCACCGTTATTTTCCTTGACAAAGTCGGAGATCTCGCGAAACACGCTGTCGTCTCCTGTAACTTGACTGTCGAAGCCATCCACACCTGAGAAAGAGGGTGTCCCTCCGAGGAAATCGATGATTGCATTCTCTGGGTCTGTCAGTCCAACAGGTGGTGGTTCGCCTCCAGTAGTCGCCACTGTCTTTATATCTGCATTCTTCGTCTTTGCAGTGATCTTCATGTTGTACCATTTCTTCTTCACCAGTTCTGTCGTTCCTCTTACTGAACTCTCACTGTTAAGATTTGTGGTGATATCGACCCAAGCTTGCTTCCGAACACTCGATCCGTTAGGAACCAAGCCGGTCCCGAAGAGTTTGTCGTTATTCTCGCGAACTAACTCAATCAGACGCAACTCTTCTTGCTTCGAGAAAGCCATGATAATGTGTGAACTTCAGTGTTTGTGTGGGAGGAGTTAAATTCGAGGGTCTCGAGATGTGATCGCCCACGTATTTAGGGAGTGATACATTTCCGAATGATGTCACAATGACGTCAATACGTTAAGTAAAGAGATGAGAGTAGATATATCTTGAGATAGCAAAGTATTATGAATACCAAATACAAAATTGCTAACCCAAGCAAGAATTCTTATTTTTAAGACTAAGAATATTTGCTAAGTTGTGAATACGGCCACTGGTGTCTGTCAAGTCGGGGAAGTCATCAATCATTAGTATAAAAAGAAGAGGCCCCAGGATTGATCCTTGAGGTACTCCACTGCTAACGGTCTTCCATTGAGTTTTGAAGTCAGGAGTGACTACTCTCTGCTGGCGATCACTTATGAAATCACGAATGAAGTCCACTGCAAGGGGATTACAATCAAATTTCTGGGTGATAGTCTCCAGGAGGGTACGGTGATCAATTGAATCGAAAGCCTTCACATAGTCGACGGCCAGGATGGTAGCTGAGTTCGGCGATTTGAGTGTGACATGTTCAAGAACGGTCAGTCTAATAGACAACAGAGCGTTGGTACATCCACCGAAGCCGCTTGAAACGAAGCCGAACTGGCGATTGTCCAAATCATGGTTGAGAGTGGGGAGAATAACTAAGTTCTTCACAAGTCGTTCCAGAATCTTGCTGGGAAATGACAGTATTGAAATGGGACGATAGCCACCATCGTTTTTCTTTGGTATGGGAATAACATTGGCAAGTTTCCAGACTTTCGGGAATACTCCATTCGTAAGGCAGATATTGAAGATCTTGGATAAGGGATAAGCTAGGACATCTACAAGTTTGCGATAAAAGAAACCCGGCAGATCATCCGGACCACTAGAGTTCGACTTGCATTCTCTCATCATCTGGACAACAGTGGACTCGGAAACATGCAGATGTTCAAAACTGTTGCAGATGTTCAAGGCCACAAGTGAGCAAAGTTGCGATGAGGAAATAATGTAAAAACATAAAAAAAGAAGTCTAGTGCGAGAATGCTCCAGAATTTTGAGTTGCGTTATGTGTCGCTGAATAGGGCGTGAAACGAGAAGTTGTCCAGCATAAAAAATTGTCAGTATAGCCAAATGAAGCGAGAAAAGATGCAATGATGTCGAAATGCACACAGCATCAAACGGAGAGATCGACGAGACGACCAGCTCGCTACGATGCAAGGGAAGTTGTGGAAATATTTCCTCAAACTTTGAATATGATACATACAGTATCAGATTTACAGACATGTTCCACAAGTGGAACACAGTCTTTTTCTTTCGTAATTCTTTCGTAGCGTTCTCATGAATACTTTGCCATATATATAATAATAATAATAATATACGATGACCACCAGAATAGTTTCTGTTGCTTATTGTGCCTTTTTTGGAAATGCTAGGTTCAAATTTTTTCTTATAATTTGCAAATTTCCAAAATCTGAGTATATTTGTTTACGCTGAGTGCTTCAAACTGTCAGATGTCATCAGAGATGAATCAAGAAGAGGTGTGGAAGCCGATAGAGCAATGCGAATGCAGTCTTACTCCGCATTTTCGACATAAGATTTTCGTGTTCTTTCTGCACAACTTGCAACGGGATTGTCGACCGGCTGGTATGGGCAAATGGCCGCTGAAAGATCTTCGCTCCTCCTTGATCGGTGTCCTTGACGGTCCTGATCGGCGTGCTCGTTTCAGCGTCTGAGCAAGGAGTGTGCGCACGATGTTCCTGAAATCCGAAAGATATGGTCCTGCTTTTTATAGGCACGTGCATTCCATTGCGAAATCTAAGCATATTACTAGTATGTCGTCTGAGACGCATGATTATAGGCCTACTTACCTTCTAAAATCGAGATGCGAGAGGTTTCCGTTGAGAGCCCGGTGCAGTCTCCATCCCGCAACGACCGCCATGTTCAGGAAGTTTGCGAACAGGTTCCACCACCACTTGTTCCGCATTTGTGGTCTATATTCGCTCAAGAATCGATCGAGTGAAAGGACGCCGCCCATATTTTTATTATACCGGTGGATGAGAAAGGGTAAGGGATGACCTCTTCTTCTCCTTTGACACCCATCGGTTTGCCACTTGGAGCGGAGAGACGGCTTCAAAGTTGCTCACAGCAACTACTGGTCTGTTATTATTCCACTGGCAATACCTGACCATCACTGAAACAAGAGTGGTGCCCTCTCGGTTGCGTTTTGATTTCTTGCTTTGACATCAAAGGACAATGCTCAGTACGATTTTCCATGACTGTTCCCGTACATCGCAAATTGTGCTCGGTCTTCAGCTTTCGAAAAAGGCTAGTGGAGCTGAAGAAGCGATCCATGTAGATGGTGTGTTCCTCCTTTGAATCGAGGCACTCCGTCAAATTCAGCACTACTTGCTCTCCCAAAGGTACATGCAGTGTATTGTTTTTCTTTCCGGTATAGACTTCAAATTTGAAAGGAAATCCACTTGAAGACGCAAGCACCCAAATCTTGAAGCCAAATTTGACTGGCTTTCCTTTTATGTACATTTTGCAGCTGTACTTTCCGTAGTACGGGACCATCTGTTCGTCCAGACTCAAGTCTCTTTCAAATACACCGAATTGCAGCAAGTTCCTTTGAAAAATATCTAGAAAAGGTCGTAATTTTGCAAGCTTATCGCTTGGATCGAGGCATGCGTTATCGGACAAGTGAAAAAAGCGTTTTATATCTTGGAATCTGTTCCTGGACATTTTTTCATATACAATTGACACTCCCACAGTCTTATTTGCTTCATCATACACACATGACATATCATTTCATGAAACTGACTGGTAATATTTAACAAACTATCTTATGAACAGTAAATGACACAAGAAAAATTGCTCATGGCTCGTTCAATGTCAGATGATATCCAATTGAAAAATGAATCGAAAATTGCCGGAATTTGATTCTATGAAACGTTCAAAGTGCTGTAGTAAGGCAGTTAAAGAATGTGATAAAGTTTTGAATGTATTGCATCATTTTAAAAAATTGTTCCACATACTTCATTGTGACATATAATCGCATAAAATTTACGTTTTGCGCGTTAAGTTAAATGTAAAATTATTTATGCATATACCGGCACAGGGAAGAGACTCCTTGCTGAATAGGAGGCGACTTCAATGCTGAATAGAAAGAACTGAATATTACAATTTTGGCTATTACCTAACATTCAACAGATCCGACCTTTCCCCGTTTTAACAAAAGTGCCAATTAATGATACAAACAGCATCATTTTGATGCGACTTTCAATGGGTTTTTGCCGCTCTTTACAAGCGATTTTGCAAATGAGTTGATCTTGCGGTTAACCAAGGCTTCATGAAAGGTCATACTCAAACCTCTATTTGTAGAATTCATACTAAAATCAAATACTGCATCAATTAAACGATGTAGTGGTGACATAAACGGTTTGGTGGTTAAACATGAACATAAAGTAACTAAATATGACATGAAGTGATATGTAGCAACTCTTGCTTTCACTACATTACATTAATTTAGAAGATGGCATTGGTCCGACTTACCCCGACCCACTATTCGTTGGAGGCATAGTCAACATGCAGTCATACAGTCACATCATCTTGTGCGCTATTTTCAGTGGCAAATCATCTTCAATATCATACAACTGCTCGGTATGAGAAAAACGAGCGGTTGAAATTTCACCGTTTGTCTATACAAACGTAGTGGTGTACCGATTAGTGATGAGGGATTCTACACGTGACGTACGTGATTTCTGGGGAAACATTTCAAATTTTGAACCATTTAAACTACGAATTTCTTCATATAATTTTGTATGCATTGCGACACGACTTCACTTGCAACTTCTGTTGTAGTAAAAATTTCATATGTTCATTTATCATCTGTGAACATTGATTTAGACCTCTGTTCGTACGTGACGGTGAAAAGGACAAGGTGTTTCACATGCCTCACATCAATTTTAATTTGTCTTTCGGAAGAACACTTTTGTCACTCAAAAGATTTACAGGTTCCTGCATCAAGACTACGAAAACAAATTTCCATCGGTTCCCCATGATTATGACAACTCAATTGTACCTGCATCTTGAAATATGTTGCATTTGACGTACGTGATGATGTGCTATTTTTATGATGTTATTCATTACTAGTACTGGCTATCGCACGTGAATTTTTCTCTTAACGCTAAAAAGCTTATATTGCTTACTGAAACAGCAAAAATGAAAGAACTATTTGTTAAAAAACATCTTACGCTTGTATCACAAGATTTCCTCCCGTGTAGTATAGGCCTAATAATTTCGAAAGGATGAATCGATGAAACTAAACACATATACTTTACAAATAAATGCAAAATAAGGCTTAGTAAGAAACATCTCGTCGAAATCAATCATCTGTCTAAGAAATTGCACTGTGATGGTGGTGTAGCAAAAATGTATCTTGCTCATCCAATGATTAATCAGATGCAATTCGCAGAATGTAACCTTTCGATATGTATGTGACAAGTCTTTTGATTTGAGGGGAGGATGAGATGCTCTTTTTGCAGTTTGACGAACGGTAGAATGATTTTTTCAATATAACGTATCATGCTATCAGAAGTGCTCCAGTGTGAGTCACATCCCAGTCTTTTGGGAATTGAACGTCGGGGTGACATTTGTCAGACTTTCCGGCATTAATCAGTTGAGGAGGAAGAAGCTTACCGACCAAAGATACCGCCAAAACAGCAGTGATCTGTCGCTTGTCATCCTTCGCTATGATTGACACCTTCCTGATCCATCGTGTAGTCCGATAGAGGTACAATTGGTACGGCGGTCTGATCCCAGTTAATTACAAGATCCTTGGGAATCTGACCTTCTTCGATTTTCTGGGTGAATCGCTTGATGTAAGCGTCCTTCTGTTCTAAGAAATTCGTTGGCAACTGGCGTGCCGCCTTCGTGCCTTTCCTCTTCACCCATCCCATTCGCCGAAATAGAGAAACAGCCAAAGGATTACCAAATTCGATAGTTACTCCGTACTTTTTCAAATGAGATTTTTCTTTGAATTCTACTACAGCATTTTCGGTACTGATTGCTATGGCTCTAGATACAGGTGCACCGTTTTGCCGAAGCACCTGCAAATATTGGCGAATTTCTGGCTCAAACTTGCTTTTAGTGGAGCCCCGCGTTCCTTCATAATGCTGGTAATAGTCTGTGACGTCTCACCACTGCTCAACTTTTCCTTGTAAAGTTTCAACCATCCGCGAATTGTATTCTCATTTATTTTCATATTCTGCGTTCTCTCAAAGTACCGCACAGTATTTGCGATTCCATGCATACCGGCATACTTCGCAACCTTGATTCTGGTATCATCAGAATAGTGGCCGTATTTCTTCCTTTTCCGGATGTTCTGTTTGCTGGATTCACGAGTGAGAATAACTTCATCATTTATCGCTTCCGTCAAGTAAGGGTCAGCTGTCTCTTCTGGATTCGGTAAATCTGAATGATATTCTGGTGGCTTCTTTGCTGGAATTCGAATGACGTATTGGTCCATTCTGCTACGGTGAAATAATGCAGGTACGAGTTAGTGAATCATCCCATTGAACTTGTCATTGATGTCTGGCTACAATGTATGAGTAAATTGTGCGATATCTCATTGGTTACAAGTTAAACAGTAAAGGAACACAGTGGAGAACGCTGATTGGACGTAAAACTTTTTCATTACCTTTCTCATACACATTACTGTGTTTACGTTCTATTGTCTTTTGCGAGAGCAGTCTGACAATTGTGTGTAACCATGGACAACTAGAGGGAGAAGGACTGTTCACTTAATCATTCAGAGCGTCAGACTGCCATTTTTAGGCCATGCAAGCGCATTACCTCAACGGGAGAACATGCGAAATTTGCACATAAATGCTTCTAGCTTTTGAGCTACTAATCCGATTTACTTGATATTTGAAATACTGATGATTCAGGGCTTCAGCATCATTTCATCCATTCATGTCATCTAAACATTCTCAATACAAAAAAGTTAGTCAGTATGCGAAAATTAGTAAGACGATAAAAATTGACAAAATTCCTTGATATTTGTCGTCTAGCTAATTTTCGCACGCTGACTAACTTTTTTCGTATTGAGAATGTTTAGATGACATGAATAGATGAAATGATTCTCACGCCCTGAATCATCAGTATTTCAAATATCAAGTAAATCGGGTTAGCAGTTCAAAAGCCAGACGCATTTATGTGCAAATCTTGCATTTTCTCCCGTTGAGATAATACGTTTGCATGGCCTACAAATGGCAGATCTGGCGCTCTGAATGATTCAGTGAATTGTGACCAATTAACCGCGAAATTAAATAGCCTTACAGTAGCTGCTAATCTGTTTTCCGCTAATCTCTGCGATCTTGTTCTCAGGTTATAAAAGCGAAGACAGTGAAGAAGAAGCCTAAATCTTTTTAGATTCATCGCTGCTTTATAAAACGATCGACCGTATCCCATAAATTAATGAGATGTGAAATTATCCCGATCTTAACCTGCACGAAGGATGGCAATTCCTGTACCCTAATTTATCAAGTGATTATGTAGCCATAAACGAAGCACATCTGTTTCGTCGAAGGTCTAGAGCAGTGGACCTTTCATGCCCCGTGGCCCCCTTGCAAACTAATCGGTATACCGTGGCCCACTTGTTCTTGATTTAGTGGATACCGGTAGGTGTACTGCAGTTATTTCTTCAATCGTAGTTCTTATTAATTTCATAGTTGCGATACTGTCAAATTGTAGGCTTTTTTTTATATTCCTTACGCAAATGTTCGAATATTGCTTTACAATGGTTTACAGGTTACTACCCTTTTCACCTGTCAAGTACTGCACTATAGTATGTAAATGTATTAAAGAGACTTGTATTTTGAAACAACTAAATATCTGACCGAAATAAATGACAATTTAAGAATTTTTAGCTTTCCTCTAACTTTCAAGTGGTATGATAACTTCAATACATGTAGGCCTCGCATGTATATCAAAAATCGCTTTTATGAAAAGTGCATCTAATAACATCTCTCTTTTATGAAAACAGATCTCATAACGTACACATCAAAACAAATACCAGCTGCTTCAATGCGATTCCTGCTCTTGTGATTTCTGCACAAGCCGCTTGATATCCGGTTTGGTGATGGAGGAAGACAAACGGATGTCACTTCGAACGTTGAGGCGGCTTCTTGAAACCAAATTTGAGAATCCCGCTTCGCATAGATAAGTAGTTGCGAACTGCACTAGTATATCTGAGGCTTTTCTGCTAAGTATTGGGTAGGACTCATGAACAGACAGCCAAAAGTCTGGAAAATTCTCCTTGTTTTTGCAGTCGATTTTCGTAGCACTGGAAACCTGAAAGTCAGCCAGTTCTTCAGCTTCCTCGGTTGATGAATCGATTTTTGTATTGAAGGGGTCTTTGAGCCACGGAACAGGTAGTGGCGAATTGTCAAAATAAGAGCGAAATTCGGCGGCGAGAGTGTCAAGATGACGGATAATGATGTCTCTCATGACGACCGGCAGCTCGACATCATTCATGAGAAGATGCTCTTCCAAAATCGGGAAGGAGGAGTCCGATCCAGACTTCATGCGGCTTGTCCAAATGTCCATTCTGGCCGAGAGTCCCATGAGTTTGTCGTGGACATCAGCAACTGTCACATCACGTCCTTGTAGACTTAAGTTAGCTTCATTGGGAGGACTGAATAGATCCGCAAGGTAAGCCAACTTGATAAGAAAGTCAGTATCACAGAAATGTTCGTGCAGGTTGGTGTCGTTATCTTGCAAGAACACCTTCACCTCAGCTCTGAGTTCATACAGACGGGAAAGACACTTGCCTCTTGATAGCCAACGAACTTTTGTGTACAGCAGTAGTCCCAGATGTTGTGGTCCTATCTCATCTGCTAAGATTTGAAACAGACGATGATTTTTGGCCCTTGCACGAATAAAGTTAATGACTTTGACGGCGACGTCCATAGCTTCCATCAGAGGTGCAGGTAGAGTCTTCGATGCGAGGGAGTAACGATGTAAAGAACAATGTGAAGATGTCACATGGGGCCACTCGGTCTTTACTAGAGTGACGAAGCCGCTGCGGATTCCGATCATAGCTGGGGCACCATCAGTGCAGATGTGCTTGAAGTGTATCCAACTGAGTCCATTTGTTTCGAAGAATGAGTCTACTACAGCCTTCACATCGGCTGCCGTAGTCGTGCCAGTCATGGCTTCGCAGAATAGGAAGTCTTCCTTCATCTTCCCCTCTTTCTCGTAACGGACGAAGGCAATCAACTGACTTACAAGATGTCGGTGGATTCGTCGAGTGAAAGACTGGCTTGGATTCTGCTTTCTCTTATCTCAGAGCAAACTTGCTGGCATACATCAGAAGCCATTTCGTCAATTCTGCGGCGGACCGTGTCGTTGGATAGTGATACTTGACGTACCTTCTTTACAGCCTCCGCCCCAATCATTAACTCCACAATCTTTTCTGTGCATGGCTTGATTATAGAGTCTCGGCGATATTGTGAGGTTTCTTTTGTATGGCTATTTGATATGCCACCTCGAAGCTTGATCGAAGAGCAGGTTTTTCTTCAGCGCGGAATCCAAAGTTGGGTAGTGTTGCATCGCGGTCAAATCGTGCTCGCTTGGCAGACACAACAGAAACGGAATCGCCTCGTCTTTCTGGATGCATCGTATCTCGGTGATGTGCAAGTTTCGATGGCCGTAGAGATGAATTTGCCATGATTGCGGCGCAGTGAATACATTGAGCACAATCAATGTCATTACGAATGCTTTTAGTGAAGCCGAATTGCACGTAGCTGTCATTCCATTTGCGAATCTTCGGTTTTGAGTTTGACATCACAAGTTCACAAGCTGTAATTCTTAAGTATCGTAGTCACTCCGCCGAAAAATTGCTTGATTTCTGTGATGTTTGAATCTCTTGCAACTCGCTTGGTGCTATTGGCTTTGTAGAGAAGGCGACTCGTGTTAGATAAGAGGCTGATGGGAGAGAGAGATGGCCGCGCGCACACTGCGAGTGTTGGTCGCTACACCTACAGACGAGTGGGTGGTGGCCACGGGAGGTGATGTTATGTCGGAAGTGGAGGTAGAGTTTCGCAGAACTTGCTTGGAGAGCGACGATGTGCAGGTAATCGAAAAAGGATGAATCACTTCATGTAGCTTGGAAGACAGTTGTTCAAGGCTTATGTCATTGATTGCTTTTGAAGGCACGAGAGTATCCACGGACGCCTGTATAGCTGCCTTCAGCAGCAGGACGCGACACGATCTCTGTTATCGACAGCAGGAGGCCATTTGAGAGTGAGTTAATACATTGTTCCTATGGAAAAAATATGTGATCTCTGCACATTTACCCCGCTAACTTCTGAACTACTACTCAGATTGAGTTCAAATTTGAAACATTGACGATTCAGGGAATGGCGATCATTTCATCTATTCATGTCACATGAAAATTTCCAATATTAAAAAAGTCAGTCAGCGTGAGAAAATTAGTTAACAGGTTGAAAATTGAAGAATTTCGTCATTTCAACCTGTTAACTAGTTTTCTCACGCTGACCACTGGTCTAGAGCCTTTCTGGAATATGAAAGTATTTTGTCAAGTAATTCCGTGGCAGTGAATAGACGAAAACTTTCAACCTTGCTACTGTGAATGATGTATATTTCGACATTGATTTTATACGTCAACAATATCGCGTCGCCTCCTACTGTTTTGAAATGGAGTATCGGACCAAGAAGCACCATTTATGACGGAAATTTCCTCCTCTATTTCACGTCGGGTTGCCATCGTCCGGTATTTATGCCGGACAGTCAGTATTTTGGTATTTTGTCCACTATGCGGTACGATGTTGGTTGGACTTGTCCGGTATTTTCAGGGATGATGATCAGAGCCGATTTAATTCAACTGTTATAATTTCCTTTCGTAGCAATACAATGACTTGAAGTAAATTTTTCTCTCGGGAAGTGCTCAGGTTCATAGCTCGAGACCCAAAAGAAAGGACATATTCCTTGCTATGATCCCCGAATTTGCTAAGCGATGAAATTACAAGCACCTCACAGTGAGGCATCGAAGATGCGCGATCACTTTCTGGACAAGTACTTTCCCGAGGATAAGTAAGATTTCTACAAACTCCAGACCTCCCAGGCACTCCCAAAACTTTTTTAGGTTTTTTGGGTTTTTCATTGTAAAATTTTCGGCTTTTTTTTAGGCTAAATACGTGTTGCGAAATGTATGTGTGTTTATGTTGCGAAATGCATTTTAAATGAACATGAGTGACATTTGCGCATCGTTAGACACGTCTAGGAAAATATGAGAGGCCTGACTAGTGTATAATGAATGTTGCTGCTGCCACAATAGATTATAGGCCCAGATGTCGTAGAGAGAAAACAAATTGCTGCAATCATAGCTGTGGTAATGATTTCTATGACCTGATGAGGTACGTTGCTCCTCAAATATGTAACAGTAGCTTCATATAAAGTCACACCGGTTTCCCTCTATTGCATCCCTTTCTCTTCAGACAAATCACTGGATAGCAAGATTGCTTTAGCATTGGTGCCAACATCAACTTTCTTGATCTTTCTGTGCTTTTTCTGCAAGTTGACTTTCAGTAACGCATCGTTATCTTCTTCATAAGATTCCATTGCAGATTTCTTCACGAACTTAGACATCAAACTTCAATGTAAGAAGAACATAGGGTCATTTCCACGCGTGACGGAATCACTTTTGAACACCTATTTTTGGATCATTTTTCATTCTTTCGGCACAGCATTGATCATTCGTTGAAATTATGGTCCTATTTTCCTCAGAGCATGACTGAAGAATTCTACTGTGGTACTATGTCAAAAATTGTACATTGTAATTGTACTATGTCAAAATTAGGATTTAGATTTTTTTAGAGGTATGTTTCAAAATCATTAATTCTTCGTGACGGAATCACGCAGAGAATTTTTCAATTTTTAATTTAAGTGAACCGAGGCAAATGTCTGCGAATCTAGAGGTCCAATTCGCATATGCTCTCAGTATGTTTGATGGTTGGGCATGTATATACTGATGGATGAATATTTAGTACAGTTGTTTATTTTCTTAGTATGGTCTGTGTTAGTCAAAGATGTCATCGTGACGGAATCACTCTCCGATTTGCTCCTACAAATTCAAATGATTTCTTCCATGCCATTCAGAATTTTCAGTGTATTTCATCCAACCATGAAAACATGTCATATTTACAGCCTGAGCCGCCACGGAAGTCAACATTCTTAGACTTACTTGCACCCGATACAAGTAGGCCTACTAGGCCCATCTACATAATGAAAAATCACTGCTAATAGTGGCATCCAGATATGTATTTTATCCGATTCTCAACAACAAATTTCGTGCAATATTAGGTACGCCTACCGGTACCGTTGCATCATCAAGTTTGAAAAAATAATGTATTCAAAATGTCAAATTATGTCAAAATATCGTAGTCCTTCACGAGTTGCGGAGATAGTAAATTGGAAACCGAACTTTCTCCCTTTTTCACTGTTGACAGGCTTCGGCAGTTTCCATATGCTTTCCTCAGAGATACAGTCAGTATCATCCCTAGATGGAGCAGTGAAGAAATATGTCATCTTTTGTAAAAGTCAATAATTTGACCCTTAACACTGTCTTCTAGCCCATGAACAGAAGTTAATCCTTGTGTATTCGGTGCCTCCTTGATCTGGAATCTTTCCCTTACTGTAAAAACCACCAAAATGGTCTGCGCTTATTAGGTGAATCTGGAAGTGCATTCATGGCACGTTTAACGGCTTTATCTATGGACTGAGGAGTATAGGAATGTGTGGTGTTACTATTTCCTTTGTTTTGTTGTTTCTCATTATACCGTTTCTGTGATTCATTATGTCTCCTTTTAAGTTTATTTTCCTCGTCTTCAGACATAGTACTCCATCGTTTAGCTTTTCTAGACCTTTCTCTCTCTTAATGTGTTATGCAAATCTAAGTCTGTCCGAACTCCGTCACATCCTCTCTGTTGACACTCCGCGACAGTCAATGGCATGTTTGGAAAATTATTCTATCCTGCAAAAAAAGATTTCCGTCCGCTAACTAATGAATCTAGATCAGGAGACTCAGAAGCACCTTTTTTCTTGGAGAAGTCGGAGGATCGACACCGTTAAATCATTGGCTGATGAAGTCATCAAATGAGAGCTTTTGTTAATGTATAGATGAGTTTGAAAGGGAAATAGGGAACACTGCCGCTAAATTTCTAGTCAAGCATCAAGCAATCAATCATTCATAACGTATTTTGTCATCAATGACGTTTTCAAAAAGTCATGTAAAGTCCCGTTTCATGTCCTCTTGAGCAGAGATACGCTTCTTGGTTGTCCATTTAACATGAACGTAGCTAATAGATAGTAGTCACTGCTACTAGAACTAATATTTCTTGAGTTTGATTTTGATTGCCATCAACACAATCATATCGTGTAGGCCTTATACTCTTACTGGCTCCCTGTGAAATGCAATGACATGTACTATAGAAACACATGGAAATTAGCCGCTACCGTCACGTGACGGAATCATTTTTCCATTACTACTTTATACATAACCGAGAAAAAACTTAGCCTAATATAGTTTATTTCCTATCGAGTGAATGCAGAGAATCTAGATTTTCAAAGAAAAATATTTAAATCTAGTCTTGTGAGATACATAATTAGTATTTTTTCGTGACGGAATCACTTTTTGACAGACTATGAAATAGGCCTAGATGCATAATGCAGAAATGCAAATTTATTATTAAAGTTATTAGCCGTGAGGACTCAACAAAGTATTTATGTCGAAACTTCTCAGTCTTAAGCCTGTCATAAAAGTGATCAAGTAATTACAGCAAAAATCATGCATTTTTTAAGATTTATTTGCATGATTTTAAATTTGTTACTGTGTCGAATAACTTATCAGCAAGTTGATCAGACAAATAGAATTTAAAACTTCATAATATGTGTAAGAGGAATATACTAGTGCTCATGTGAAAATTGGAACTTGAAATTTTGACATTTTTTAATTTCTCGCGTGGAAATGCCCCATAGCATCATGAAGTAGATGAACCATTGGTTCTTTTTTTGAAAAGCCTTCAAGAAGGATTCGAATTCATCAGATACGAAGACAATGAAACAGAACGTCGCTTTCTGCAATGGATCATTCAAAATTTCGGCAATGCGCTTATATCTCAGGGTAGACTAGACGTTTCACTAGACGTGCCGACATGCGTTGATGCCATCCCATTGTGTTTTGTAGACCAACACTGTACATGGGCATCATATTGGCGTTTGACTCGAGCAATGGCTGTCTCATCAAACTTGAATGAATACGGAGAATTTTGCACTTCTTTGTCGCATTCCACGATATATGGTGCTATAACATTGAATTGGTATAAGCATCAATTTCGTGGCACTCTATTTGTAATCTTCAGCTATTTTCGAGTCTGGGAACATTCAGTTGAAACTTTTTTGCACTCGCGAATGTGTTTTCGACGAATGACAGCTTGAATGATCTCAACATTTTGTATCTCTTGATCACGTGTCAATTTTGGTAGGATAGGATTTTAAGATAAATTTAGGCCTACATTTCTCAAATTGCTCGGCACTAACCTGGTCTGGCTTCCGCAACCTTCAAATACCTTTGAGTTTACACTACACCGCCCTTTTTACCGCGCTCATGGGACTTCACCTGTTGAATTCATTGACTGTTAATTTTGAATTCAGCTGAGCAATACGTGAACCTTGCTGAGTAATCGTTTTCCTTGACAGGTTTGAGAAATTGAAATTCGTTTGAAGGTTAAACCGTTTCTGGTGTCTGTCCTTCGTAGCTGTCAAATAGGCTGTAGTTAATGGCCTAGTGTCCCTCTGCTGCCGGGCAATTCCACGCAGTCACGAACGAACTTTGCAGGACTTATTATTACATTTCTGATTGTCATTCCTAACCTATTGAACCGGTGATAATCATACTTTATTTGAATTGGCTGCAATATTCATTGTTTATGAAACACTAGCCAAACGATGAAAAATGTGTATTTGATGGTTTAAAATACAATAGTTTGAGTGGTCACTAACGAACACAGAACGACACGACTTTTTCGAAAAAATGTAAACGTTAAAACCTCCAAAGCTCTGGATTCTTCATCACGAAATTTGCTCTGATTGAATAGACTAGTATGCTATTTGATCAACTTGAATGCTGAAAAGAAATCTAGAAGCGTTTGATTACTAGCAGTTCATAAGTTTCGAGAAGTGCGGTCACGAACGAACATTTTGTCCAACTTCATCAGAAAACATATTCGAAAAAGAAATCAGTCACAAACGCGCTCCATTCATTCCTTTGTATAAAGATAAAGTTAATAAATCATTTCGGAACATTTGCATCGTGTCGGGCATCGAATATCTATTGGCATTCGTCGTTTTTTTTTTTGGCATACAAGTTCATTCACGAAAGTTAGTCATACTGGTACAAATTTACAAAGACACGACCCATGGCTAGGTACAATTTTGACGCACTTCAATGTCCTAGTTGCTTTAAGTTATTCTCAAGTTTCCAAGAGAGTGAAGTTTCTTGACTCACGAGTAATTCTATTTTTAGCAGTCCAGGGATTCCCATGATATTTCAAGACTGATTTAATTGATATGGAGAGAAATGTACGTCTTAGGTGGAGAAACACACATCAACCATAATGCAAAGCTTTTTTAGTAGCCTTGGGCTTCCCATGACATGACTGATTAACGGAATGGGAGCAAATGTATGTATTGGGTAAAAGAAATAGGCTATTTTTAGTATCCAGGATTTTCCCATGAACATTGGTATAAGTTGTGCTATTTTTAGTAGTCGTGGGCGTCCCATGAATATTTTTGACTGTGAAATATAAAACAATGGAAGATATATTTCAATGTGATTCATGACCGAAAAATGGGCAAGACTCGAGCTGAAATCGCGAAGAAGTATCGTTCCACAAATTCATCATATCTTTCCCGAGAAGTTGACCGGATGAGAATGAGACGTTCAAATATGACCCAAGAAGAACTCGAACGTGATCGTGAGAAGGCTAAAGTAAGGATGAAAAATCTCCTAGAGAAGAGGAAGTTGAATGATTCCAACACGGTTTTCAAAACAAAAGCGGCTGAATCGAAGGCAAAACAGCGAGTGATCAATGCAATGCCACGTTCCCCACGTCACAGGAAAGTCATTGCACAAACAATTGCTGAAGAATACCAAGTCTCCAGCAGCTCGTCGTTCATTAAAGGGAAGAGAACATCTTTATCAGAAAGCCACAAAGACACCATTGCTGATTTCTACGATCAGGATGAAATATCTCGTGTGTGTCCATGAACCAAAGACTATGTTACTGTGCGCGAAAAAGGCGAGAAGATGAAGGTTCATAAAGCGTTCGTTGATCTACACAGTTGGAGAGTGTTATCGAATGTTCGTAGAAAAACACGGCAAATTAGTTGGCAAGTCTCTCTTCTATAATGCCCGTCCCAAACACGTCATCCCTATTGGCAAAACTCCACACAACGTTTGCTGCTGTGTGCTTCATGAAAACTTTATGTGCTTGCTAAATGCAGCCTCATCTGCGGGATTGACGACATTACCGTGTTATCATTCGAATTGGATTGTTGACAATGCACTGTGTCCTGATGCTAAGCCAGATTGCTTGAAGAACACATGCGACAAGTGTGCCAATGGTCAACGAATATCGGAGAACGCGATCGACCAGGATGTGGATTTGACTGTTACGGTCAAGAGATGGCAGAAAGGCTTCTTTGGCGAGACTATTGCTTGCCACGACACGATTATGTCAGCAATGGAAGTGAGTGAGGCATTCCAAGCTTTACTGCCACAGTTCCAGCTGCATCATCTACTGAAAAGAAATCAACAAGCTATGTACCGCAAGGACAAAGAGTTGGCATCCTCAGAACGCGTACTGGTTCACTTTGACTTCAGTGAAAATGCAACATGTCCCTTCCAGGAAGAGGTTCAGAGCGCCCACTGGTAGCAGAAGCAGTTGTCTTCGTTTGTTGTCTGCGTATTCAAGTTTAACGACTGCTCTAGCTGCCGTGTGATGGTCAGTGACCATCTGGATCACTCAAAACGATCAGTGTCTCATTATCTGCAGACAATCATTGAATCAACTGTC
This sequence comes from Prostheceraeus crozeri, assembly GCA_907163375.1. Classification (NCBI taxonomy): domain Eukaryota; kingdom Metazoa; phylum Platyhelminthes; order Polycladida; family Euryleptidae; genus Prostheceraeus; species Prostheceraeus crozeri. The sequence continues at coordinate 114,811 of CAJQUW010012101.1, read as the reverse complement.
ACATCGGAAGTGGAAGAACTGATCTTCTGGAGTGACGGACCTGCATCCCAATTCAAGACCCGGTACACTGCCATGCTGCTGAATCATTTTGCGAGGAAGTATGGGCTGCAGATTAGCTGGAACTTTTTTGCGACGGCTCATGGTAAAGGGTGTGTTGACGGAGTCGGAGGTTCTGCAAAACGGATGGTTTGGGGCTGTGTTCGCTCGAGACGTTACCAAGTGCAGAGTGCTCAACAGTTCGTTACCTGCCTCAACGAGTGCAACAGTAAAATTGTAGGCACGGTCGTGTCGTCCGGTGACATTGATTGTACTTATCACCAGTTACAGAATATTATTGAGAACGCGCCAAAGATGACCGGTGTTCAGACGGATCATCAGTGGATAGTAGGGTGTCCAATCCCGGAGCAAAATATCAATCCCGGGATTACGATCCCGAATTTTCTCAATCCCGGGATTGAGAAATTATTATCAGATTCATGCAGATTGCGTTTTTTGCCTACTATTTTGCCTTTGTATACGTTGGTTTTGATGAAATAGACGTACCAGCTCCAAACGTTACCAAAAAACTAATTGTCAACTGCAATTGAAAATCATTATTTATGATTACGAATGTTAAAACTTTCTTATATCCTTATTTTACCAGATGAGACAAATTAAAAAATAAGCTTTCACGTCATGTGCACTTGCACATAAATTTATCATTTTATTTCATTTTAACACTGATTAATTACATGATCAATAAAGTGATTCGAAGTAGGCCTATAACAACATAGCAGGAACTGAAATTCTCACAAATTTATACTTTTATGAAACTTTGTTTGAAGTATCACTTCAAAACGCACATGTCGTTTAATGTGCGATCGCTGATTCGGTTTCTTATCTTTGAAGAAAAGGTCCCAGCAATGTTAAAGGCCCGCTCACACTCCACGCTTGTTGGTGGCACGGAACGAAGCCATCCAGTCACAAATGTTAGGAACTCACCTCTGACCTTTGTTGTAAGGAAACGATCCAATTCCATTTGCACGACGGATTCCATGGAGGAGTGCTCATTTAGTGAAGTATTCGCTGACTTTGAATCTAGGAAGCGCTGCAGCTCCTCGACCAATGTTGATGCAGGCGCGGATTCTGCCTCGGTCGAGTTTTGTTCCGAGTTTGAAGAGACGGAGATCATGTCGAGGGTAAACTTGGTGCGCGTAACTAATGTAAGGAGAAACTTGGTAATTTGTTGCACAGAAACGTTCTGCAAGTCCCCAGACTCAAGGAAGAGTAACACTTGAGTCATAACGTGAGTTCTCTCAGTCATCCTCGCTGTCAATCGCTGGTAGAGTTCGGAGGCGAACGAAGATTCCTCAGCTGCTTTCTCTAATTTCATCTTAACAAAATCGATGACACGACTGGCAACGACTAAATCACTGTCTCTTCTATTCAGCCCGTCGACGGCGGTCTTGATAGGTTGGAGAGCAGTACACACATTTCTCACAGTGTTGCATTCTTGATCAGTCAGAGCCAAAGATTCTTTTGACAAGGCGATCAAGGCCTGCCGAACAAAAGTATGAAGTTCAACGTAACGCTCCAACATGGCGAGTAAACTATTCCACCAGGTGCGACAATCGCCAATCAGCTGTAATTCTTGTCCATTTTCGGCTCGAATAAAAAACTGGAGTTTATCATTCGATAAAGGAGACCTATGAAAGAATATTACAATCTTGCGAACTTTCTTGATGCAATCCCCGATCACGGGTTTAAACTCAGTTACACATGCAGTCGAAGAATCGTCATCAATATCAAACTGTTCATCTGAGTAGTCATCTTCACCTTCAACAAGCGCGGCCTCACCAGTAGTCTCTTCACAACATGGTTTCTTATACACTACGTCACAAACAGCTAGATGTAGTGCATGTGAAAAACAAAGCTGGTGTAAAACTTTGGCATCTTTGCCAACCCGAACCATGAGGGCTGCCCCGTCAGTGCAGAAAGCGATAATATCCGTTTCGAGCTCAAGTCCGAACAATGCAATCCTATCACAAATGAGCTTCAGACAAGCTGAGTGGTTCAGTGAGCCATCGATACGGATGAGTCCAAGATTATAAAATGTCCTTCCCTGTTGCTCGTGGAAATCGTGAACTTTAATATTCATATATCGGCGTCCCCTGACTGATGTCCATTCATCGAAAGAGAGTGAAAATTTTGCATTTTTCTCTTTACGCTTCCGTAAACTTTCGATAATTCGGGTGCTTACACCGGCCGCGAAGTCGGTAACGATTTTGCTGATTGTGACTCTTGATTTTGGTAGAGAATTTATACCGTATCTGAAATTAAACAGATCTCGAATGTCGTCAGACTCCGCTAAAGTCATTCCGCGAGTCGCGCCTGCATAGATATTTCGCCGGATGAAAAAACGAGCAATTGCTGTTGCAGTTTCGGCTTCTTGGATTCTGGGGCAGGGCAGGATTCAGTGGACGATTCAAGGGTCTGATGCACAGTCGAGAGGTGAGTGTGTAGTCCTTTAGTAGAACCTCCGCTGCACTTAATAATTTTATTGTTGGGGCAGAGCGTACACTGTGCAGACTGTCCATTTTCAGCGCGTTTGAAATATTTCCAAGGCCCAGTCGTTTTGAAAGTTAAATACTTCATCACTCGTAAGATTGTTCCGCAGATAAATAGACCAGGTGCTCTGTGGCATCAGACAAGTTTGACTAAATGAGTCATTAACGAGGTAACGCAGTGCTCGTCATTTCTTGTAAACAATAGCAGCGCTCTGATTGGATAAAATGATTCCCGTGTCGAATATTTTCAGTAGTGGCCGATTTATGCAGTTAGAATGAGAAATGTGAAATATTGTGTGCGTCTTGCTTTTCCTTTGTAGTGATTTCTATGTAATTTCTTAACGAAAAGACTGATAAATAACGAAACCAATCCCGATGAATCCCGGGATTTCATGATTATCAATCCCGGGATTTGAATCCCGAAAATTTTCTAAGATCCCGGGATTTCGGGATCCCGGGATTAGACACCCTAGTGGATAGCCAAAGACAATCAGCAACTAGTTCGACGGCCATTATCAATCGTCTACGCAGATTGTGATCCTCCATCCATTATCAAAGAGGTTCGTGTCGGTGATATGGTCATCGCTAGTGTTAGCACAAGTGGTGCCACCAAGAACTTCATCGGAATCATCCAATCTCTAGCTGATAATGATTATGAGGTGCAGTTTCTCTAGGAATGCTCGCAATCAATCTACATGATTTCTGATACAAGTGATGTTGCATGGGTGCAGAAATCTGACATTCGGCCAGTGGAAGTAGATTACACAATAGACAGTCGTGATCGGTATATTTTTCATCTCCTCCGAAGTGACCATGAAACATTTTATATTTTCCTGTTGCATATAGGCCTATTCAATATTTTTTAAGCTCTCCTGAATTGATATAGTGTCCTCTTTGTTACCTGAAAGGTGTTTTCATAGCTTTTTCCTAGTTCAAGTTTGCGGGATGGGATAATTGTGAAGTTGTGGTCATGTCGCGAACGAAAATAATACCACAGTCACGAACGAACACTCATCTCTTTTCTTCCGACGGTCGTAAATATTAACCCCTCATCATCAAATTTCAGTCGAAGGTCACGGTAGCCTAGGGCATCATTTACATATGCATAAATTTGTGCTAGATAAAATTGATGTAGTAGAAGATAGAAAAATAGTAGATATCTGGTCACGAACGAACATTTATACTAAGATTCGAACTCGTGTCAAAAAATCGGAAGAAATTATGTCCTTGACAAAAAATATTGTTTGAGCTTCGACAAAGGAGTATCAATAATAATATAACGCAGTATAGACTACTTGGAATTCCATTTCTAACACTGCCTACATTGTTTCAAAAATTCAAAAGGAATGTATTTTTAATATCTTAAAAATAGCAAGATATTCCAAAATTAAATTTATTAGTGGAAGAAGTGTGTCTAAGCGATAAATTTTGTGATTCCTAATGGCTTCGGATATCCTTTCAAGAAAACACAAGTCACTGAGAGAAAATAATGCGTTTTAAAATTTGCCCTCCGTGTCGTTTTTACCGTGGAATTGCCCTGCCAATTGTCGGTATTTTTGAATGCAACATCACTAGAAAAGTAACCAATACATGGATGGGCATGCTAGTTATTGCTTAGTAAATTAAATGAAATTGATAAAAATGTTTACATAAAAATGTTAAAAAGTGTCGATAGTAAGATCATTTACTATCGATAAGATATCTACAGCAATAATTTTCAGTTTGATTCACATGACAATCATAAATTCATATACACAAAAAATTGTGGTAAGGTTTGGCACACACAAATCGAGCACAGGATTATTTGAATTCCGCTTCGGGTCATTTAAGTCTGCTACACTTGTTTCATTTCTTTGAAAGCTGCCCTCAAATCAATCGTGAAGAAACACAGTCCCACATACTGCATCTACCAACACCAGCATTACCGTTAAGAAGCATTTACATATATCACAAATGTGCGTCCATGTGCATATCTTCGATTATATGATTCTCGTCTTTTACTGTCAGAATTCAGGCAGCTTTTGAATGAGATAAGTTCCTCAACGATCATGTTTTCCATTGTAGTCATCAGCAGCATTTTGCATGTACAACAACTGTCAATATCCAAGGAAGAAGTTTAAGCTGTGAGAAACGGTCATGCAACGTTGCAACGTTATTCATACTTACATTAGTTTAATATGATGCAAGTAAATGACAGAAGAAATCTTAAGTCAATGTACCAATTCAGCTGCATGAATCAAAACATGCAAATGAAACATAAAAATATCATATTAAGCAAAAATTCAATTTTTTACAGTTACTAGTTAAATTTTGTATATATTTATAGGTTTTTAGGCCAAAAGGCAAAATTTACGGTTTTTTGGTCACCTGGGAGACCAGGAACTCTGTGTTTTATCTCAGCTCTCGTCCAATGATTCAAAAAAGATAAAAATGTAAATTACTACCATTCTGGAGTTTGTTTGAAGTATTTTTATGAAGTCCTTGCTATGAATTCATTTATTCAAATTTTTTGCATCATTCTTTGCTTAATGAATCAAATTGTTTATTTGAATAATAGTAATGATAATGATAATGAACGTATATTTCAAAGAGAAATCCCCAATAATGGTAATCGTGGGGAAACACAAGTTAGACAGGTCATGAGAAATAAAGTGTGACGCAAAATGTCTTAACAAACAGGTGATTCTGAGAAGAAAAAATTAAAGTTTGAGTCCGTCATTGTAAAGTTTTGACATCGAAATGATGAAAGATCTACTACGCCTTCCTGATGCAATTACCGGCAGTTGAAATTTTTGGGAATAGTTCATAATCTGCAAAGAAAGATGGTGTAAAGAATGAAGTTCATCATTGACCAGCTGATTGAATAATCGAAAAGCCAACATCTTACGTCGATATGATAGAGGAATAAACATGGAGCATTCACAAATTCTGGAACCACGAGAATATATTGTAGAGTGGCATCGATTTTGAATTCTCTCTAAGAGTTCTCCTGACCTTTGTCAAGATCTGCGAACAAAGGAGCAGCATACTATAATATGGACCTCACATAACTTTCATATATTAAAACAAGTTCTTCCTCTGATAAAGTTTTTCAATTGTGTTATTACGAAAATCTTCGACGCCGCTCTCTTGCACTTCGAACAGCATTACTTTGTTTTTTTCTCTTATGGAGGCACATTCATGTGCGTCGGAATGTATATTGCCAGCATGTCTTTTTTTCGGCCTAATTGAAATGAAATCACAATATATTATATTGATCGTACGGCATTTTCATCCGATGGAGTTGGCAACCCTAACTTCACTATCAGATTCATCGACAGTAGACTCGTTTACAAAACCGTTGATGTCATTATCTGTTTCATCTGAATCCGCTCCATCCTTAACTTGCTGTTAGTCATCAGCATTATTATCCTCAGCCTGTTCGATAAACAATTCTTCATTGTCCCTGTCATCTTCACCAAAATCGGACGCCGCATCTTCATTTAGCTGCGGTACTAGACGAAATGCTTGAACAGCAGTGATTCGACGCTGACGTCCATTCATGATGGTATTGTTGTGATGACAACTGTGGGCGTTTAGCGATTTTCAGACAATGCGAAGCCGTTTTATATGACTCATTAGTTAGGACACTGCTTTGCAGTGGAATAACTTGTGAATCTCAATCTTTGTTCCCTTGTCGGCAAAGCAGGAACGATGCAACATCAAGCGGCTAGATTTGCATGACTGTCAAAAGCTCATTTAGAAGGACGTGTGAAGTAGTCAAGGTGAGCTAAAAGCTGCAGTTGCTAGTTGCTACGTAATGCAGCGCTTGCCTTTTAAGTGATACATTACCTGTATATGACAATTGTTCGATGAGAAAACAATATGAACACTTTCTTAGCTCTAAAATAATGCTGAATTGGTCGTCACGAAGTTTTACTCCAAACTTATTGTTAGTTGCGTAATAAATGCCTTGATTAGTTATAGTTGCTGCATGCTGTAGTGGTTGACTCGATAAGGGTTAACACATGGTATATTATATTCAATTATTTCAATTTGATATTTTTCATTGCTAAATGAGATATCATTTTTATGAAATTCTGTTACCAATAATCATATAAAGCTTCTATAACGCTGGTTTCTTTCTATCCCTACTACAAAACCCATATGCCATGCTATCTGTCTACAAGTGTCTTCGTTTGATATCAGAACTTACAATTTCATTCTTAATTGAGATTGTAAAACAATAATTTCATACTCAGTCATAGTCGTATTTAATTCTCACGAAAAAAATCGAATGTTTGTTCATCTTGTACTTTGTTTCAACATCATGGCACGCTATGACTCAGTGAAATGAAATGTTTATCGCAGTCTAGCAGTCCCAGAAATGTTGACCTGTGGCTCAGGACATGCGAAGAGCACATTTTTGATGCCTTCGTGGCTGGTATCGTTCGTGTCAGCATCTTGGTAGACTCCTGGGTTTCCAGTCTTCGTTAGGAATTTGCAAACTAGTCAAAAATATTACATAATAAGGCTTTGTATCACCTAAACCAGTACAGGACATATTGAGTGGCCCGCCACCGCTTCTCATATCTAAAGTGGACCGCGTACATTATTTGAATCGATGATTGAAAATGATTCACTCCGACTTCGAGCTTTGGGAGCTGCACCTAATGGTGAGAGATACTCTTTAGAATTGGCAAAACCATTAATTAACAAGTAAATGAGCAATATGATGGCACAAAAAACAAAAATTCACATTCGAACATAGAAATAAACTGTTTATCTGAAGTTCGCTAGAATGGAAATTGACTCAAGGTCGCGGCACATCCGAGGGAACTAAGTTGGGGCATGAAGAACCAATTAAAAGCTTCGATTTACTCATGTGACTGATTCTAACCCAATGATACAGACGTTGGCAGGTGCATCTAAGTGAAAATGCGTGCGATTTATGTGCCGTTATTGTGCATTGCATGAAGCTTAATTTCCATTCTAGAGGTTTTATTGTTGTCAATTTCTATGCATTCGAATTATCCAACCATGCTCCTTTCATAATGAATATCTTCTCGTATAAGCGAAAAATGGTCATCACCTGCGCGAGTTTATGCTAAGTCACACATAGTATTATATGCCCTCTTGAGCATGTTTCTCTACGTAGTATACCACCCCTCAATGAACCTAGAACGAGGTTATATTAATTAGGCCTTGACAACGAATGGAGGAATCCTATCACATCCTATGGCATTAGCCATGGCCAAGTATTAGCACACGACTACCATTTATGGAGGCCATGCACGGTTTTTGAAAGCCGTATATGTTTGGGTGACCTATGTGCACACATGTACTTGTAGCATGTTCAATAATTGTAGCAAAATCAATTTTATTTTCTGCGGCTTTCAGGCGGATATTTGCTTTACAGACCGTTGTTTTTCGATGGAATAAGGTAATGTCGGTCAAATCACCAAAAAAGTCAAATTACCGTTTAATTACACAAAAGAGAAGCCTCCATGATTTGTTATAGGCCTATTCGCTCTTCAATACTCACATGAATTATAGAAAGTGAATTATGATTCCTTAATATTATTCCAGGCCTGTGATTACTCCTCAAATTCCTCAAATTTGTTTATTACCCCTCAAATCCTCAAATTTCTCAAATATAGCTTAACTATGAGAAATTCCTCAAATATAGCTTGACTATGAGAAATTCCTCAAATACGACACACTACAGACTAAATGTTGGATAATGTATTGTTTTTCGGCGAATGGCGATGTTATGTAAACTTCCAAACAAGAAGCTAAGATAGAATCCTGTAACATGTACCCTCCATCCATGCTGCTAATCATGAATCACTCATGATATATTTTTTTTTTCTTTATTCTCTCATGATTTATAACTTAATATCTTCTCTCACACACCTGGTAGATTTTAGATAGCGTAATCCCACTGTGCTGGCTAGATCTGATATTTTGATTGGAAACAGACCTGTCCTTTTATCATCTGAATGGGCAGACTGTTAAATAGAATCTTTTCAATATATAAGTGATAAACATAATTTTGAAAAGAGCGACTTACTCACCAATTCATTACACATGAGAGGAGAACCGTTGTTTGTTCTTCTAGTAATTATTTTTAAATTTCTAGACATTTTAGGATATCATGATTTTCTTTTAGCCATGTCATATTTAGCACATCAAAAATTAACCAGTCGTCAGCTTGTTTTTTTTTAATTTTGTTACCTTGACGCACTTTGTGACGTTGAATACGTTGAATGTCGTTTTCATTTCTACAAGCTACAGGGCTGCAGATGTTCCGGTTCGTCTGGACCTATTTTGCTAAGCAGAGAAGTTGTCCGAAGTTATTGTCTGTCGAACTCACTCATTAAATGCTTTCACGCATTTAATGAGTGAAACACTGTGATCAACCTACAGAAATTGTATATTTGAACACTGCAATTTTTTACTTCTAACTTCATAATATTGCTTAGAATTCTAACAATAAAATGCACATTCAATTATTTTCATTAATTATCTTGACCTTTTTCACAACCTTTTTATGTTTCTGCGACTATATGGCTGCAAAATACATGCCTGTACTTCTTAAAGAACTTAAGGATATCAATCTTCCATATCCATTATATGATAACATATAGGCAGCCCAGCCCACTAGGATTTCAGTGCTCTTATCAACTGAAGCGTTTGTTTCACTCACTCTCCCATTTTATTTCCGCTGAACATGAACACATCCGACGGGATAAAGCGGATGCTCCCTAAATTTAGTGTCTACATGCCTCCTGGTCACTAGCGTGCGGGGGGGGGGTTGGAAGCGTATGAAGCTCTGCTATCTCATGAGTCTTTTTGCAGCTACATTTTCCAGGGTCTGCCGACCGACATTTATCCTGGATGAATTATTCGCGTATAGATCGTTTTCATAATTTGCTGAACACGGGTTGGTGTGAAACTAGTGCACACATTGATTATCGTTGTATGTGAACTTAGATTAATTAAGACATTTAACCACATAGTACTGGATTGGTAGATTTTCAACCTGGGTCTACTGCAAGATGTGGACGTCAATATCTCGGCGCAACTTCATGCGAATAGAGGTGATAATCTTTCACTCTTTGCTTGTATGAGACCAACAACTCAACTGGCAAGCCTGTTCCCAACACTTGTTTTGTGTTGTATGAGGATATATCCTATTGTGTGGTTGAGGATATATCCTACATTCAAAAAATTACAGTATATAAATCTGACAGGCATCATTGAATTGGAGACGATAGCGTGAAGCAGAGCGATATCAGCAGCTTGATCTGACATCCTCTGTTCGACACATTTTAAGCAGATAATACTTGAGCCAACAAATTAATTTCGTAACAAGGCGGGAAGTGATTGTGACCAAGTCAGTATTCCTTTGCAATATACACAACTTCAAGAAGTGTGGTGTAGTCAACCCTTGGGTTACTTTCTTCGTTGTGACTTTCATGATTTGAAGTTTGGCCCAAAATCCGTGCTAAAATTTGTAGTTTTCTTGCAATTGTCATATTAGGCTCCGTTTCCATTCCTCAAAATTTTCACAAAAAATCCTCAATTTTTTTCATAGGCTAATCACAGACCTGTATTAAACAAATAAGTTACGTACAATACTGCTGCATACATTCACATGTAAAATTTTGTTATGTAATACGACCACTAATACGGTACAGCAGCCCACATGTGCCCTTAAAAATACGGAATAAAAGAAAATTAAGCCTATACTATACTATACTATAGTATAGCATTTTAAAATTGCTGGCCCGCTATCCCAACTTGGTTGCCCACCACTGATCTAAACAGTTGCGGTATCAATTGATTTGATGACATCATGAATCAATCATTTAAGTTACTAATTGAATTTGTTGATTTAACCTCGCCGTAATGTGCATTTCATCATAACCCTATTACAGCAAAACAGTCAAATAATTGAAATTAATATTTATTTTTCAGATTTGGATAATTGGTGCGAGCGAGCCGATAACAGAAGTGCAGTTTTCCACCATATCTCCGATAAATAGACAAGGTAGCGATTATGTCCTTTGCTATTATCCTAAAATGAGGTAAGTCACTTTTTGCTCCTTCTTCGGAGATACTCAGTTCCATCTCTTCGACTAGCTTGTCGCTTTCTTGACTACATTAGCCTCATTCAGCACTTGCTGACTGGCCTTCCCCGCCTTGCACGGATATTCTTCCAACGCAGTAGCCAAAAAAAGTCAACAACTCCATTTGCACTGGCTCGGACACGGGGTGAGCTCTCTTCATGAGTTATCCGATACTATCTGCATAATGCCGATTGGATTTGTCCGTGCTGCGAGATCCGTTGGATCATCTCCAAGGCTGGGTATTAAAGCGGGTTTTCAGGCCTTCATTTTCTGTTCAAAAGTCATCAGAAATATAAATTTACCTCCTTAGAGTTGCGAAGAGAATTATCAAAAACATTCAAATTTTATTAGAAAATTGAAAGAATATTTTTGCTTTGAAAGATTTAAATTTCTTCAATTTTGAGGAACAATCTGTTTTTTAATCTAGGAGGAAAGGCGTCGTCATCGTCGTCGAGGACTTTAACATTTATCTCTTTCGCTTGCTGTCCTCTGAACATCCCTCCATCGACATCTGTGTAGAATTCTCTCCACACCCTGATCGAATGTTTTCCACCATTTCTGGAAGCATCGGTCTATTGCCGCATTCGCATCCTCTCCGTTCTTTGTCTCGCTGCAGTTGTCATGCTCCTGCATGTATTTCTGCTAAAGACCGCTGTTTGGATTTTCCCTCACGAACCAGGTAGACAAGGCCTAGTTCTGATTGAATTTGAGCCAATTTTCATCGAAATGCTAAATTTCAAAGATGCTATTTTTAGATAAAGTTCAAATTGGTTGTTTGATGGAACCAAAATTCTCATTACTCAACATTGAAAAATATAGATATATTAATGGCTAAAATTACGTGGGTCATGGCTATAGCTTTAGCCGGTTTTTAATGTTTGTTTCATTTTACCTTCCATCTTTTAGTGAACAGAACATTTTTGCTTTGCTTTTATCATTACTTTTAGTGCAGACGCTAAGTTTTCATCTTGTTTTTCCTAAAACATTACATGTTATAATTTTTTGTATGCATGTAGGGCCAGCTGCATGACTTAAAAAGTAAAGCATGAACAAACCTAGAATTATGGACATTTGATTTTCTGTTTCTTTCGATAACCCATTGCTTAAGTTGAAAACAAAATATAATAGGTCAATTTTTTTATTGCTCGCATGATAGATGCAAACCAAAGCTTAGAGTAACCAAAACCAAGATTGAAGAGTAAACATACCTACCATCTTGCATGATTGTATGTCGTCATGAATTGTAATGACTGAACCACATCGGTCGGGAACAACCGTGTTAAGAACAGAAGTGATTTCATTTGGATACACAATGTAAATGCCCTCGCTCTCGGGGAAAACCACGCCCCCGAGAACCACCTACCTTCGAACACTTTCGCCCACCTTTTTTAAAGAAAGATTTGGTGATTTCTCCGTGAGTGCCGGACAAGAAGGGACAAGTAGAGAAATATCTGGCCTCGTGTAGGCAGTTGGTAATGGTTTTCAACTGTGGCAATAGCTGGTGTTTTGGATATGTTATTTCATTCAGGTTTCGATAATCGATGCAAAGCCTGGTTGATCCGTTCTTTTTTGAGACGGTGACCAGTGGACTAGAGAATGTCGAATCTGAGGGCTGGATAATTCCTTGGTCTAGCATATTATCATTATGACTCTTCAAGTTCTCCTTCTGTACGTGTGGAATCCGATGAAGTATTTGCCTAATTGGAGGGATTCCCTGTCTCTATGATGTTGGTGTGCTGTTAAATGTCGTAAATCATGTTCACTTTTGGAAAATGCGGTCTCATGTTTCTTGAGGAGGTTCTGCAATTCAAACAGTTGGCGCTGAGACAAATGTGAGTGCTACCAATTAAAATTGTCGATGAAATTAAAAGTTGTAATGGTAATTGAGGTTGAGGTTTTATCAGCTGCTTTTGTTGCTTGTAAAATTGGCTCCATGAATCCCGACGTGATATTTTCGCATATTCTTAGTGTAATTGTATGCCTGTTGACCAATGGAACTGGTAATCGTTGGGTTTCAACTTTTCCTACGATGTCAAAAAACTTTGATAGGGTGGTCATAAAACCTGGGTGCAGGTTCTAATAAACCTGTAGGGGATGACTTTGTTGATTTCACGGTGGTTATTATGTGATGTACAGTGCGAGGAGGTATGTCTACCGCTCGCTCGGCATAAATTGTTACATAAGTGGTCTATGGAGGTCCTGAGAGCACGGGTTTATAAGCAACTGTTATCCGATTATTTGTAAAATTGATGCTAATGAGTAGTCAAAGAATCACAACTATCATTATTCATTATAATGTATGATCAATTTATCAAAGTCAAACCACCCTAAAAACACAATTGATGCAATCATATAATAAATCATTATATACCCATACATCAACTATATGTATACTTAAAACATCTTTATACATGTAACATGATTGTATATTTCAATAAGATAAAGAAGCTGAATAGCATGTCCCACATGAATCACATTCAAAATAATCATGTCGTCTCAACAGAATAGTCTTTCCCAAAAAGAAATCACACTTATCTGCAGGTACCTTAAAGTAATATAATGCAATCTCTACACAGTCTGCTAATGAACAATGATATCCATGCGTCCATCGACACCGTTGACATTCAGTTCGATTCGGCATACGTGATTGTCTATACAACGCATGCGTTTCCCTTGGACATCGCTGTTCTGTAAAACACACTGGTAATTCATCATCACGTCGTTTCAATTCAGCTTTATGACTCCCTTCATGAACTCGTTCATCCCATCGCTTCAGACATACCTCTTCAACTACACATGATTCATCCATTACTGAATAAACAAACTCCAATTCTGCTGCTGAAGGGCCAGCCATCACAACTTTAGCCACTTTACCAAATGCTTCTGTATTTCGGAGGATAAATTGACGCAATTTCTGTTGAGCATCTTCATATGATAAACCTTTCTTTGCTCGTATCTCGCTACTAATGCCGTGAATATATTTCACATCGAATTGAAAATTATGCGTTGAAGGTAAAGGTTGAATCAGGTGATGAAATACATCTATGAATAATATACCATACACACGCTCTTGTATCCACATACACGTCACTTCCGCCAAATCGATATCTCCTTCAGTGTCCATAATGAGAACATTTTTTATTAAGCTCCCCAACACCACTTCACTGGGTTTCTGTCGCTCCTCCTCCATAATGATTAACTGACCATATTATGCACTCTATTTATATACTGTCTCAACTGCGTATTTATTACGACCGATACACTTTCACATAATCCTCTAGTCCTAAACAACATTCTGGACAGAAGTCTGTTTTTAATATACACTCATCGCATAACGCAAAATGTTTACATGGTAGGCAAATAATATTGCGCTCGTTTCGATTACATATCCTACATCGTGTCTTCTGTACTAATTCCAATGTTGATTGAATTAACGCTTTACGTCGTTGCTCCTTTTCATTACGCTCCCTCTCCTCTCGTTCCTTTACATGTCTTCTCTCAATCAATACTCTTTGCTGCTCCATTTCTTCTCGCTCCTTTATACGTTGTTTCTCCAACAACATGAACTGATATTCTCGTTTCATGACATATTCCGGATCATCATAATAATCTAACAGACGTTCAACTAACTCACTAGCAGATAATCGTTCCGTTCGCGTTGTTATTAACTCTATATCGTTAAGTGGATATTCCAATTCCAATGCTACATGCCATGCGATTGGTAATGACATGATTAACCTACTCTCACCATATACCCTCCTTATATACTACCAATCTCCCACAAACTAAAAATAGCACTTTCATACACGTATTTTTATTTCAATAAAGCACTGTCTACATGCATCGCATTATCAATACACGTATTACAAATAGGCATATCATCTTCATCGGTATCATTGGTATTAATAGTAACATCGTCATCATTATCTGAATCATTTTCATTAGTAACAATAGTATTACGATTGACATTATTGGGCATTATAGTTAATCGATCAGCTTCCACCAAATATAATAATTCTTGCTCCATCTTCCGTTTTTCCATAAATCGCATATAATTTGCACGTACACGATACATTGTTCGAATATAAAATGCATATCCGTCATCATATATTCGCAAACGTTCATTAGGAATACATGCATTCTCATATAAATGAATCACCATATAGGATTGTATACGCATAAATGAATCACCATATAGGATTGTATACGCAAATGTATGTCAGTCATTGGATGGAATTCACTTATACGATGTCTCTGTAAACACACACGAACACGATGGGGGAAATAATAACTCTGCAACATATCTCGAAAACTATCAGACTCAACAATATTAACTTCACGCATCCATTCCTGTTCACTCTCTACCGATAATCCAAATGGTAAGTCTAATCTTGTAAATCGCTCCTCATGTTCAATATGCTCCTTCATTCGTCTTACCCGCTTTTTATATCGATGGAATGGGAGTGGTTCACAATTACAATTTTCTTCTACAGTTTTTTCTTCTTTACACATACGTTCTTGATCATCATCATCACTCAATGCATTTAATGGAGATATTCTCTGTTGTCGTCGTTTCACGCCTCTTCGTTTATTCAATTGATTTGAACAGACAATTGCGTCTGTCAATCGTACCACTTCCTTTGATGTATACGGTCGTAGAGTTGTACTGTGTATGATAAGGCTGGGACATTGTACTCCAAATATTTGCTCCACCGTTTTGTATTTGAAATAAGATATATTATGACCTCTATACGGATTTAGAGGATCTAATGGGATATACACACCCATATCTACTGTATGCATCCGTAGTGCTCCTTTATATGACACTAAATATCGTGTAGCCATATCTTGTTCGTTTGTAATCACCACTCCATCTTGATCCTTCATCTCAAGATTATCAATTGATGCGGTTAATTTATAATTGCATACTTGCGGTGCTTTCCAACATAAATTAATTCCATCTTGAATTCGTCGCTTCTCCATTGCTATCGTACCCGCCATTACCATTAATAATTCTATCACCATCTACACATCCTTTATATAGGGTGGTTGAGGAACCGTCTGATACGTTGTATATTGAAAATAGCCAGTTGTGTCTTTTACATGTCGTGGTTGTAGTTCCCGCTGTGCTTGTTTATAGACATTACGTGATACATGCATTGTACATCTATTCTCATCTTCTAATGCACCATCTAACGCCTCATAGACTTCTGTCATACTCGTCTTAACTCCCTTTACTGGAAAGATACTTTGACCATACTCTTCTGGCATATCACTCCACTCCATACTCTCCATTATACTAAATACGTATTCAAATCATCTTCTTTACTTAAATTTGATACCACTATCGTCGTCTTATTCTTCTCACTCTTCTTCTTCTCACATACACTAAATTCCAGAAGACTTGTCGCACTAGGCTATTAGCTAGCATGGTCATTCGAGACATGCATTAATCATAGCAGTAGAAAGTCAATAGATAATGGCAAGCATTGGATGGCAATATAGATATCTGCGCATCTGCTTCCTCCATAGACAAGCAACCATGATATCAACTGCATGCATTATCTCTGTCATAGACAAGTGAGATGAAAAGTTCTTTTATATCAGCTATTGTGTTCTGATGTTCTGTGTTACTTAAAAGTTACAACGCTATGAAGATGAAGGTTGCACTGCATTCCAGTAAACTCCAGAAAGAAAACAATGCGTATCTTCGGGGCCTTGCTGTAGGATTATCAATGAAAATGCTCAAAGTAACAGAAATTGCCAAGATGCTCAAGGTTGATAGAAGAACAATTCAACGATGGAAAAAGAAACATCAAGAGCAAGAATTTTGGGATAAGCGAACAACTGGTCGACGAAGAAAAACCACCCACCGCTCAGATCGCCTTCTAACACGCTTGGCTAGAAAGCACAACTTTTCTTCGGCAAAGGAGCTCAGAAACATGTGGAAAGAGCGAGTGAGCCTACAGACTGTCTACAGAAGACTGCGAATTGTTGGAATGAGGAAGCGTGCATCTTTTTGTGCCCCTTTGCTTTCCATCAATCAAAAGAAGTCTCGAGAAAGGTGGGCGATGAAAAAATGTGCTTGGAGACAAGCATGGAGAAATGTCATCTTCTCTGACGAATCTCGCTTTAGACGCATGAACAACGACAGGCGTGTGCGAGTATGGAGAGAAATGGGTCAAAGGATGGCGGAGAGAAACTGCAAGGCTTCAGTTCAAGCGATGGGAGGGTCTATCCACGTTTGGGGAGCCATCTGGTTTGGTGGAAGAAGCAAGTTGACTATCTTAAAGAGCTTTGTAAACGGAAAGACTTATACCGATCTTCTCAAGCGATTTTTCGATGACGAGGAAACACCAAGCAATCACCTCTTTCAGGATGATAATGCTCCTGCGCATCGGTCTGTACAATTTGAACGTTTTTGTTCCAGCCACAGCCTCAGAAGACTTGACTGGCCTTCAAGATCTCCTGATCTTAATCCTATAGAGCACCTGTGGGATCTCATGAAGCGTCGGATCAGTAAAAGAGGACACATTGACTCCTTGAAGAGCCTAGAAGAAGCGATTGTGGAGGAGTGGAACGCAATTCCTGAATCCATCATCAACAGCTTGATTGACAGTATACAGAGAAGAGTTCGAGCTGTGATCACTGCCAAGGGAAGTCACACCCGGTATTAGTGTGCCCTGGCATCCTTGTCATCAACAGCTTGATTGACAGTATGCAGAGAAGAGTTCGAGCTGTGATCACTGCCAAGGGAAGTCACACCCGGTATTAGTGTGCCCTGGCATCCTTGTCATCAACAGCTTGATTGACAGTATGAAGAGAAGAGTTCGAGCTGTGATCACTGCCAAGGGAAGTCACACCCGGTATTAGTGTGCCCTGGCATCCTTGTCATCAACAGCTTGATTGACAGTATGCAGAGAAGAGTTCGAGCTGTGATCACTGCCAAGGGAAGTCACACCCGGTATTAGTGTGCCCTGGCATCCTTGTCATCAACAGCTTGATTGACAGTATGCAGAGAAGAGTTCGAGCTGTGATCACTGCCAAGGGAAGTCACACCCGGTATTAGTGTGCCCTGGCATCCTTGTCATTTAATGTGGGAATATATGCTGTTCATATTTATTGTAAAAGATCAAAGTTTTTATTGTGTCTTTCTCAAGCTATCGAAGTGCGGCAAGTCTTTTGGAATTTAGTGTATCGTCTCTTTCCACCTATCCGTGGCCCCCATGTCCTAGGATCAGACCCTAGTAAAGGGCGTGCACCACCTTTCAAACGTTTTCCTGTTGCACCAGATATCAATCCTTTAACAAATCCCACTGCTTGTGGTAATAAAGGAAATAAGTTAAGAATCCCACCACCACGCTGACGTCGTCGACCACGGTATATTTGCATATTGCTATTTGATGTCGTACACTTTAATTATACTTAAAATCAATGTCTTCGACGTCGCCTTCGCCTTCGTCGCTTCCCACCTGTGATTTTATTTAACACTTTACTTGCAGCCAAACCTCCAGCTGACGCAGCTGCCCCACCTAATGCAGCTTTTCCTGCCAATGCTAAAAATGGTAACATAGCTGGAAGCACTGGAAGTATACCTCCACGCTGTCGTCTTCGTCCTCTAAACACCATACCTTATATAATAGTTAACTGATTCATTACTTATAAACACATTATTAGAATATACCCCTTATAGATCTCATTATTGACCTCCCATTCTGCTCTGCCAACTTTGTACTAATTATCCCACTCAATATATCTTGTATTCCAAAACCACCTCTTTGTCTCCTCTTTCTAACGTATCTCTTCCGTCTTCTATATCGTCGTCTACCACGAGAAGGCATTGTTATCACATAATTCACTCGAATATGTGTATTACTTAATTCCACTCATTCACAAAACAATATTCTCTCACATAATTATAATATATTCTCACATACCATATATACATTCACATATAATTAATCTAACATTGATTCATCATCATCATCATTATCTTCAATTCGATCTACTGTATTTGTTACATCCTTAAATCGTGATATGTCTATCAAAAATAATGGTTGTAGTGGTGCATCTATAGGAGGATCTGTTGGTGATGCAGGTGAATCTCCAACAGCTGCTAATGTAGGTGGTACTGCTTCAAATGTTAATGCAGATAGTTCCGGTGGTGGTCCTACCTGTCGTCGTGGAGCTGTATTTTCTTTGTTATAGGCTTTGAACCTGTAACCGTCTGCTGTCACCATTGTCATCTCATCCTCACGCATAAACGCCACTCCTCTCCATATTTGTTGCTGTGGTAGTGGTGGCAATGGTGGCAGTTGTAGCGTTGGTGGCGGTGGTGGTGTTGATGGCATTGGTAGCGGTGGTGGTGTTGATGGTACTGGTGATGGTGGCGTTGGTGGCACTCTTATGTCGTTTTCATCCTCCTCTTCTTCCGACTCCGACACTAAAATATTAATTGGCACTTCCAATCCAACTCCACTCGCATTAACACAGTCTTCACAGTCACATATACCCAAGTCTACTTGCATTTCTGTTATTGTATCTATTATTTCTGCTGTTGTTGGTGTGTGGGGGGCTTCTTCTTCCTCTTCTCCCTCTTCCTCTTCCTCTTCTATCGCCGGCACTGTTTCATTATCTGAGTCCATAATCGGATATGGTTCTGTATTCAACATTAATGGCGAGTTCAACGGTGAACTCGCCACTAATGTCCATACTGCATTTAATATTTCCAACCAACTATTGGGATTTATCACAGGACACTCTTCGTCGTTATTTCGCTGTGCCATATTATACAATGTTCATAATAATGTCTCCTCATCCACATATATACACACACAGGTCCCGTTACGATGACTCACTTGGTGGGTCCTCTCGTACATGTTTATAGTTTTTGGTTCTTTCGCACCACATACCATCACGAAACAGGTTTGATTGACGTTGATGACTTATAGTCGTCATTCGCCTCACTGTTGTACATGCCTCCTCGCACTCTAATATTGTTTGTACATTCCTTGTACGATAAGCTCGCTCCCTATATTGACGTATTAAATCGTCGATTGCAGCCAGTTCCTCTTGATGTCGTGTTCGCATCACAGTCTTCTCGTCCATCATTAATCAGTACAAACTATACACTACCATTCCAATCATTGTCATTATATACACTTTAAATGCAACTATCTGCATGCCCATACGTGGGTCCTGTCATTGGTTCATAAGTGAGATCGTTCACGGGTCCCGTGGTGGGTCCCTTCTTGGGCCCCGTGGCGGGTCCCATGGTGGGTCCCGTCACGGGGCCCGCTGCAGCCACACTTTTGAGTCCATTGAAAATTCACAAACGCGTCCCGTTGCAGAGTCTCTCTCTCTTACATGAAAAAATAATTCTTGTATGAAAATATAACTCCTGTATAACGTAATTCCAAAAACGTCTCAATCACTGTCCTTCTTTTTCTCGCTTTCTCCGTACCAATCTCTGCATTTCTGATTCTACTTCTTTATTCATAAAGATATTTCCTACACATAATGGTGTTCCATTATCTTGTGTCCATATCCCCTCGTACATATCGTTCAGGATATTACATCATTATCTTCTTCTTCAACTTAATCATGGACATTAAACATAAAATACTATCACTCTCCATTTTCAAACTATCTCTAGAACCCCCTTCTCTTAAATACTATTCCTAATAGGTATTTTCTACATCAAACTACTCTCTTAAATATGTCTTTTCTACATGAGACATCTCCTACAACCCGTTATAGTCATATAGAATACAGACGTGTATGATGTAAATGTATTAAAAACGAAATGATTAAAATGAAAAAAAATTACAGGTAGTATGTACAGTTTCTCACACACATACACAGTCTATTCGTCCTCCATCTTCGATAGGTCCACCGGCTCACCCAAACGCTGAATCTTGTCCTCCACCGGCTCGATCAGTCGTCGCCGCTTCGCCATAAGCAGGCCGGTGTCCGGGTCTGCATCTTTACCAATCCGCTCCAGCTCGCCCCGCACCTCTGCTTCGACCATTGCCTGGTATTCTGTTCTCAACTTTGCCTCTTCGCTGTGCATTTCTTCTTCGCTAAAATCGCGCCCCAATAGTGACCAAGGCTGACGTTTTTTCGGTGGTGGCACCACCATTCCCGACAGATCACGCGCTATACGTTTCCTTGATGGCACTTCAATATCCGTAAGTAATCCTGTTGCCACCATTTCAATCCATTGTCTGTTTTTAGAGTCCATTCTGAATCGCCGTGTCGGGAATGGTGGCACCACTGTCGATTCGTGCTTGTTCATGACTACCCATGCCCCAAGCATTATTCCGCGCGCGTTGACAACTCCGGGAGCCCGTCGTATCACTGTACTGTTTTCTGAATGAGAGATAATAACGTCTCCTTGAAACATCGCGAAGCCGCGTTGGTCGATGTATATTGGCTGCTCTGGGATCGGTTCGGACGTGGTGATGGGATCCGTGAGGGTCGGCGCCGTGTTGAAATAGGTTTCCATGCACGTCATGGCCATATAGTACCGTGCACGGCGCACGACCACACAATTGTCCCGATCACTCACCACCACGTCCCCGTCGAACATGGGAATATCACGAAACAGAAAGATGGGCTCCCGGTTGCCCATCAGATACTTTGGATAACAGACTTTTTGAAGAACGTTCTGATACTCGTTCATCATCTGACCGTCACGTCGTTGCACCCACACCGATTGTATTAGCTGAGTGCCCATCTATTTGATATCCTTATAACACCAGGCCCCCTGGCACTGGGAAACCTGGCGTGGGCAAACGAGTCCGTTCCTCAAAATACACTTATGAGGGAATGTGGGCGTTGGTGAGGTTCCGAGGGTTGGCATCAGCGCTGTCGAGCTTGATGGTGTGGGAGATGGCGCTGGTGTTGCTGCGACTGATGGTGTAGATGGGCGTGTGGGAGCTGATGAATCCATAGCGTATCGTGAATAAGAAGAATGACGGTAAATGAAGTCTCGTGTGCTATAATACATAATACAGATGAACATGAATGATGACACTCGTGCACGTTCGTATTATATACGTCGGCGCACAGGACCCACGCCGCGGGACCCGACACCGACCCCGCTGACCCCGCCGGCACCGCTGACTCACTCATGGGACCCAGAGACAGGACACGCGCACTCACGGGACCCGCCCACACACGTTCGGCGAACTGTGTATTTTACATAGTAAAATACACACGTCCGCTGGAATAGGTTACTATGTATTCTCAGACTACTCTAATGGGGGCCAAGTTGTTGACAAGTATCTATACCTAGGACGCACGGAATAGTGGCATTTGGAAGGATGGATGCTTTGAATTTCAACTTGATTAGGCCAATTTCGAGGTGTGCTATTGTATAGCCGATATAAGTTCTGCCGTCAAATTCCTCAGCTGTTATTGGGTGGTTTACAAATGGGATATTCTTTCGGTACCACGTACCATGTAAGAGTGTAAAAGCGGATCTTGCGTTCACTGAAGCTTCCGTGTGAATGGCATTAACTGTTATTTGGGTAGTAGTTCTAATCAAGGTGTTCAGCCCTGCAAGAACTGGCACAGTCGTAGTTGAATAATTTTGCCGTAACTGACATTGGTTGGTTGGTTGGTAGCCTCGGTTTTTCACGATTTTCCGTGTTGTTGGCAAAATTTAATTGAGATCCCTCCTTCAGCCGCTTGATGAGGCTCCGGCATTGGCTACGAAGCTCACTGACCTTTATTCCGTAAAATCCGAAAAGGTGGCAAAAAATCCTTTCCACCTGACTACCATATTCTAGAAGCGCAGTCAAATACACCAACTAATAATGAAATGAGGGCGAATTGAAAAAAAGTTTTTTTTGGACACGCGGCAGGCTTCTCAACGCTAAACATGGCCTGCCAGAACGCAAACGTGGCATCTCATTCAAGTTAAAAATCTCCTATTAGAGAAATGATTTTTTCATCAAATCAGCGACCATTTGTTTCCGAAGTAAAAAAACAACAGAAATATACATTTATCTCTTTATGAGTAGAATAGAAAATTAGCAATTGACAGATTTCTTCAATTTTGAGGAACAATCTGGTCTTTAATCTAGGAGGAAAGGCGTCGTCATCGTCGTCGAGGACTTTAACATTTATCTCTTTCGCTTGCTGTCCTCTGAAAATCCCTCCATCGACATCTGTGTAGAATTCTCTCCACACCCTGATCGAATGTTTTCCACCATTTCTGGAAGCATCGGTCTATTGCCGCATTCGCATCCTCTCCGTTCTTTGTCTCGCTGCAGTTGTCATGCTCCTGCATGTATTTCTGCTGAAGATCAAGGGTGTCATTTCAGAGAAAGTCCAAATTAGTTATTTTTTTAGAACCATAATTTTCGTCCTGCGGTTACTTTCGTGGACACTTCGATACATCCGTCTTTATTACTTATCTGAACATGGATTTCATTTCCTTGACACTCCTTTCATGTCAAAATTTATCTACAAATTAGATGAAAATGATTTGCCTTACAAGCAACCTGTAAGAGATGTGCTAACTTGATAGGTCTATTGCGAATATTGCAACCTGGTAACTTGATAATAAGGAAGGAAATTGGTGCTGTATTTGTGCAAATCTGAAGTCATTTTCCTTATGCCCAGGCGATTGGGAAGCTTATTATGATCATCTTGGTTACTCTCAATCTGTCAGTGAATAACGAACTTGTGCTTATTGAAAATTAAACAAGTGTACTTGCCATTATTAAAAAATGAAAATGTGATTATTTGACTTCGGCCATTCTTCCTCGTTTTTAAATAGGTAACTAAAAACTTGCCTCCGGCTTTGACTTCAGCATACTTGAATGTTACATATCCGGCAATTCAAAATTCTTGAGAGGGAATCATTCCGTTTGTCAAGCTAGTTTGGTGAATCAAGATTTGCAGGATGCATGATTTGTTGTTAATAATAATCATGTTGTGCAATAAAAGTTTGATCGCATATTGTATGATGATATCGTTGAGGGAAATTTAAGTCTATCACCATATTGCGTCATATGGATGTTCTTTTTTTAACATCAAGGCTTGATGGAAGAGGATGAGACAAAGGTGTCCCTTAACAGAAGATCAAAGGAAAAGAAGTACCAAGTCGAAGGAAAGTGGGGATGATAAAGGGATATAACTAATAAACAGCAGTATAAACCATTGTGTGACAATAAAGTATAAAGATGCATAACTCATAGCTGTATAACTAAGTATGCTAATAGCAGAAACACTGAAAATGTGGTAAAAAAAGTGAATAGACAACTATGGGGATAGTGGAAATAACGAAAAAGATACATCAAAAACCAAGATAGCATAATAAAAATGCCTAAGATAAAGGACCTTTCAAATTATCGACTGTTCATAGAGCTTTGTGGATATGAGGGTGGTTTGCCATATTGATCCTGTGTACCATCCTGTGAACCACATACTGTTCCTGTGATATAACCTATATTTCCTGGCTTCGTCGGCCTTCACTGTAAAGAAAATATACATCATCGTTGTTTTAAATGATTTTAATCGCATCATATTGATTAATTTTCATTTTTTATATCAGATTCAGAAGTTTTTAAACAATTGAAGTTTTTTGACATTTTCAATTTTTTTTAATTTAAACCCCCAGAACTTGTAATATGTGAACTTCCATGCATTCACACATAGGCCTATTTGGTTTTAAATTAAGAAAACAACGCTCAAAGAGTGTTACAAGTGCAAACTCAACTAGTTCTACTGTTGTGATCTTTGTTAGTTTCGCGAATAAAATTCCGGACGCAATCGCAAGTGTTCTCATAAATTGCTTTGAAAAAATGCAAAAATTCATCTTATAGCCATTGTTTTCATGTATTCTATTTTTGAGAGAGCCATCGTTTGAGATTGCATAGATTGTTAAAGAAAAACATAAAAATGATTTCGTCTACCGAATATATTCAATTGAAAAAACGTTTTATAAAAATGATAACCAGCATTTCATACCTATTTCAGCAATTGTATTAATATTTTAGTCGAAGAATATGTAATACAAAGTCCGAAGCTGTGGGGAAGCTGCATCAAAATATGGTGTCAGTCGTTCCCCCTCCCGATACAGTCAAAAGGAACAGCAGCTCATTGTAGATCTCACAGCCTTATATCCCTAACATCCTGAAATGCGGATCAAGTCTAGAAGTCTACGACTTGATAGACAGGTCGGATGATGCATGTTCTGCGTAGCAAATTAACTGTTGGTGGTTCGCTGTGACCACTGTTCCAATGACGGCGTCAAGTGACTCGGCTACCAGTACGTAGAGAAGAAGACGACTGCTATTGTCTTCCTGCTGTAGCTGTTGTGATAAAAATAATAAAATGAAATAAACAACTTGTTTCGAAGAAGTTGAGCTTGATATTGCAGGAGGCGTGAGACTCTAATTGTGCGTTGATAGTTGAAGTTGCTTTCCAAGTTAGGCTGCGTGTTTGATGCGTTTTGTTGGGAATCTTTCTCGTTCACGCCGAGTTCGATGAATTTCACTTGAAACAGTAGCTGTCAAGACTTCACGAATTGATTGGTGTCATTGAAGATTTCCAGGACAAAATTTGAAAGTAGATCGGATATCTGTCCACAAACATCGCGACAGCGTATCATCTGGTGTAAGAAAGCTGTAAATGAAATACTTTGATCCCCACAAATGAAATTTACCGGACATGGCTGCAACATTGAATGGGGATTTGTGTCGATGTTGAGAGATGTGAACTAGGCCTGTTGATGATTCCTGAAATTGGATGAAAGGCAGCTATTCAGGTATGTTCCCATTTTCCACTGAGGATGCAACTCAATATTTAATTATTCTATTTACACTTCAAATGAAATGTCTATGAAATATCCTGTCGTTTGACTTCTGTCGTAACGCATTATTGAGTGTAAAAATGAACGTACATGCTATGACAAACAGTCGAGAGGAACCCTTTTAACGACTTGTCTGAAAAAAACTTAATTACAGTCTGTTGTGAAGGAACCCTTTGTGAGCCTCAAAACTACTTGAAAATGCCCAGGTATGGAACAAAATTTTTCACCTGAATCTATGCGGTCGACGAGAATTAATTTTACTTTTCTTATTCAAGCTATGCTCCAACACGCGTGCTATACCAAGGCTTCGAGTGGTGACACTCCCGCCTAGAGATTTATCAGAACGATTGGAACATAAATGTGTAAAAATCTGTGGTGACCAAACATTGGACGCGAAGCGTTATATTCTATTTTATTTTTTGCAATTACCAGATGTAGTTTTTTGCCATGTAATTCGGGAGACATTGGTGTTACTGTTTCTTCCCGCTTCAAGTCATCACATAACAATCAAATAGGCCTATTTAATTCATTTACCATGCAATGTATGCTTCAATTGTCATCAGTGGTAATTAGACAACGGCATAAGTCTCAAATTTCAATCTTAATTTTTATCTGTCAATAGCGATCACCTAGATGTCCTAACCAACAAGCCAAGTTCAAGTTCTTCATTTTTTGATGTTTTTTTAAATTAATTTCTTTAATTTCCTATCTTATCCCTCAAATCGAAGTTCATTTTTGTCAGTGTTTCATCGATTTATTTGAATGATAAACTGACATTCTAGTTAAATTTGCAATATTTGATGGAGAATTTATTTCGAATACTTTAAGAAGAAAGAGCACGAAGACTGGAAGTATGAGTGCATATTAAAGCGTGTTGACATTTTTTTTAAACAGTCACCTTTTTTCTTGGAAAATAAAGAATCCACAGGGATAATAAAGTTCAGTTAACCTAAATGCATGTTTAATTTGTCTGAAGTTATCATAAATTTATAATTTATCCACAATTCCTTTCGGCTGATTTGTGAATTTTCTCTTCACATTACCATGATGTTTATATGTTCATGTTTATCCAATGTTTGTCCATGTTTTGGCAATAAACAACTTATGACTTATAAGAGATCTGTGATTTTCGCAACTTCACTTTTCAGCTGAAGTGGAGCATAATGGAGGACATTTTTATTACAATATTCCACTTCCACCGTAACGCTTCATCTTCACAATTTTGAAATGTAGTTTGTTGAATATTGACAATTTTTACAAGTATACAAATTATCGTTATGCAGAAACTATAGAAACGTTTGATTTTCCCTGTTCTTTGCAGAATTATTGAATGTCATTGTCGAATGTCTACATTCATCCAACGTCCAATACTAGTGATTCCACAAAGTCTCCTGACTACTTTCCGAGAAATAGCTTTCACATATTTATCATACTAAAACTTCTGATCAATTGTAATTCCGAGGAGGGAAAGCGTTCATTCATTAAGGATGTCTGAACCGTTAAATCGTGTGATGAGATCATCGGAGGACTTTCCTAAACCAAGAAGCTGACACAGTTGAGTATTAATTGGTTTTCATCAAACCACGTCATCACCAGTGGCATAATGTAATTCATTTTCCTCTGAACATCCTCAACAGTCGAGCCAACAATCCAGAGTTATATGGTCCGCATAGCCTGCTACCTGAACATCATACAGAGAAATGATCATTACAAGGTCGTGAAAACACCATACCAAAGGCCCCACTGCGAACCTTGAGGTATATCTTTGTTCATTCGGAAGAGGCAACTTGTTTGCTTTCCATTCAACGAACACAATTTGAACCTTGTTTTTAATTGTGTATATTCGATATTAGGTTGTTTTCAATTAGGTTGTGGTGTTATGTCTTGTGAGATTATAGTGTTCTTGTAACTTAAGTTCTATTGCAGTGTTAGTTAACTGAGTAGTAAGGCTTCCGTCTATTTGTTTAACTGGCTGCATGATGGTATTTGATGCTAGGAGGTCTAGTTATCAGTGACCATGATGTTAAGTGGTTCTTGATTTGAGTATTGATATTTGTATGAGTTTATGGGAAGGCTGTTGACAGTCCGAACTTCTGGAATTGCTAAATTTAGTATCTATGCGAGAAGAGCAGGTTGGGGAGATGAAGATAAGGAGCGAGAAGGACAAACGGTCGACGACTTAAGTGTTCAGCTGACGCGAATTTTATTAAGAAACAGCAGTTGAGTCCTCGAGGAAGGATAAGCGAAACCACGATGTAGCAATTAAATTAACTTGATGATGACAACAACGCTCGGCGACTCAACGCTCGGCGGGGAACTTAAGCGATTCAGGCTCGAACTCTAGTTCGTCCCCGTCACCTGCTTGTTGATGCTACTCACAGTCAAAACAATGTCAATGACAGAGGCAGCAATATCAATTATCCAAATAGGCTGGTAAACAATAGCACGAAATTCATTTATCAAGACAATTCAGAAAACAAAGAGTATGTGGAGTCAATTAACAACTGTTTAGACCGTACTGAGTGACACAGAAGCAGATACAAAAGCTGCTAAAGATAATATAGATGCTTTCGAAAGACAAATTACAGTTTCCGCAGAAAAGTATCGGACCCTCTCTAAATAGTCACAGAAGTGTGCGTTACCTTTCCTGTCTCTCAACGTTCAGTAGGCTTCCACCAAGTCTTCTTCCCGCGAGCTCGATCAGGCAAGATCGTCCAACATGACTTCTAAAGACAAGAGATTAAACAAACGTCATTTCGTTCAAGTCAGATAGTTGCTAATCGAAGACTGTCTCTTGACTCGAGAATCATGTTACAAAGTTCATTTTCTTAATTCCATTTGGCGTCCACTCACAGCTCGAGGGTCCACTTTTGCAATATTTCACATACCACGTAGGGTTTTAACGGTCTTGTGGTTCGACATTGGCTATGACCAAAATGCCAGCTTTTGCAGTTCCAAGATCAATCTACATGTAAGTTTGGACTGACCAATTTCAGACTCATTCGATGGCATGGAGCCGGCTTTTGTCCTTTGCTGCCATCTCATAAATTTCCAGTGAAGTTTAATCCCAACTTGCTGTCCATTATAGCGTTAACTTTTGATAAAAAGCCGCCAATGTGTGTAAACTCTTAACAAGTGCGCTTCGGAACAATGCGCTCATGAATCATTTATGTTCACGTTTCCAAAACTAGACCCACAAATTGCGGCTCAGCGCCGTTAGAGATTTCGCAGAATCCATTCCCTTGTTTTATGGGATAATTGTTGACATTTATTTTCCGCCTGCACCAGTTCTCAGAAGATGAAAATGTTCCATGCCCGTGCCGAGATGAGTCAATTGTTGGTGACCTTTCGGCCTCAGCTCTTGGAATTTTAATAATCGCGTTTTCAAAATTATGTTATTATTGCATTTTGAAACCAATGATTCCATCCATGTAGAACAAAATGTTTCCAAATATGTATGCTCCATCCGTTCTTCGAAAGTTTGGAGATGCTGCCACAATGTAAGCCATGGGAGTAGATGTGAGATCGAAAGTAGATATTGAGTTATGTCAATTTCCATCCTCGTAGAAAAGCGACGTCATCATCGACCAAACTCTGGAAGAAGATAGCCACGCGACTAAAACGAATATACACAGACAGACAGAATTGAGATTTTAGATAAATGCGATGTGCAAAGACGTAGGGAGCGGGCTACAAGCAATCATTGTTACGTAGTAGGTGACATTAAAACGATGATGTATACATGGAGGCTAACAACAAAAGACCGATGTGGAAAAAGTGCTATTTTTAGGAAAGTAAAAAAGGAAAAGTGAAATACATTCAAAAAGTGATACTTGTGGTACAAATACCGGGCGACAGACTGGGCAGGGTTTGGTCTGGGAAAAGGGCGACGGGGAAAATGAAAGTTGGTGGGAAAGAGGGATTTCACACTTGGTGTAGTCGGACAAAAGCAAATAACTTCCCAGTGCAGTCGCAGGAGAAGGTCATTGAGAATCGACGCAATGAGGCCCAACCATGAAATGTCGGCAAAATAATGGCTTCAGCCATACACTGAAAACAGTTCGCTCCCACTGGAAGACGGTCGGGGATAATGTCCTTCAGGCGTGCCGTTGATCGGGAACCCAACTGTGGAAGCTGCAGAAGGATACAGTTAGGCGGGGGAGGGGGCGATTTCTCCGTGACTAGCAACATTGAGCGTGGACGCACGTCGGCTCGCGGCCAATACCGGCAGGGACCCTGCAGACGGATGTTGCGTCGAACAACCGACATCAAGCGGTCGGTAACGGCTGGCCAGCACCGACGTCGACCACGGGATCGGTACGACATGACGGCAGCGGCCGTCAGAATTTCCTCCGCCTGGGTCGGTTCCCAGGTTTGGAGGTCCAGGACATCTTCCGTTCCCTTTAGGAGGAACATTCTCAGTTCGACGACGGCAGCATGGATGGAGGGTGGCTCAGGTACGCCCTGAGGTGAGGGCTGCATGTCATCCTCGAGATCTCCCGACATCTCCGCCGCGGAGACGATAATGACATTGTTGGGAGGTGATGTCGGAGATGGCGATTGGCGCATCCGGGAACAGTCGCAGCGGGATGTTTTGCATTGCGTCGGGCATCGGAGATAAGGGATATCCCAGGTTGGAGGTGGCCATGATGACCGCAGCGTCCTTTATGGCGCAAAACACGCCATAGCGACGTTTGTTTAACGCCTGTCGATTAGGTCGGAAGTCTCCCAAGAGTGGATTTTGTGGCCATAATGGACGCATCGTTTAGCCTGCGATCCCATGGAATAATGGGAATGGTGGAAGCGGAAATATGTCGGAGGCACGGAATAGTTCGTGCCCACGCTAGGGCAGTCTCAGTCTTGACGATGAGGTGCGCTACTGAAGTATTTTGTTTTCCTCCATCTCAGGAAGTGTCCGTCTATTGCCGGATTCTCATCCTCTCCGTTCTTTGTCTCGCTGCAGTTGTGAAAGCGTCGGTCTATTGTCGAATTCTCATCCTCTCCGTTCTTTGTCTCGCTGCAGTTGTGAAAGCGTCGGTCTATTGTCGGATTCTCATTCTCTCCGGTCTTTGTCTCGCTGCAGTAGTCATGTTGCTGATGCCCGTTGTGTTTTTAATATTCTCTTACGAATGTCGTGTATGCGGCTTAAAGACAAAGCCAGTTCTGATTGAATTTGAGCTTACTCATAGCCATCTTGGGTAATGCTCGGACTTTTTAATATTCTCTTACGAATGTCGTGTATGCGGCTTAAAGACAAAGCCAGTTCTGATTGAATTTGAGCTTACTCATAGCCATCTTGGGTAATGCTCGGACTATGTGTAATTGTGGGAATGTCTCAAGTGTTGCTCTCGTAGGATGGGAAGATGGACCCCTAGCCGCCCGCTCTTAAACTTTCTCTACAACTCCGTCTTCCTTTCTAAATCGTCTGCTGCTAGCCTTTTGTTGATAAATTTGACATCTTGTGTCTCTTTCATTCTCCCACTTACACTGAGCAACGTTCAATCATGCACATTCTGATCAGATAAATAGCTAATTAAGAGAAATATGATGAGTGCACCCTGAGAAAGAAATCATAGGTTACAGTGTATTTATGTAGAATACTTTTTTGGGTTTAACGTCGTACGCACGATGCCGGGCTTTACGCGGATAAGCTACCTAATTATCTCGCAGCGGTTATTGAGAATTTTTAGTATCCCTGTCGATCATTAGGTTATCATCCTCTTATGGCGCGTCACTGTCGTTTTCCGCCTCCGGCCGAGCTCTTCCGAGCAATAGCTGGTGTTTTGGATATGTTATTTCATTCAGGTTTCGATAATCGATGCAAAGCCTGGTAGATCCGTTCTTTTTTGAGACGGTGACCAGTGGACTAGAGAATGTCGAATCTGAGGGCTGGATAATTCCGTGGTCTAGCATATTATCATTATGACTCTTCAAGTTCTCCTTCTGTACGTGTGGAATCCGATGAAGTATTTGCCTAATTGGAGGGATTCCCTGTCTCTATGATGTTGGTGTGCTGTTAAATGTCGTAAATCATGTTCACTTTTGGAAAATGCGGTCTCATGTTTCTTGAGGAGGTTCTGCAATTCAAACAGTTGGCGCTGAGACAAATGTGAGTGCTACCAATTAAAATTGTCGATGAAATTAAAAGTTGTAGTGGTAATTGAGGTCGAGGTTTTATCAGCTGCTTTTGTTGCTTGTAAAATTGGCTCCATGAATCCCGACGTGATATTTTCGCATATTCTTAGTGTAATTGTATGCCTGTTGACCAATGGAACTGGTAATCGTTGGGTTTCAACTTTTCCTACGATGTCAAAAAAACTTTGATAGGGTGGTCATAAAACCTGGGTGCAGGTTCTAATAAACCTGTAGGGGATGACTTTGTTGATTTCACGGTGGTTATTATGTGATGTACAGTGCGAGGAGGTATGTCTACCGCTCGCTCGGCATAAATTGTTACATAAGTGGTCCATGGAGGTCCTGAGAGCACGGGTTTATAAGCAATTGTTATCCGATTATTTGTAAAATTGATGCTAATGGGGGCCAAGTTGTTGACAAGTATCTACACCTAGGACGCACGGAATAGTGGCATTTGGAAGGACGGATGCTTTGAATTTCAACTTGATTAGGCCAATTTCGAAGTGTGCTATTGTATAGCCGATAAGTGTTATGGGATTGCAGTCCATTATGATAAGTGGAATAAGTTTACAAATGGAATATCATTCTTTCGGTGCCACTTTGTGGTC
This sequence comes from Prostheceraeus crozeri, assembly GCA_907163375.1. Classification (NCBI taxonomy): domain Eukaryota; kingdom Metazoa; phylum Platyhelminthes; order Polycladida; family Euryleptidae; genus Prostheceraeus; species Prostheceraeus crozeri. The sequence continues at coordinate 82,581 of CAJQUW010012101.1, read as the reverse complement.
CATGAAGGTCCTAAGAGCATAGCTTTATGAACAATTGTTATCCGATAATTTGTAACGGATATAAACGAGCTGATAGAAAGTGGTGGATGGGGCTTTTTGTAAGTCGATGTCTGCATGAAAAGATGTAATTTCCTGTTTCTAAAATAATTATCCGGGAACCTTTTTTCTGATAATTATAGCACTTTTTTATCCACACATACGGGGAGGATAGTCACGCCATCGCCTTATACCTGTGTGTAATAACCGATGGAGATCTTCTATGACGGCGTTAATGTCATCTTTTGAAGCTACTGACAAGCTATTATATATTTCTCGGGTATGGCCTGTCAAATAGATGGGGAACATGGCTAGTTGCTGCCCTTTCCTCCATCATAAGGCCTGAGCTACCAGTAGAAATTGAGTTGCGAAGTCACCGAATTGATACTTTGGATTCTGAAGATCTCCAACAAATGGCTTCAATGTCACACCGCTTGCTGCGGACGGCAGGACTGGTCGTTGACTGTCTTCTACCTCTTCTTTCTCTACATATCGCTTCAATTTTAAGTAGGCCTACACTTGGCGGCCTTGAGATCTCGGATGACGGGACTCGCGCGCGAACGGAGGTGTATTCGCTTCAGTGGAGCCATCCACTTTAATTTCTAATCGGAAACCCGTGGAAAGAAGACACTCGTTTAAGTCGAGCTCTCCACTCACTACATATTTCGCTGATGCCGCTTTTGGACAAACCACAAATTCACACACGCGGATGTATACGGCGCTTCTTTGATTCATCCACTCTCAATTAGATAAGAGAAGGAAAACTATGTATCCTGTTATGTATCTTATTATATGATGGTCTAAACTCGCTTGTATCTCCCGTCTTATCCTAGCACACGGAGCAGCTGCTTATGGAAAAGACTACCGCTCGAATATTCTTTCCGGCACTAGGTTACCGAACTGACATGAAAATGTTGCGGAAGTCAGATGTAAAGAGGGAAAGATGAACGCTGTGGGAGCTCCACTTATGTAACCTATAATTCGGGATAGCACTCCGCTAATGGTGATTCTAGCGATATACAGCAGATTGCTTTCCACTAACTGTATTCCTTTTCCAGCAATCACACATATACTGAGTCCAGTAGACACAGTATATTCTACCGATGAGGAGAAGAACCAAAAGTTTAAGTGGTGTACAATGTGGCGTGCAGAAGAATATTCATTTCGGTGACGAAAACTGTTCGGTCCTTGAGTTATGTATGCTGCCATCTCCGCTTTCCAAACACCCGCACCGGATATGTCCACTGCCTTGCTAGTCATAATTCATTCCTGATGGCAAAGTTCGTTTGACATTTCGACACTTTGTTCTGTGATAATTTTGTTCACGTTTCCGCCTCTCAATGTTGTGATCTAGCTCGCATGCCGATTTGCGATTGAAGTACTTTGTTCTCTTCACCCGTGATCAACGTGATTCACGTGATCAAGATGAACGTTTTTAGATTATTGTTCATTTCTATGCATTTATCAATAATTCTGTGGTAACGCAATCGTCGCAATAGTTTGCCTCAACTACATGTAAATTTTGTGTACATTGTTTTCATTGTGTACTTCAATTTTTCAACTAAAACGAAACGAAGAACTTCTCTTTTACGTACAGTGTTGGCCAAAAAAGATCCGGACAGTCACATTATCGGATTAAGATAGTGCATCGGTGAAATCTGCGTTAACAGTTGTGTATTACACCTGAATTTTGCTTTTTGGCTGCAAGTAACGTTCAATGTTATGTTTTTTAGTATGTTTCCAAGTATGTTTTTAATCTAACATTTAATTAAATTAATATTGTCAAATTTAATGACTTTTCATAACCTTCCTGCATCAAAACAGTTAGCAATAATAAAATTAATGAAAAAACATTGACTGTCCGGATCTTTTTGGCCAACACTGTATATAAAGAGTGAATTTAATTGAAAACATGGAATTAATTAGCTTTTAAATGCATAAACATTTTGCAGAACAAAAGTATATAAATTATAAATGTCCTAGACCTTAATAAGATGAAAGCGAGCGAGCGAAAAGATGATTGTGAGGAAAGGAGCGGTGAACGATCGAGAGGGTGATTATGGGAAAATTTGTGATGATCGAGCGAAAAAGGACTTTTGTTCCCCTCAAACTGGACTGCCTTAGGAATCTGGGGGTTAGGGTTTTACTTGCAAAAATTATGGCATGTTTGATGTGGGAAAATGCACGCAAATTTCTGAAAGAAAGTGTTCAGAGTCCTCAGCTTAGTGAGATTGTTCATGATAATGATCGGCAAGGGCATTAATACTAAATGCATTGATACGAATAATGCATCTATCGTTATGAACGTCAATGAACGCACAGGTCTACTTTTGAGGCACGAGAAAAAACAAAACAAAAATTCGGTTTGTTTGATCAGGAAGGGAGGTTCCGGTGTGTTATGTTAATATGAATCACTGACTAAGGATCATGAAGGTTCATATGAATGTCGGGAAATTTCAAGCAATGTCTTTAGACTTCCATGTTTAAGATGGATAGCCGTGCTGCTATTTAAGTCTTATTGATTTTCATTTAAAAGTAATAAACATCAGAAATGCTGCTTAGGGAAAATTTAAATTTGTTTTCCCATGATTTTTTTATCTACTCTAGTTGACGCCAACAAGCTTACTAAGTTTTGCTACATAAATTCTACTACTTCTATTTGTTACTTATATTAAATTACTTCAATTCTTGATCTTTAAGAGCAAAGAAATTAGGGATGACTTCTGTGGGAAATGATTCTCATCCTTTGATTGGCTGTTTGCCATTCTCTATCAGTTGCTAAGAATTCCTGATGAGTCAGTAGCTCTAAATCAAAGAAATTTTGTTATGAGAGTTGTTTGGCATAGAGAATTCTGAGACTTCATTTTGTTTAATGTCATTGATTTTTTCTATCATGTCGCCTTGTGCCCAATTCGTCTGCGTGTAATTTGTGTGTAATTAATGCTGCTCTGCTCTCTTTTCAAGAAAGAAGTTACCGTATACAGAGCTACAGTGTGTAAAAACACACAGTGTAGTAAAAATTACCAAAGAAATTTGCGAAAAACTTTCAATTTCCCGGATACAAATTTATTATTAATAGCGTGACGTTTCCCATGCCTTACCCATGCGTGATTCAACTGTCAAGCTAAGAAAATCGCCACCAGTGTTCCGATAAATGAGCAAAATTAACATGCCATATTCATCAAAGTCATGCAAGCGGCTAAAAATAAATAAAAGCAATAATTAAATATTGCTTTTGTTTACTTGTGGCCGTTTGCATGACCTTGATGAATATCTATGGCATGCTAATGATAAATTTGTATCCGAGAAATTGGAAATTTTTCGTAAATTTCTTTGACAATTTTCACTACACTTCGGATGCGGGGAGAGATTCCTTTATAACATACAGTGTAGTTGCATGTACAATACAATGCAGTTGTAATACAATATGAATGCCATACATCCTTAATTAATTCTTAATAACCAATCTGAAAGCATTGCAGACAAATATTTAACAAAATCAGAAGTCCGGCGTTTGCATTGTATCAAACAATGTATGATTTGGAATGTTTAGAGTGCATGGCGTGGCATTGAACAGTCGATGATGGAACAAATGTTGTTCAATGCGTTTAATCACTTGAGGTGGTGACGACACAGTCATGTTTACTATAGTGCATGATGCGTCATGTCTTTAATAGATGTCAAGTGTGCATTAGGGAGTATGATGCTCACTTTGGATATCTGTCAAATCAAACACTGTTGGATCATCGTGAAATGCAATTCCATATGCTTGTACAAAAGGGGTTTGCTTCTTTTGAAAGCGTCGTTTCTTCTTCAGAAATCCATAATAATCCACGGGTGGTTTCACAAACTTGCGTAGAATTGGCCCATAGACTTTAAAAAATTCCTGCTGTACCGGTGATAATTTCTTCCCCTCACCCTTTTGCATTTTAGCCATAAGTTTCCGTAAATCTTCCACATAGGTTTTGGGTAGTTGATTCACACGATGATTAATGGTGCGTTTAAAACACCCTACCCCCTTCTTTAACGTCCCCAATGTATCTGCAAACACACCTCGTCGTGCTACACATTCTTGACACATGCTTTCACTTTGACAATTCTTTCTTCATTTTTACTTAGTGATTACCACGTAGTAACTGACTGAGATTTTCCCGTTCCGCTACTTGTGCAGCGTTTTCATGCACCAAATGCGCAATAAATCGCTCTTTTGTAAGCAACATTTGAACAAGGCGCTCCATTGCCTTATCTGTATACACACCATTCCCATCCTCTCGATCAGGGTGTTGTGCCACCGTTTGAAACTGCTCTTCTAGTTGATGGAGTAACCGTCGTCGATTCATGAGCCGTTCTTCTTGTAAGCTAATGGACTCTTGCAATAAATTCACAATAACCGTATTCTTTAACCCATTAATTTCTGTGACATACGCTTGTTCATTTTCCAATATTGGTGGGAACACGTGATATTGATGACGGGATGTTTGAGGCGCGTCTGTCTGCATTCCTTGACTCACACCCTGGGGTTCCGTCTGCAATCCTTGACTCACTCCTCTGGGCTCTGTCTGCACTTGTTGTTCCTGAACTTCTGTAATGATGGGGGGTGGTGTAATAGCAATGACATGATTATTCGCCACGTCATTAAATGAGTCCACATAGGCATTCTGAATGGCGTCCGCCATTGGATTCGGTAGGATATTATACAGAAGTGATGACTCAATCACCTCGGGGGGCTTCATTCCAAAGATACGGTGCGAATTCCGGTGGGGGACTTTCCCTCGGGGGAGGAGGTGTGGCCAGAGAGTCCTCTGGTAATTGATTTTCATAATGTGGTGTACTCATTGTCATCATAGTAGGGGGTCCATCCGATGCTACAGCTAATTCCATCACATCTTGTGGAATAGATTCATTCATTAGTAAAGTAGCCCGATCCACACCATCATCTGGCATACCATCCAAAAGCTCTTGAATCATGGCATTCATTTCATCTTCTCCAATGGTTGATGCTACAGGAGGTGCTACTGGAGGTGCTACCGGAGGGGGAGGGAAGTCATCCCCTTCATCTAAATCCACTGTGTGTATAGGAAGGGGTAGATTTCTTTTAAATAACTCTTTTATTTTTAAACGACGACTATCCGACAATCGTTTCTTTTTACACGCATGATGTACATGCTGTTGTACAAAACGATTCAACTCTTCTGTTGTAGCTCCTTTGGGTAAACTCACCAGACATTTAGGACATACATGTTTATACCGGTCAATCACCCCTTGATCATGGGATAGTTTTATAGCGTTACGAATCTTCTTATGGGCACCTCGGATGTGTTCATTCATTCGATGGGTTCTAAAGGGTAATTTACAAAATGTACACAAGGCCATTCTCATACATCGTCGAGCCTTTTTCTCCGGACTTTCACTTTCACCACCTTCCATGCTTACCATTACGTAGAATCATGTTCAATTTCTTCAAGGGAATTCTACCTCGACATACTCTATACCTTCGCTGCTGTCGTTTATTACGATATGATTGACATTGTAGAGTTACCATGACGTTATGGTACTTTTGCTTCCTCTTTACCTAAGGAACCCCCTTCTTTCTCCATGGATGATTGCCACCTCAGCTTATGACGTTGTCGTTGCTGTATAATCAATTGTTTGATATTCCTGAATAGATGAATTAGAATGGTTAAAAGATTGACAATTAAATTGGACATTTGGATCGATATTCACCCAACACAAAATCAAAATGGATGCTACCATGAAATAGATCATTTCTCTTTTTCACCCATCCTGTCGTCTACTTAAAACAAAACTCATGAATAGTCAAAGCCGAATGTGTATTTATGTTATTAGAGCGATACATGTGACCAAATCTCTTCTTGGAACTGATGCCAAGGTTGACGATTCACCAACACATATTGTCCATTAAATGACTCACAATTCTCTTTTGAGACATTAAAATATGCCAATACAATCTCTACACAGTCAGCAAGAGAGCAATGGTAACCATGTGCCCATCGATATTTTTGACACTCTGTTCTATTAGGTGGATCCTTGCGTGGTTGATACAATTGATGAGTACTTTGCGGGCAAATCACTTTTGTATCACCTATGGGTATTAAACCATTCCGAACACGAACAGCTGCCACATGACTTGGTTGATGAGCACGTTGAGCCCATTCCTTCAATATCACATCCTTGACTTGAATGTGCTGAGTAATCACTGCTTGAACAAATTTGAGTTCTCGACTGGATGGTCCTGCCATTAACAGTTCGTACACAGTACCATACCGCTGTTGATGGGTTTGAATGAAATGTTTCACTAATGTCTGCGCATCCGCATAACTGTAACCATGCTGTCGTCGCACTTCATTGCTGATTCCATGAATAAATTTAACACTAAATTCTTCATTGAATGAACGTTGTGTAGGTTGTAATACGATATGAAGCGTTTCCAATAAGAGTACACCCCATGTCCGTTCTTGCACCCATAAACACGTCACCTCTGCTAGATCCAAATCTCCTTCCGTATCCATAATCAAATAATTTCTAATTTTATCTCCCAAGGTTCGCGTCAGTAAATACTGTTGTCGTTCCAAAAACGTCGTCATGACTGTTTTTTCCACCCTCCTTCTCCTTTCCTTTATATACTCCATCAGGCGTAATACACTCGAACACATCCTTCAATCCCATGAAGGCATAGTGGGCATGTCTTTTCAGTCCAAATGCACTCTTCGCAAAACACAACATGAGAACAGGGTAGAAGCATCATACTAATCTCTCTCTTCACACATTGGACACACTGTTTCTGTAACCATAATTGATACGTCTCCTTTTCTAGTACTTTCCGCTGTTCCTCTTCCTGGTATTTTCGTTGCTCTTCTTGTCGTTTCTGTTGCTCTTCTTGCCGTTTCTTTCTCTCTTCCCGCCGTTTTTGTAATATGTCTTCACTTTCATTCAAGTCCAATAATGCTTCCACTAATTCACAAGCATTCATTCCATCTACATACACGCATTGTATATCTTCCTCTTCATACTCCAACTCTCGTGCCACTATCCAACACGTTGGAACGTCACTCATCTCTACCCCACTCGCTCCTTTCCTCTTCTTATATAGTAAATCAAAACACGGCTATACTTTCAATTTGTTTATTTTTAAATTCAATGTCTGACTCATCATAACACATATAATTGTATCGTACACGCATAGGTTTAATCACTACATTGTTAGTTGGGATGCATACTCTTTCACGTAGGCATCAGTGAGTGGATCCTCATTGTTAATTGGGATTGTCGCTCGATAGGGATACATACTATTTCGCGTAGGCGTCAGTGAGTGTTTATTCATCACAAGAGGTGGGTGGATTCTTTCATCTTTCATTGTACACGTGGTTGTCTCACACTTTTTCTCATCCATCCTTTTTTCCCATTGTGTACCATCTCTCTACTACTTATAGGATAAAGGGTGAGTCACTTCATACACTGTATACTGAAAGTATCCTCTGTCTCTACCCACATGTCTTGGTTGTAGTTCACGTCCCGCTTGTTGATACACTTTTCGGACAACATTCATTGTGCACCGACTTTCATTCTCCATTGCATTCTCCATGACTTCATATACCTCTTCCATAGTGACTTTTACACCCTTTATTGGGAAAACACATTCATTATACTCTTCAGGTATGTCCATTGTGATACACCTTCTCACTCTTTTCCCTTTTTACTTAATACCTTCGTCGATGTCGTCTTCGTCGTCGTCCACCCGTCATTTTAGACAATGCAATACCCATATCAGCTGCTTTCGTCAGTCCATTTATGAGAGTTCCAAAAGGGCCCAAACTCATTCCAATAAAGCCCCCTCTTTGTCTACGTACACCATGACGATGTCGACCTCGATACACCATTGTTCACTCATTGTCCATACCACTTTCTTACCTAGCAGCGTCTACACGTCATGGTTTTTACATAAACATCGCCAATTTCCTCCTCGCCTGTTGATGACGTTGTCGACCCATGATCTTAGACATTTTATGAGCCTTTGACAACATCTTCACCAAATGCGCCACTTGCATTCCACCTCTTTGCCGTCTACGTGGAGCGTGACGTCGTCGACCTCGATACACCATGATTCATCCATGACTCTTTCCATTCTCTTGCCTACTTCCGCTGTCTCCAGTTACGCCCCCAATTACGTTCCCTAGCTTCCTTTATACGTCTTGACATTGCCTCTGCACGATTCATCGCATCAAAGAATGTAAACCGTAATCCACCATAATGACGTCGTCGTCGTCGAGCCCGCCTTTGTCGCATCCTACTCATCCATCTCTCCTTCCCACCTACTTAATACCACGTGCACGTTGTAACAGCTGCTCTCGTTGTTTCATGACATGTGACATCTTACCAACCTTACTCATCATACTCAACATATTGATAAGACCCACCGGTAAAAACCCACCTCTATGTCTATAACGTCGTCGTCGTCGACCTCTATACACCATTTTCTTCCACCATCCTACGTCATCACATCTACTTAATAACGTCATCACATCTACTTAATAACGTCTTCTCCGCCATCGACGTCTACGTCGACCACCCAACAACTTGTTCACAGCTAGTCCACCCGCCGTGGATGCCGCACCCGCTACTCCTCCTGCTAGCGCAGCCTTCCCTGCTAAGGCTAACAAGGGCAAGAGTGCTGGAAGAACTCCACCACGTTGTCGTCGTTTACCTCGATACACCGTCATTCTATTCATGTCCCATCACTCACTCCTCTTTTTTACTTACATAGTCCTAGCCCTTTCAACACTTGAACTCTACGACGTTTAGGGTAAATATATCGCTGGACTGTTAAAGGAAGTCTCTCTCTTTTCCCAGAAATCAATCCTCCTCTTTGTAATGACAATCTTTTTTTATGACGTCCCACTAACCCTCTATGGGTATGACGTCGTCTTAGACACGGCATAACACCCCTTCTCCCCTTTTCACATACACTACTTAAAACCCCATTGTTTATACATGAAAAAAAATCTCATCTACTTCTGTAGGTTTATTGAATACAATCCAAAATAATAAAAAGTCAAGCTTACACATCAATACACGCCAACACTACGTCACGTTCAACTCTATCTCTATTCTTCTTCTCACAGTCTTTGGTTCGTAGATAACGTGCCAAGTCATCGGCCTTCTTCTGCTTCTCCTTCCGCTCCTTCTCTCGCCGCACTCGCTCACTCAACGGCTCCGTCTGTCGCACATCCATTGTCATACTCCACCTCAACATCTCCTGCTGTCTACGAGAGATTGCTTCCACCAAGTCCAATGACTCCGTCTCCTCTGTCAAATCCTGTGGGACACCTTCGCCATGACGTGGGAATAGGAAGTTCACATCACCTTCAAATCTCCAACCACTTGGTAGACCGTAACCTTCATCTTGAGGCCATACATTCTCCCCTCCCGTCACGTAACTTGCTTCACTTGTACCCACCAACAGTTCGTACTCATTATCCCCATGTAAGATTGATGGTGTTGTCGGTGGCGTTGGGAATGGGATATTCAACGTCGGCTCATCGTCACTCATTGAATCAATCACTAACTCAGGAGCCTCACCAGCATGGAGAATCATAGTTGTTGGAGGTACCATCTCGTGTTCGTCGTATAACATTCCACTAAAGACTGATACAAGAGCTCTCTTCGTCTCTCCTTATATACATTCTACTGGGCCCATACCCCGGGTCATATGCTTGCCCCGGATCAAACATATGGCCCGGAGCGAATGCTTGGCCCGGGGCGATACATCGGCCCGGGACGATCTGCTGGCACAGATCGGGTCCTTAGTATGTCTCTATCACTTCATCCCACCACCACCATCCCCGAATTCGCACACGTACCTCATTCCATACTCCTCGTACATTGTCTAGACGGAAGCGTCGTGTTCGCATCGGAGGTTCCTCGATTTCCGGATCGTGAATAAATCCCACATTATACAGTGGGACACCCTCTCGACGAATGTATGTATACCCCTTTGTATACTCTAAAATCACATCACCTTCATACATTTGTATCCCATCTCGATCCTCATACACCACCTCGTGCACTCCACTCCCCTTTTCACCAAAATAGAATGTATCGGTGCATCTCCTCAACACGTCACTCCCTACTTTCACTTCTGCTCGCTGAATAATCACACATTCGTCTGTATCCCATACACGAACATCTCCTTCACATATTGGAATTTGTCGATAATACGCCTCTATCATTCGACCTTCCCTACACCGCTCTGGAAACCTAATAATCTCTCTCTCCCACACCTCACCACCCCGTCCTTATACCCCCTCGTCTGTGCTTCCACAAGACCATACATAAAAACAGATGTCTTCAAAAAGTTCCTTCTAAAAGTTCTTTACACAAGGGTCTCACTCATTGCATTGTGGGTCTCAAGAGTCTCATTCATCGCACTATTGATCTCTGGCATCTCTTCCAATCGATTCCTTTTCCATTATTCTTCTCTTTGACGAGCCACCACATCCCTCACGATATTCTCCCGCCGCTTGATCTCATCGCCAATCACTTCCACTTGCATTGTTGCCAACCGTCGCTCCTGCATCTCCCATTCCTTCTGTTGTTGGGAACTGCCATGCATAAATGTCATGACGGGCATCTCCGTCAATAAACCCCATTGTTGTCGCAATTTCACCTGCCTCGCCTCTTTCATACGTCTGATCAATGTATTCTCCCACATCGTCATCTCCGTCGTCTCCTCCACGAGGAATATCTTCATCGTCCCATACGCTCGTCACAATGACCTCCACCCACTCGCGTCGTTTCAGATCACGACGGAATCGACGTGTCTGATACGGATCAACGTGTGACGCTTTCTGAGAATATTCCACGATCATAGCGATTTTACCCTCCTTCTTAGCACGCCGGATCACTGTCTTGCATTCAGAATAATTGATGATGACATCCCCAGGATACATACAGAAACCCCGAGGATCGCTGTACACTGGTCCATCCTCCTGTTCATGAATGTCTAAATCTGTGAAGTAAAATGTCTCTATCGTCACCGTATCCATATACATACGGCTGCGTTGTATTATCACATAGTCGTCTCTATCCAGTAGGATCTCGTCGCCGTAGAACAATGGTATGTCTCGGAACACACATTTCTGCTCTCGCCTCACCAACCAGTGATCTGGATACGTGATCCACCGCATGACGTTCTGATAGTCTTTCATGAATGATCCATCCCGACATCTTACATCCACTGATTGGATAATACACAACTCGTCGGGCTTATCTTCCATTTGACACGCCGATCCATAACACTGGGTGCGTTCGCGCACGCATTCGCTGTATTCACACACGTGAGGGGTATCGTGTTGTTGACTCATACTGACTTCGTCTATCTGTCTCCTTTCAACAGGTACTCCTTATATACTGTCTCTATCGGGACCCGCCCCCGCCCCGGGCCATGCATCCGCTCCGGGAGGAGCCGCCCACGCACTTATCGGGACCCGGGATACGCCCACGCACTTTTATGGACCCGAACGCCCACGCATTTGCAGCCTGTGCATTTACATGTAAAAGCCATTTTGTGCTCTCGTGTATAGCGAGACTACTAAGGTCTTAGACATTTCGTATGTATTTCATACCACGAATTGTACAAGACGTTCTTAGTATTTCTTAGGTATGAAAGTCTTAGACATTTCATATGTATATCATACCACGAATTGTACAATACTTTCTTGGTAATTTCTTAGGTATGAAAGTCTTAGACATTTCATATGTATATCATACCACGAACATACTATGAAACAAGCATGGTAGCCATAGCTCTAAGAAACTTACATGAAACTTATCAGATAAAGGTATGAATCATACACGAAACAGCCACAAATTTTCATACGGGCATTATTATTTTAAATACAAAGAGTCTTCTTTGAATGTCAGTCAAAAAAATTAAATGGAGCGTTCAATTCTTTACACAGCACTTTGCTACGACTTCTCCACCAATATACAGGGTGCCCATCAAAAATCGGCAAATTTAACGTATACCTACTTAAATTTATATTAATGAAATATACATATTTAAATTTTTATTAATGAAACATGAATACATGATTGGAATTGCAAATGTTCAAAATGCTTTCCATTAGCACGGACACATTTCTCTAATCTACCCATCCATGATGATGTACAGTTTCTGATAACCTCAGGAGATATGGAATTCCAGGCAAGAATGAGTTTATTCTTCAGAATGTCAATCGTGTTTATTTCTGCGCGATGAGATTGTAAGTGTGGCAAAATAATGCTCCAAATGGAATAATCCATGGCATTAAGATCCGGACTTTTCGCCGGCCACTCATTTGGTGCAATAAACTCAGGAGTACTGTCGCGTAACCAATCAATGGTTCCACGAGCAGTATGGGGGCGAGCGCTATCCTGCTGCCAGATCCGGTGTTCACCTTCCATAATGTGATTAATGTCAGTAAACATATGAGGGCACATTTCGTCGCGATAAATCTGTTGATTAACTGTCTTTTTCTTTCCTGTCTGATTGTCATGACCTTCAATAAAATAGAGATTCGTTTTTCCATAATAAGAAACAGCACCATACACCAAAATCGAATGTTGCTGGGTGTCCACCTGTACGATAAGTTCAACTGAGGGAATGTCTGTCTTGACCGTAACGGAGCGATAAATTCGTTCATTTTGCTTGTTTAAAGGTGACTTCAGGCGAAATGAAGCTTCATCAGAAAACCATATTTTCTTCGACCTTTCATTATGAAAACGAGTAATGAAATCTTGTGCCTTCAATATGCGAGCCTGCCGATGTGCTTCTGTCAGTTGTTGGCATGCAACTTTACGATAACACTTGAGATTCGATTTATTCAATATATTGAAAACAGTACCTTTCGCAATCCCTAACTCACGTGCGATTTCACGCTGACTTGAATGTCCTCTTAATGGAGATGTGTTTGTTGTGACAGCCAATTGCAAAACGGATTGTCTCGTCTGTTCATTCACAGTAGAGGATGTCCCGGTACCACGTTTGCGTTTCCTTGCACTTAAAGGACCTTCATTTTTTACTGTATGGACAACACGATCGAACTGTCTTTGTGAAATTGTTTCAAAAAAGTTTGGTAACACACCAGCACATTTATTGTATCCCCAAGTTGGATTTTCGGACTTAAACAAAACAAATACCTCACGTTGAAAATCGTTCAGATGAGCAGCCATTGATAATAAGAAAACTAAACAAGTGCACATACTATAATTGATAATAAGAAAACTGAGCAAGAAATCTGACTGCTAATTTTATCTCTGCCTTTATTCATGCGCCAATTCTATCCGCCAATCAGAATCCTTTCATCACGCACTGAGTAAGTGTTTATGTACAATCAGTAGTAAAACAATTAGCCTATTGATTTGCCGATTTTTGATGGGCACCCTGTAGAACTCTTCTTTTTCGATCCGTATGGGGGTGCCAGTCAGTGGTTTCGCAAATCAAATCGAGAAAATATCCTACCTTGTACATGGCTTCAGTGTTTATTTGAGCCACCTGCAATGCGTGTGCAATCAATAATTTCCAAATATTCTGCGTAAAGCAGTGCAGCATAGATTTTATGTCAGCAGTACATACGTGGTGCGTTCAATAAGTGGCCGACCTCACGCATTTAATTTTTGATTAAGTTGCTGTCATTTCTTTTGCAGTAGAACATGTGCATCAAAGTTCGTTTAATACCAGAATTTCAGCAATAACGTCATATTTTCCCCCAATTTTCAAATGTCAAAATTCGTAAATGACATCATTTTTATCTTTAAATTTTCAAATTCTTATTTTTTGTTACTTCAAAAACGTGTATCTTACTACAGAGAAAAGACTGGTTATATGAAAACAAATTCTGCTTTAACGTTTTATTTTTCTACATATCCACCGTTATTTTCGACACACTTTCTCCAGCGTTCAAGGAGGGACGAAAAAGCGTCTTCAAAGAAGTCCTCTGACAAAGAAGGAAAAAAGAGTTCAACGGATTCATCGGTCTATGTCGAAATGATGTCCATGCAAGTGCCTCTTGAGGTGATTGAAAAGCCAGAAGTCAAGGTCAGGTCAAGGTGAAAGGTCAGGACTGAAAGGCGGATGTTGAACAGGAGACAGTCCTGCTTTCCCGATAGTCGATTCTGTAACGGCTGCCTTATGAATTGGTGCGTTGCTGTGTAGAAGCCATGGTGGGACATTTCTTTGCTTCTCCGTTTTCTCCTCACTTCAACTGCAAGATCACTGTAATACTTTGCAGTAATGCTTCTTCATGTCGGCACGAAATTGAGCATAATGATGCCATGTCTATCCTAAAAGACAGACAGCATCATCGCACGCCGATGCGACGTTGAAGATCTCACTTTCTTCGATGGCTTCTCTCCTGGAAGTTTCCATTCTGATGATTCCCTCTTTGATTCAGGTAGATATCGACTTAAGGGAGTTTTATGCTCGGTGATCATGTTCGAAAGAAATTGCTCACCATGCTGTTCAAAAGTATTGATGTTCAGCAAACAGCATGCCTTTCTGCGTTCCATCATTTCAGTAGAAAGGAACCGAGGAATAAATCTTGAGCAAAGCTTTCGAACTCCCAAAGCTTTGAGACGTTCGCTATTACTTCCAAAACTAAAATTGAATTTGATTGACAACTCCCTTACTGTTATTCGTCGGTCGCTTTGAACTTTTTCTATCAGATCCTCGCCGATAGAAATTTCTATAGGTCTTCCTTCTCTTGCTTCATCGCCGACTGAAACCCGACCACCTTTGAATTCTCTTGCCCAATAAATAACAGTCGTCTGAGAAGGAACATTTTCGCCATAGACAGCATTCAATTCATTAAGTATGTCTTTAACAGAAGTCCCTCTTAAAAAAAAAATAGAATGACACTGCGATATTCAATTTGCGAGACTTCCAACGTCATTTTCGTCAACTTCGATCAGAAAGCATACAGATCGTGTTGCACATGGAACAACGGTTCAGATGACAACTCATGTAGTCACATGGCCGCGCGCGTAATAGTCAATAACAGCGCATAAGAATAATAACGGCTCATTATGACTGCTAACACTAAGTGCCTGGCTAATGATGAGTGAATAAGTAACTGAGGTTAGAAAAATAAGAATTTGAAAATTTAAAGATTGAAATAATAAGATGCGATTTACGAATTTTGACATTCAAAAATTGGGGGGAAATATAACGTTATTTCTGAAATTCTGGTATTAAGGGAACTTTGATACACATGTTCTACTGCAAAAGAAATAACAACTTAATCAAAAATTAAATGCGTGAGGTCGGCCACTTATTGAACGCACCACGTATAGGTGTATAATGCAGATGCATCAACATTTAATGAGAAGTGCTTCCGTAGCATGCTATTAGCATGGCAACCTATGTCATGCCGGGATTTTGAGATTTTATTACCTTGGTCATTAATGGATTATAATAGTTTTCTCTCCATGATTGCTCTGACGAAGGCAGAATGACTTAGCAAAATATCAAATTTGTCGAAATTCAAGCATTCGGTCAACTAGAAATAACCGGTGCAAGGAGAAATTATAGACAAACCGGTGCAAGCAGAAACAACCGGTGAATCGGTGTAAGCAGAAAAGACCGATGAATCGGTGCAGTGGTAAGCCATGCATGGCCTTCATGGAAATGCATGCATCATCATTCAAGCAGATTTGTCGAGAAATGACACAAGGCAAGTCATTTCCGTATAGCGAGCGTTAGTCATCAGGCATTTTCTGACCATTTACCGACCGATCTTTACTTAGACATAGAAAACTCATCAGAACTCACCGCCGGCAGCAGTAACAATAGAAACGTTCCTATCATCCGAAAGGATTGGCAGTTGGTCAACATCGGTTTCCAGAGCTACCATTCTCTTCTCTTTGACTTCATTCGACACAAGCACGTTTCCGTTCAAAATTGGCAGTTAGTCATCATCGGTTTCCAGAGCTACCATTCTCTTCTCTTTGACTTCATTCGACAGAAGCACGTTTCCGTTCAAAATTGGCAGTTGGTCATCATCGGTTTCCAGAGCTACCGTTCTCTGCTCTTTGACTTCATTCGACACAAGCACGTTTCCGTTCAAAATTGGCAGTTGGTCATCATCGGTTTCCAGAGCTACCATTCTCTTCTCTTTGACTTCATTCGACACAAGCATGTTTCCGTTCAAAATTGGCAGTTGGTCATCATCGGTTTCCAGAGCTACCGTTCTCTGCTCTTTGACTTCATTCGACACAAGCACGTTTCCGTTCAAAATTGGCAGTTGGTCATCATCGGTTTCCAGAGCTACCGTTCTCTTCTCTTTGACTTCATTCGACAGAAGCACGTTTCCGTTCAAAATTGGCAGTTGGTCATCATCGGTTTCCAGAGCTACCGTTCTCTGCTCTTTGACTTCATTCGACACAAGCACGTTTCCGTTCAAAATTGGCAGTTGGTCATCATCGGTTTCCAGAGCTACCGTTATCTGCTCTTTGACTTCATTCGACAGAAGCACGTTTCCGTTCCGATCACAGTAGCAGAAACAATTCCAGAAGACGGGCTTCTTGTTAAATACCCCTACATGTCTTCTCACAGAAATCATTTTCTTTTCCTACTTCATTCTCTCCGCAATCACTGTTCTCACTTCTCCCACAGTTGGATGAGAAGAAAGTTTGGTAGCGAAGAAGAATTCGCTTCCATCATCAAGTTGATTGTCAATGTCGTAGTACGTTGCTGTAGTGCGTCGCATACTGGTATTGCCGAGTAAAATCTTTCGACTGTCTGATGAAGTCTAAATTAAGTTGACCATACAACTGACTCTCCAATAGTTGGAGAAACATTGTGAAATAGTGAAGCTAGCGGTAAATTGTTCAGACCAACTTTATGTGCAGCTTCGATTTTAGTTCCATCTGCTTGCTGAATTCTAAACCTCACATCAAGCATCGCGTAACTCAAATCAATGTAGTCATCGCTAGGAATGACAAATTGAATTGGACCGGTTTCTCAGCTGTTCGAGGATGGTAATCTACAATTCTTGAACTAAGAATATTTGTCTGTATTGCTTGTTGTTTGAGCAAACAAAAACCTGAAGTTTTACACTCCATAATTAGAAGTTATGACAGCGTCGTCGTTTAGTACTTGATGAAGGATTAGAGCATGCGCGACGATTGCGTGAATGTGTTTTCTCATGTTTGCTTGAAGCACCTCCGCTTACCACCTCCGCGCTGTTTTCCTTTTCTTCTAACATTCTTTTGGGTGCTTTCTTTTGTCAACTACCAATAAAGGTTTGCTGTAATGTTCTTAAACCGCGTTCCTTCCCACGATTTAGTAAACTACTCTTTACATTTTTGCCGCTGGCAACATCACCTCCAAGATCACCAGATAAGCATTATTTAAAACAGTTCGTTTTAAAGATCTTCCGACGGTATATAAAGATGTGCTACAACAGATTTCAGCGCACCAAATATGCTTCCTCCACGTTGACGACGAGCACCGGTGTAAATTACAGCCGGGCCCCTTAGATAGGAGGGGCTTGAATAAAACGATGAAGTCGGATTCATAACTTAAACCTTGAAGTTACAAGTTATAGCTTTGCATAAATCACTGACGATCGCGTAGATGAAAGTTGTCTGCACGACACATCCGACAGTTCATGCTTGAAGGATAACCGACCCATTTAACAAGACACCATTCATCTTGTCGTTTTTTTACATCGAATGATTTTTCTCTACTAAATATGTTTCACTTTGAGTGACTAACTCAATTTCTTCACGGCAAACCTACCATCAATTTCTTCATTATCGTGATCTTTTAACTTGTAAGTTATGGGGGAGTCTTTTTTATTGATACTTGAAACTGTGAAAATTTCTTTAGTCCAATTTGTGAGAGAACCTTTGGCAAAACACTCATTACTTTTCATTTGCGATTTTTTCTTATAAATATCGTAATGGTGTGTATTCAGGTTTCGTGTGCGAGCTTCTTTTCCATCAGGAAACACATGTTGCGTGATATAGCTTATAAAACACCTTCTCTATGTGCTGCGCGAGTGAACATATCTGTGACATCTTTAGAATTTAATAACATCTTCAATGGATCATCCATTACAACGACATCATTGGACTCAACGGATCTTCACTGGAATAATTCCTTCATTTCCAATAAAGTCAAGACGTTGCAATGCCTGAAAGAGTGACGGTTGATAAATAACATGACACCAAATCACTCGATTGATAGGTTCCTTAAACTACTCTTTTCTTTTATCTAGCAAATTCAGAGTGAAAACAGTTTTACTTGCATGAGATGGTCCACAGCATATATATAGATTTAGGAGTTTATCACATTGAAGTCTGAAATCCATTTCTATACTTCATGATTTAACATTTGCATTATTAATGCTTAGGACCAAAGAGGCCACCTACTACAGGAGCTAACAGCGGAAGGAAACCACCCTTTAGTGTTAGAGTTTTCCTCTTTCTTTGAAGGGTTGCTTAAGGATTGGTAATGAAGCGCAATTTTGTAGTATATCGCTTAATTAACTTCCGTTGTGATGATAGTTTCTTTGTCAACTTTCTCACATGAGAAACAATACTTGAATGAATTTATCGTTAGCATATCGTATAGCATTGCATCGCTGATTTGCTTTCATTCGTTGAAAAGGTCGAATGGCCTCAGAAAATTTTGCAGACTTTAGACTTTTACGTTTCGCCATTTTTCTCTTAACCATTACTTACAGTCCTGGCCATAAGAAACCGACCACTATGGTTTTCGTATGTATTATTAACCTTAATGTAAATGTACTTCAAATTATTGATTACAAATCAATTAAAATTAAAAACAATTGTGTAGGAATATAAATCTAATCTCTATAATCAAAGAAATCATGAAAAGCACTAATATTTGGTGTGTTGTCCATTAGCTTTCAGCACTGCTGCTATGCGTCTGGGCATAGAGTGTACCAATGACTGGCAGTAGGCTGGTGTAATCTTAGTACACCATACTTCTGTGATTGCTTTCTCCAGTTCTGCAAGTGATGTTGGTTGTTTCTTCTGCACCTCTTGTTTCAATAAAACAGATAAAAAGATACAGTTGGTATCCATCATTTAAAAAGCAAGGTTAGCCAAACATTACTTTGGCAATGTTGGTATATGAATGTAGCTACTGCAACGGACATTTGAAATAGGAACACTCAATTCCTTGAAACGTTTAGTGACTTCAAGATAGTGTTGATTAACTCTACTATCCCAAGGTGGAAGTAGAATATCATCGATGATTTAATCAGGAAATAGCTTCTACTCCTTAGCAGGATCATCACAAATGATGCGCACAACATGGAAAGCTGCTAACCATATTTTAAAGACTCTAAAGGTTAAATACTACGTTTTTGGTATGCCTGCGTAGTCCCCATCTATCTACACTATCTTGTCCTGTAAATGTAGTAGATACCTGAAAATAGAAAGATACTATTAAGTTTGCACTCAAGGGAGGAGAGGGAGGAAAGTTCCGACTTACCATTTCAGTTGGATAATGCAACAGTGATGTAGGGAGAGAACGAGCGTCCGTCACCTGTACGATTCAAAGATAGATTGATTGTCACTCCGAAAACCTGTCTGTTTATAG
Source organism: Prostheceraeus crozeri (assembly GCA_907163375.1). Lineage (NCBI taxonomy): Eukaryota > Metazoa > Platyhelminthes > Polycladida > Euryleptidae > Prostheceraeus > Prostheceraeus crozeri. The sequence continues at coordinate 62,915 of CAJQUW010012101.1, read as the reverse complement.
AGAAATGCTTGATTCTCATTGGACGGCGATCCTCATTGGTTACTAAATGATGATAAAGATAGCAAACGGACAAAGCCTGGTAGTGTATCGCGCTGTGCTCTTTGAAATGAGCTGTCAACCAACTCTTTACCATCACCAGAAGCCAAGTTGAAAAAAACTGTCGTTTTCAGGGGGGGGGTGGGAGTCAGACGCAAAATTAAAGTTTCCAGGATCAACCTATCGTCCACAGGGGGCGGAAGGCGCGCTGTGTTTAAAGTGGAGTGTTACTTACTACTAACGTTTACCATCATTAAAATATTTCAAACTTCACGAACTAACAAAACAACATAAATACAAAATCCTTCATGCAAAAAATATCAACACTAAATGTGGTCATTCAATCTTAAGTAATATTTGAACTTCCTGATAACCTTGAATACAATGACTCCCGCAAAGATATTCAAAATCTTTGACAGCATCAGATATTAAAGAAATGATAAATTGTTCGTTTACTGTAAACAATAATGACGAATTAGAATTTATCTAACTAGTCTTTTATTAGGTCGTCGAACCTTCGATTACACTTTTGTAAATGAAAATGAGTAACATAGATGAGCCAACAAAACAACTTAACTGAGTTCGTGAAACAATATGACAAGTAAACAACTACAAACTTTGCTCTAAAGATTTAAGAATTCTCACTCAATCTAAACATTACAATTGTTGTTGGCGTTCTTCTCTTTGAGTATGGTGTTGACGTTGTTGTTCATCTATCTGCGTTTCATCTTCTCTTTGTGTAAGTTGTTGACGCTGTTGTTCTTCTATCGGCATTTATTGTTGCACTTGTTCTTATGTTGGTGGGTTTTCTATATGAATTACAGGAGATTGGCTTGTTTCACGTATAATATTCTCACGTTCTTCTGGCATTTGTCTATTCATATTGTACAATAATTTTTGTCTCTGTTCAATAAGTTGTAGTATTTTTTTGTCAATGCTAAAATTTGCTCTTCTTTCACCAAGACTTTGAAGTAGTACACCAATGTCATGCTCACGAAATAAACTGCTTCTCCTTTTAAGTTGTATAATTTGTCTTGTTAGTCCTTCTATTCTCTGACGTTTAACGTGAAGACGAAGGCGACGTTCAATAGATCCAACCACAATATTGTGAGAAAGTCAACGCTTCGCACCAAGTATTCTCTATCAAAATGAAATGAGATGAGATGAATTAAACTTTGATCTTATGAATGTTAGTGAAATTGTTATGACAACACCATAACAACGTTGTCAATTGTAATATTCTAAAAGAATAGAGTTCAAGCAAAACAAATGAATCATTGCCATTTTATAAGCCAAACAAGCTGCAAATTTGGTTTTGGTTCATGTTATTGCGATTGTATAATAATCTATTTCTAAAACAAATATTTAATGGTAGAAACTTTATAGATGATAGGAACTTGTTTAATGGACTAGTAAGGCCCCGGACTTCGTCCAGGATTTATATGCATAAGTATGTTAAATTAAGACAGTGCACATTGTATGTATGCACATTGTTGCATGTCAAGTTTACCAACTCATTCGCCTACACTGATTGGCTTTCTTACCATTTAGATCGCGTTCTCATTGGCTGTTGCTGAATCCGTCGTGAAACATTAGAATCAATGAGACGCATGTCTAGCGAGGCAATTTTTTAAAGCAAATGAGGAGTTCATTTGTAAATTTAATGTAGTTACTTGTGTAATTAATATTTTTTCGGTAAAAATTTACACAAAAGTCTACTTTTCTCTGTAATTATGATACTTAAGGAAATGAGACCGGGCGGTTTTAACTACAAATTTTTTGTTCTATTAAATGGTAGTATCATATTGGCGTAAAGTTTCATGGTTTAGGAGGAGTTTGTCGGCGTTTTGCATTTTATATATAAGATGTCATTTTTCATTTATGTGTCACATTCTTCATAAAATTATTACCCCTTTTCTAATTTTATTCTATTTTTTCTAAACTATTTTATTCTAAATGGAAGAGAACGAAAAATCAATGGAGCCTACTGCACCTTCTTAAAAGGAATCATTATATCCTTCTTCAATAAATACTGAAGAAATTTTGACTGAGATAAATTCAGCAAAACATAAAGACAGAGTTAGATATATGAAAGATATAGAATCTCAATTATTATTAAAATTAGAACATAATAAATTGAGAAGAGATGGGTTATAGCGAAAAATGTAACGTAAGGAATTGGAATATTTTTCACAGTAAGTTTTGGTGCTCTAACAATTGTCATATCTTCGGGTGTATTAACAATTCCAGTAGCTGCTACCGCCTTAACAAGTTCAGGTCTTTTTACAGCTTCAACTGCGACAATTTTAGATAAATCTTTGATATCTAAGAAACAAAAATCATTAAAAAAGAAACATTTACACATTAGCACATTTTGCAGATTCTGTTTCGGAAGCTTCAATAATTTTTGTAATAATTGATTTGTGAATGAAAATTGGCACTTCACTGCCATGATCGTAGCATATTTGTTCGAGATATATATTGAGTTTTGATGAGAATATTGTGTAGGACTCTGGACCAATCAGAGAGCGACAAAGCAGTGAAGGTTACCCTTGATCCTTCTAGAACAGGACTTTCAGTTTCGTGAGTTGGCTCGTCCTGTGCAGACAGCGAGCAAACCGGTTGTGACTTACAATTTGAGTTAGATTGAGTTTCAAGTGTATATGCGGGTAGAGTATTCCCGTAGCAGTTATTGCGGCTCTAGCTATTGTCACTCTCACAGAAGGGAGAGTGATAATAGGACATTTTAGTTTCTTGAGTTATATACGACAGTATATTTGGGTAAGCATCTATTCCGCGCGCGGGTGGGTCTTGCCATACCAGTAATAGAGCCAGAGACACTCTGAGTGAAGTTTATCGACTCAATAGCGCCGAACGCCAGTGAAGCTATTGTTAGGGAGAATTCCCCTTAAATAGGGAATATCCGGCAGTGACATTATCGAGGCAGATAATACAGGAACCGTGCGGGTACGCTACCGAAGTCTCCCCTACTCTGAATCGGAGCAAAGGCGAGGAAGAAGGTGAGTATTCCCTTTTCCCATCCTTCTTGTGGGTTATATTTATATCGTCTAGTTGGTTGAACGCTACTGTGATCTCGGTGAGGACTAGTGCTCAGGGCCAAGTCTTACAACTGGTGGCAACGGAAAGGATTTAAATTAAATCCAGGGGCTCCGGTAGGCAATTAGCCAGAAGTAAAACGCTACTGAGAAAGCAACTAAAAATGCCGGGGAAAAGGCAAAGGTCACCGGAAGGGGTAGACCAAATGTTGGGCCAACTAGAAAATTTCAACCCGTCACGTACGGCGTGGAGAATTTGGAGCAGTAAATTTAAACTGCTAGCCAAAAAGCTGCCTGAGGAAATCAAGAGGACAGCTCTAATTTTGAAATTGCAGGGAGAAGCTGCAGAAACGCTGACTCAGGCAGCGGAAGAAGACACATTTGTGGATCTATGGCAGAAAGTGAACGAGGAGTTCAGAGAGAGAGAGAGAGAGAGAGAGAGAGAGAGAGAGAGAGAGAGAGAGAGAGAGAGAGAGAAATAGCGCCAGAAGAAACAGGAAGAGAAGAAATGGAATCAGCTTTGAAGCTGATCAGAACCTTTAAAGGAGAGAAAGAAGACTGGCCATGCTGGTCCCAGCTCTTCTTGAATACAGTGACAGAATTGACACCAGGTCAAAAACTGAAAGTCCTGTTCTAGAAGGATCAAGGGTAACCTTCACTGCTTTGTCGCTCTCTGATTGGTCCAGAGTCCTACATTACCCCCTTTTTTAAAAAGAATTTGCCCTCAAATTCAGGCCCCTCTCCTTTTGGGAGGATCGCAGCAAATTAAATATCACGTTAATATGTAACGTAGTATAAAATCAAGCAGATACCACTAAAAACTAGCGCTAAAAACTCAAAGCAATATACACGCAACCGGGCGGACTTCCGCCGCTCCGGTTCAGGGGTTATATAGCCGCTGTGTATTTTCGTTAATAATACTGGCGATTGACTCCTCGGGCATGAATCTCGCCCTGGCAAGTCTTCTGACCAGACTAACCGTTGACCATGGTGTGTCTGCTAGATACGGCGCATCGCTCTCTACCAAGAGGCGCTCGATTGGAATCAACCGAAGAGCAGGGAACTGACCCTCTTCGTGCCACGTCATAGTCTTCGGCGTCACCCCGAAGTACATATGTGGGCATTCGTCCGTAAATGCTCTCAATTGGATAGGCGTCATCACAGCACAAGGAAAGTGCATTGGGTGCATGGACATCTGTAGAGATTCCACCAAGACTTCCCACAACAGCGATAGAGCAAGCTGCTGATTCTCTCCACCTCTGCAATGGATTACCAGGGGAAGCCTGGTCTGACTAGCTAGCAAACGGACAAAGCCTGGTAGTGTATCGCGCTGTGCTCTTTGAAATGAGCTGTCAACCAACTCTTTACCATCACCAGAAGCCAAGTTGAAAAAAACTGTCGTTTTCAGGGGGGGGGGTGGGAGTCAGACGCAAAATTAAAGTTTCCAGGATCAACCTGGTCGGTCCACAGGGGGCGGAAGGCGCGCTGTGTTTAAAGTGGAGTGTTACTTACTACTAACGTTTACCATCATTAAAATATTTCAAACTTCACGAACTAACGAAACAACATAAATACAAAATCCTTCATGCAAAAAATATCAACACTAAATGTGGTCATTCAATCTTAAGTAATATTTGAACTTCCTGATAACCTTGAATACAATGACTCCCGCAAAGATATTCAAAATCTTTGACAGCATCAGATATTAAAGAAATGATAAATTGTTCGTTTACTGTAAACAATAATGACGAATTAGAATTTATCTAACTAGTCTTTTATTAGGTCGTCGAACCTTCGATTACACTTTTGTAAATGAAAATGAGTAACATAGATGAGCCAACAAAACAACTTAACTGAGTTCGTGAAACAATATGACAAGTAAACAACTACAAACTTTGCTCTAAAGATTTAAGAATTCTCACTCAATCTAAACATTACAATTGTTGTTGGCGTTCTTCTCTTTGAGTATGGTGTTGACGTTGTTGTTCATCTATCTGCGTTTCATCTTCTCTTTGTGTAAGTTGTTGACGCTGTTGTTCTTCTATCGGCATTTATTGTTGCACTTGTTCTTATGTTGGTGGGTTTTCTATATGAATTACAGGAGATTGGCTTGTTTCACGTATAATATTCTCACGTTCTTCTGGCATTTGTCTATTCATATTGTACAATAATTTTTGTCTCTGTTCAATAAGTTGTAGTATTTTTTTGTCAATGCTAAAATTTGCTCTCTTTCACCAAGACTTTGAAGTAGTACACCAATGTCATGCTCACGAAATAAACTGCTTCTCCTTTTAAGTTGTATAATTTGTCTTGTTAGTCCTTCTATTCTCTGACGTTTAACGTGAAGACGAAGGCGACGTTCAATAGATCCAACCACAATATTGTGAGAAAGTCAACGCTTCGCACCAAGTATTCTCTATCAAAATGAAATGAGATGAGATGAATTAAACTTTGATCTTATGAATGTTAGTGAAATTGTTATGACAACACCATAACAACGTTGTCAATTGTAATATTCTAAAAGAATAGAGTTGAAGCAAAACAAATGAATCATTGCCATTTTATAAGCCAAACAGGCTGCAAATTTGGTTTTGGTTCATGTTATTGCGATTGTATAATAATCTATTTCTAAAACAAATATTTAATGGTAGAAACTTTAGAGATGATAGGAACTTGTTTAATGGACCCCCCGGACTTTTGACCAGGATATATGCCAGTAATTTATGTTAATAAGTGACCATTGCATGTATGCACTTTGTACATTGCACAGTGTCAAGTTTACCAACTACACTTGCCTACACTGATTGGATTTCTTACCATTTTATTCGCGTTTGCATTGGCTGTTGCTGATCCGTCGTGAAACATTAGACACAATGAGACGCATGTCTAGCGAGCAATTAAATAAAGCACATGAGGAGTTCATAATGTAATTTAATGTAGTAACTTGTATAATTTTCGGTTTAAATATTTTAAATTTACACATTTTTCTACTAGTCTGTATTTTATGTACTTAGGGATGAGACCGGGCGGGTTTTTTTAACAAATTTATGTATGTTCTATTAAAGGGTAGTATCATCTTGGCGTAAAGTTTCTGAGGTGGAGGATCGTTTTGTCGGCGTTTTGCATTTTATATATAAGATGTCATTTTTCATTTATGTGTCACATTCTTCATAAAATTATTACCCCTTTTCTAATTTTATTCTATTTTTTCTAAACTATTTTAGTCTAAATGGAAGAGAACGAAAAATCAATGGAGCCTACTGCACCTTCTTAAAAGGAATCATTATATCCTTCTTCAATAAATACTGAAGAAATTTTGACTGAGATAAATTCAGCAAAACATAAAGACAGAGTTAGATATATGAAAGATATAGAATCTCAATTATTATTAAAATTAGAACATAATAAATTGAGAAGAGATGGGTTATAGCGAAAAATGTAACGTAAGGAATTGGAATATTTTTCACAGTAAGTTTTGGTGCTCTAACAATTGTCATATCTTCGGGTGTATTAACAATTCCAGTAGCTGCTACCGCCTTAACAAGTTCAGGTCTTTTTACAGCTTCAACTGCGACAATTTTAGATAAATCTTTGATATCTAAGAAACAAAAATCATTAAAAAAGAAACATTTACACATTAGCACATTTTGCAGATTCTGTTTCGAAAGCTTCAATAATTTTTGTAATAATTGATTTGTGAATGAAAATTGGCACTTCACTGCCATGATCGTAGCATATTTGTTCGAGATATATATTGAGTGTTGATGAGAATATTGTGTAGGACTCTGGACCAATCAGAGAGCGACAAAGCAGTGAAGGTTACCCTTGATCCTTCTAGAACAGGACTTTCAGTTTCGTGAGTTGGCTCGTCTGTGCAGACAGCGAGCAAACCGGTTGTGACTTACAATTTGAGTTAGATTGAGTTTCAAGTGTATATGCGGGTAGAGTATTCCCGTAGCAGTTATTGCGGCTCTAGCTATTGTCACTCTCACAGAAGGGAGAGTGATAATAGGACATTTTAGTTTCTTGAGTTATATACGACAGTATATTTGGGTAAGCATCTATTCCGCGCGCGGGTGGGTCTTGCCATACCAGTAATAGAGCCAGAGACACTCTGAGTGAAGTTTATCGACTCAATAGCGCCGAACGCCAGTGAAGCTATTGTTAGGGAGAATTCCCCTTAAATAGGGAATATCCGGCAGTGACATTATCGAGGCAGATAATACAGGAACCGTGCGGGTACGCTACCGAAGTCTCCCCTACTCTGAATCGGAGCAAAGGCGAGGAAGAAGGTGAGTATTCCCTTTTCCCATCCTTCCTGTGGGTTATATTTATATCGTCTAGTTGGTTGAACGCTACTGTGATCTCGGTGAGGACTAGTGCTCAGGGCCAAGTCTTACAACTGGTGGCAACGGAAAGGATTTAAATTAAATCCAGGGGCTCTGGTAGGCAATTAGCCAGAAGTAAAACGCTACTGAGAAAGCAACTAAAAATGCCGGGAAAAAGGCAAAGGTCACCGGAAGGGGTAGACCAAATGTTGGGCCAACTAGAAAATTTCAACCCGTCACGTACGGCGTGGAGAATTTGGAGCAGTAAATTTAAACTGCTAGCCAAAAACCTGCCTGAGGAAATCAAGAGGACAGCTCTAATTTTGAAATTGCAGGGAGAAGCTGCAGAAACGCTGACTCAGGCAGCGGAAGAAGACACATTTGTGGATCTATGGCAGAAAGTGAACGAGGAGTTCAGAGAGAGAGAAATAGCACCAGAAGAAACAGGAAGAGAAGAAATGGAATCAGCTTTGAAGCTGATCAGAACCTTTAAAGGAGAGAAAGAAGACTGGCCATGCTGGTCCCAGCTCTTCTTGAATACAGTGACAGAATTGACACCAGGTCAAAAACTGAAAGTCCTGTTCTAGAAGGATCAAGGGTAACCTTCACTGCTTTGTCGCTCTCTGATTGGTCCAGAGTCCTACATTACCCCCTTTTTTAAAAAGAATTTGCCCTCAAATTCAGGCCCCTCTCCTTTTGGGAGGATCGCAGCAAATTAAATATCACGTTAATATGTAACGTAGTATAAAATCAAGCAGATACCACTAAAAACTAGCGCTAAAAACTCAAAGCAATATACACGCAACCGGGCGGACTTCCGCCGCTCCGGTTCAGGGGTTATATAGCCGCTGTGTATTTTCGTTAATAATACTGGCGATTGACTCCTCGGGCATGAATCTCGCCCTGGCAAGTCTTCTGACCAGACTAACCGTTGACCATGGTGTGTCTGCTAGATACGGCGCATCGCTCTCTACCAAGAGGCGCTCGATTGGAATCAACCGAAGAGCAGGGAACTGACCCTCTTCGTGCCACGTCATAGTCTTCGGCGTCACCCCGAAGTACATATGTGGGCATTCGTCCGTAAATGCTCTCAATTGGATAGGCGTCATCACAGCACAAAGAAAGTGCATTGGGTGCATGGACATCTGTAGAGATTCCACCAAGACTTCCCACAACAGCGATAGAGCAAGCTGCTGATTCTCTCCACCTCTGCAATGGATTACCAGGGGAAGCCTGGTCTGACTAGCTAGCAAACGGACAAAGCCTGGTAGTGTATCGCGCTGTGCTCTTTGAAATGAGCTGTCAACCAACTCTTTACCATCACCAGAAGCCAAGTTGAAAAAAACTGTCGTTTTCAGGGGGGGGGGGTGGGAGTCAGACGCAAAATTAAAGTTTCCAGGATCAACCTGGTCGGTCCACAGGGGGCGGAAGGCGCGCTGTGTTTAAAGTGGAGTGTTACTTACTACTAACGTTTACCATCATTAAAATATTTCAAACTTCACGAACTAACGAAACAACATAAATACAAAATCCTTCATGCAAAAAATATCAACACTAAATATGGTCATTCAATCTTAAGTAATATTTGAACTTCCTGATAACCTTGAATACAATGACTCCCGCAAAGATATTCAAAATCTTTGACAGCATCAGATATTAAAGAAATGATAAATTGTTCGTTTACTGTAAACAATAATGACGAATTAGAATTTATCTAACTAGTCTTTTATTAGGTCGTCGAACCTTCGATTACACTTTTGTAAATGAAAATGAGTAACATAGATGAGCCAACAAAACAACTTAACTGAGTTCGTGAAACAATATGACAAGTAAACAACTACAAACTTTGCTCTAAAGACTTAAGAATTCTCACTCAATCTAAACATTACAATTGTTGTTGGCGTTCTTCTCTTTGAGTATGGTGTTGACGTTGTTGTTCATCTATCTGCGTTTCATCTTCTCTTTGTGTAAGTTGTTGACGCTGTTGTTCTTCTATCGGCATTTATTGTTGCACTTGTTCTTATGTTGGTGGGTTTTCTATATGAATTACAGCAGATTGGCTTGTTTCACGTATAATATTCTCACGTTCTTCTGGCATTTGTCTATTCATATTGTACAATAATTTTTGTCTCTGTTCAATAAGTTGTAGTATTTTTTTGTCAATGCTAAAATTTGCTCTTCTTTCACCAAGACTTTGAAGTAGTACACCAATGTCATGCTCACGAAATAAACTGCTTCTCCTTTTAAGTTGTATAATTTGTCTTGTTAGTCCTTCTATTCTCTGACGTTTAACGTGAAGACGAAGGCGACGTTCAATAGATCCAACCACAATATTGTGAGAAAGTCAACGCTTCGCACCAAGTATTCTCTATCAAAATGAAATGAGATGAGATGAATTAAACTTTGATCTTATGAATGTTAGTGAAATTGTTATGACAACACCATAACAACGTTGTCAATTGTAATATTCTAAAAGAATAGAGTTGAAGCAAAACAAATGAATCATTGCCATTTTATAAGCCAAACAGGCTGCAAATTTGGTTTTGGTTCATGTTATTGCGATTGTATAATAATCTATTTCTAAAACAAATATTTAATGGTAGAAACTTTAGAGATGATAGGAACTTGTTTAATGGATGTCATTTTTCATTTATGTGTCACATTCTTCATAAAATTATTACCCCTTTTCTAATTTGATTCTATTTTTTCTAAACTATTTTATTCTAAATGGAAGAGAACGAAAAATCAATGGAGCCTACTGCACCTTCTTAAAAGGAATCATTATATCCTTCTTCAATAAATACTGAAGAAATTTTGACTGAGATAAATTCAGCAAAACATAAAGACAGAGTTAGATATATGAAAGATATAGAATCTCAATTATTATTAAAATTAGAACATAATAAATTGAGAAGAGATGGGTTATAGCGAAAAATGTAACGTAAGGAATTGGAATATTTTTCACAGTAAGTTTTGGTGCTCTAACAATTGTCATATCTTCGGGTGTATTAACAATTCCAGTAGCTGCTACCGCCTTAACAAGTTCAGGTCTTTTTACAGCTTCAACTGCGACAATTTTAGATAAATCTTTGATATCTAAGAAACAAAAATCATTAAAAAAGAAACATTTACACATTAGCACATTTTGCAGATTCTGTTTCGAAAGCTTCAATGATTTTTGTAATAATTGATTTGTGAATGAAAATTGGCACTTCACTGCCATGATCGTAGCATATTTGTTCGAGATATATATTGAGTGTTGATGAGAATATTGTGTAGGACTCTGGACCAATCAGAGAGCGACAAAGCAGTGAAGGTTACCCTTGATCCTTCTAGAACAGGACTTTCAGTTTCGTGAGTTGGCTCGTCCTGTGCAGACAGCGAGCAAACCGGTTGTGACTTACAATTTGAGTTAGATTGAGTTTCAAGTGTATATGCGGGTAGAGTATTCCCGTAGCAGTTATTGCGGCTCTAGCTATTGTCACTCTCACAGAAGGGAGAGTGATAATAGGACATTTTAGTTTCTTGAGTTATATACGACAGTATATTTGGGTAAGCATCTATTCCGCGCGCGGGTGGGTCTTGCCATACCAGTAATAGAGCCAGAGACACTCTGAGTGAAGTTTATCGACTCAATAGCGCCGAACGCCAGTGAAGCTATTGTTAGGGAGAATTCCCCTTAAATAGGGAATATCCGGCAGTGACATTATCGAGGCAGATAATACAGGAACCGTGCGGGTACGCTACCGAAGTCTCCCCTACTCTGAATCGGAGCAAAGGCGAGGAAGAAGGTGAGTATTCCCTTTTCCCATCCTTCCTGTGGGTTATATTTATATCGTCTAGTTGGTTGAACGCTACTGTGATCTCGGTGAGGACTAGTGCTCAGGGCCAAGTCTTACAACTGGTGGCAACGGAAAGGATTTAAATTAAATCCAGGGGCTCTGGTAGGCAATTAGCCAGAAGTAAAACGCTACTGAGAAAGCAACTAAAAATGCCGGGAAAAAGGCAAAGGTCACCGGAAGGGGTAGACCAAATGTTGGGCCAACTAGAAAATTTCAACCCGTCACGTACGGCGTGGAGAATTTGGAGCAGTAAATTTAAACTGCTAGCCAAAAACCTGCCTGAGGAAATCAAGAGGACAGCTCTAATTTTGAAATTGCAGGGAGAAGCTGCAGAAACGCTGACTCAGGCAGCGGAAGAAGACACATTTGTGGATCTATGGCAGAAAGTGAACGAGGAGTTCAGAGAGAGAGAAATAGCACCAGAAGAAACAGGAAGAGAAGAAATGGAATCAGCTTTGAAGCTGATCAGAACCTTTAAAGGAGAGAAAGAAGACTGGCCATGCTGGTCCCAGCTCTTCTTGAATACAGTGACAGAATTGACACCAGGTCAAAAACTGAAAGTCCTGTTCTAGAAGGATCAAGGGTAACCTTCACTGCTTTGTCGCTCTCTGATTGGTCCAGAGTCCTACATTACCCCCTTTTTTAAAAAGAATTTGCCCTCAAATTCAGGCCCCTCTCCTTTTGGGAGGATCGCAGCAAATTAAATATCACGTTAATATGTAACGTAGTATAAAATCAAGCAGATACCACTAAAAACTAGCGCTAAAAACTCAAAGCAATATACACGCAACCGGGCGGACTTCCGCCGCTCCGGTTCAGGGGTTATACAGCCGCTGTGTATTTTCGTTAATAATACTGGCGATTGACTCCTCGGGCATGAATCTCGCCCTGGCAAGTCTTCTGACCAGACTAACCGTTGACCATGGTGTGTCTGCTAGATACGGCGCATCGCTCTCTACCAAGAGGCGCTCGATTGGAATCAACCGAAGAGCAGGGAACTGACCCTCTTCGTGCCACGTCATAGTCTTCGGCGTCACCCCGAAGTACATATGTGGGCATTCGTCCGTAAATGCTCTCAATTGGATAGGCGTCATCACAGCACAAAGAAAGTGCATTGGGTGCATGGACATCTGTAGAGATTCCACCAAGACTTCCCACAACAGCGATAGAGCAAGCTGCTGATTCTCTCCACCTCTGCAATGGATTACCAGGGGAAGCCTGGTCTGACTAGCTAGCAAACGGACAAAGCCTGGTAGTGTATCGCGCTGTGCTCTTTGAAATGAGCTGTCAACCAACTCTTTACCATCACCAGAAGCCAAGTTGAAAAAAACTGTCGTTTTCAGGGGGGGGGGGTGGGAGTCAGACGCAAAATTAAAGTTTCCAGGATCAACCTGGTCGGTCCACAGGGGGCGGAAGGCGCGCTGTGTTTAAAGTGGAGTGTTACTTACTACTAACGTTTACCATCATTAAAATATTTCAAACTTCACGAACTAACGAAACAACATAAATACAAAATCCTTCATGCAAAAAATATCAACACTAAATATGGTCATTCAATCTTAAGTAATATTTGAACTTCCTGATAACCTTGAATACAATGACTCCCGCAAAGATATTCAAAATCTTTGACAGCATCAGATATTAAAGAAATGATAAATTGTTCGTTTACTGTAAACAATAATGACGAATTAGAATTTATCTAACTAGTCTTTTATTAGGTCGTCGAACCTTCGATTACACTTTTGTAAATGAAAATGAGTAACATAGATGAGCCAACAAAACAACTTAACTGAGTTCGTGAAACAATATGACAAGTAAACAACTACAAACTTTGCTCTAAAGACTTAAGAATTCTCACTCAATCTAAACATTACAATTGTTGTTGGCGTTCTTCTCTTTGAGTATGGTGTTGACGTTGTTGTTCATCTATCTGCGTTTCATCTTCTCTTTGTGTAAGTTGTTGACGCTGTTGTTCTTCTATCGGCATTTATTGTTGCACTTGTTCTTATGTTGGTGGGTTTTCTATATGAATTACAGCAGATTGGCTTGTTTCACGTACAATATTCTCACGTTCTTCTGGCATTTGTCTATTCATATTGTACAATAATTTTTGTCTCTGTTCAATAAGTTGTAGTATTTTTTTGTCAATGCTAAAATTTGCTCTTCTTTCACCAAGACTTTGAAGTAGTACACCAATGTCATGCTCACGAAATAAACTGCTTCTCCTTTTAAGTTGTATAATTTGTCTTGTTAGTCCTTCTATTCTCTGACGTTTAACGTGAAGACGAAGGCGACGTTCAATAGATCCAACCACAATATTGTGAGAAAGTCAACGCTTCGCACCAAGTATTCTCTATCAAAATGAAATGAGATGAGATGAATTAAACTTTGATCTTATGAATGTTAGTGAAATTGTTATGACAACACCATAACAACGTTGTCAATTGTAATATTCTAAAAGAATAGAGTTGAAGCAAAACAAATGAATCATTGCCATTTTATAAGCCAAACAGGCTGCAAATTTGGTTTTGGTTCATGTTATTGCGATTGTATAATAATCTATTTCTAAAACAAATATTTAATGGTAGAAACTTTAGAGATGATAGGAACTTGTTTAATGGATGTCATTTTTCATTTATGTGTCACATTCTTCATAAAATTATTACCCCTTTTCTAATTTGATTCTATTTTTTCTAAACTATTTTATTCTAAATGGAAGAGAACGAAAAATCAATGGAGCCTACTGCACCTTCTTAAAAGGAATCATTATATCCTTCTTCAATAAATACTGAAGAAATTTTGACTGAGATAAATTCAGCAAAACATAAAGACAGAGTTAGATATATGAAAGATATAGAATCTCAATTATTATTAAAATTAGAACATAATAAATTGAGAAGAGATGGGTTATAGCGAAAAATGTAACGTAAGGAATTGGAATATTTTTCACAGTAAGTTTTGGTGCTCTAACAATTGTCATATCTTCGGGTGTATTAACAATTCCAGTAGCTGCTACCGCCTTAACAAGTTCAGGTCTTTTTACAGCTTCAACTGCGACAATTTTAGATGAATCTTTGATATCTAAGAAACAAAAATCATTAAAAAAGAAACATTTACACATTAGCACATTTTGCAGATTCTGTTTCGAAAGCTTCAATGATTTTTGTAATAATTGATTTGTGAATGAAAATTGGCACTTCACTGCCATGATCGTAGCATATTTGTTCGAGATATATATTGAGTGTTGATGAGAATATTGTGTAGGACTCTGGACCAATCAGAGAGCGACAAAGCAGTGAAGGTTACCCTTGATCCTTCTAGAACAGGACTTTCAGTTTCGTGAGTTGGCTCGTCTTGTGCAGACAGCGAGCAAACCGGTTGTGACTTACAATTTGAGTTAGATTGAGTTTCAAGTGTATATGCGGGTAGAGTATTCCCGTAGCAGTTATTGCGGCTCTAGCTATTGTCACTCTCACAGAAGGGAGAGTGATAATAGGACATTTTAGTTTCTTGAGTTATATACGACAGTATATTTGGGTAAGCATCTATTCCGCGCGCGGGTGGGTCTTGCCATACCAGTAATAGAGCCAGAGACACTCTGAGTGAAGTTTATCGACTCAATAGCGCCGAACGCCAGTGAAGCTATTGTTAGGGAGAATTCCCCTTAAATAGGGAATATCCGGCAGTGACATTATCGAGGCAGATAATACAGGAACCGTGCGGGTACGCTACCGAAGTCTCCCCTACTCTGAATCGGAGCAAAGGCGAGGAAGAAGGTGAGTATTCCCTTTTCCCATCCTTCCTGTGGGTTATATTTATATCGTCTAGTTGGTTGAACGCTACTGTGATCTCGGTGAGGACTAGTGCTCAGGGCCAAGTCTTACAACTGGTGGCAACGGAAAGGATTTAAATTAAATCCAGGGGCTCTGGTAGGCAATTAGCCAGAAGTAAAACGCTACTGAGAAAGCAACTAAAAATGCCGGGAAAAAGGCAAAGGTCACCGGAAGGGGTAGACCAAATGTTGGGCCAACTAGAAAATTTCAACCCGTCACGTACGGCGTGGAGAATTTGGAGCAGTAAATTTAAACTGCTAGCCAAAAACCTGCCTGAGGAAATCAAGAGGACAGCTCTAATTTTGAAATTGCAGGGAGAAGCTGCAGAAACGCTGACTCAGGCAGCGGAAGAAGACACATTTGTGGATCTATGGCAGAAAGTGAACGAGGAGTTCAGAGAGAGAGAAATAGCACCAGAAGAAACAGGAAGAGAAGAAATGGAATCAGCTTTGAAGCTGATCAGAACCTTTAAAGGAGAGAAAGAAGACTGGCCATGCTGGTCCCAGCTCTTCTTGAATACAGTGACAGAATTGACACCAGGTCAAAAACTGAAAGTCCTGTTCTAGAAGGATCAAGGGTAACCTTCACTGCTTTGTCGCTCTCTGATTGGTCCAGAGTCCTACATTACCCCCTTTTTTAAAAAGAATTTGCCCTCAAATTCAGGCCCCTCTCCTTTTGGGAGGATCGCAGCAAATTAAATATCACGTTAATATGTAACGTAGTATAAAATCAAGCAGATACCACTAAAAACTAGCGCTAAAAACTCAAAGCAATATACACGCAACCGGGCGGACTTCCGCCGCTCCGGTTCAGGGGTTATATAGCCGCTGTGTATTTTCGTTAATAATACTGGCGATTGACTCCTCGGGCATGAATCTCGCCCTGGCAAGTCTTCTGACCAGACTAACCGTTGACCATGGTGTGTCTGCTAGATACGGCGCATCGCTCTCTACCAAGAGGCGCTCGATTGGAATCAACCGAAGAGCAGGGAACTGACCCTCTTCGTGCCACGTCATAGTCTTCGGCGTCACCCCGAAGTACATATGTGGGCATTCGTCCGTAAATGCTCTCAATTGGATAGGCGTCATCACAGCACAAAGAAAGTGCATTGGGTGCATGGACATCTGTAGAGATTCCACCAAGACTTCCCACAACAGCGATAGAGCAAGCTGCTGATTCTCTCCACCTCTGCAATGGATTACCAGGGGAAGCCTGGTCTGACTAGCTAGCAAACGGACAAAGCCTGGTAGTGTATCGCGCTGTGCTCTTTGAAATGAGCTGTCAACCAACTCTTTACCATCACCAGAAGCCAAGTTGAAAAAAACTGTCGTTTTCAGGGGGGGGGTGGGAGTCAGACGCAAAATTAAAGTTTCCAGGATCAACCTGGTCGGTCCACAGGGGGCGGAAGGCGCGCTGTGTTTAAAGTGGAGTGTTACTTACTACTAACGTTTACCATCATTAAAATATTTCAAACTTCACGAACTAACGAAACAACATAAATACAAAATCCTTCATGCAAAAAATATCAACACTAAATATGGTCATTCAATCTTAAGTAATATTTGAACTTCCTGATAACCTTGAATACAATGACTCCGCAAAGATATTCAAAATCTTTGACAGCATCAGATATTAAAGAAATGATAAATTGTTCGTTTACTGTAAACAATAATGACGAATTAGAATTTATCTAACTAGTCTTTTATTAGGTCGTCGAACCTTCGATTACACTTTTGTAAATGAAAATGAGTAACATAGATGAGCCAACAAAACAACTTAACTGAGTTCGTGAAACAATATGACAAGTAAACAACTACAAACTTTGCTCTAAAGACTTAAGAATTCTCACTCAATCTAAACATTACAATTGTTGTTGGCGTTCTTCTCTTTGAGTATGGTGTTGACGTTGTTGTTCATCTATCTGCGTTTCATCTTCTCTTTGTGTAAGTTGTTGACGCTGTTGTTCTTCTATCGGCATTTATTGTTGCACTTGTTCTTATGTTGGTGGGTTTTCTATATGAATTACAGCAGATTGGCTTGTTTCACGTACAATATTCTCACGTTCTTCTGGCATTTGTCTATTCATATTGTACAATAATTTTTGTCTCTGTTCAATAAGTTGTAGTATTTTTTTGTCAATGCTAAAATTTGCTCTTCTTTCACCAAGACTTTGAAGTAGTACACCAATGTCATGCTCACGAAATAAACTGCTTCTCCTTTTAAGTTGTATAATTTGTCTTGTTAGTCCTTCTATTCTCTGACGTTTAACGTGAAGACGAAGGCGACGTTCAATAGATCCAACCACAATATTGTGAGAAAGTCAACGCTTCGCACCAAGTATTCTCTATCAAAATGAAATGAGATGAGATGAATTAAACTTTGATCTTATGAATGTTAGTGAAATTGTTATGACAACACCATAACAACGTTGTCAATTGTAATATTCTAAAAGAATAGAGTTGAAGCAAAACAAATGAATCATTGCCATTTTATAAGCCAAACAGGCTGCAAATTTGGTTTTGGTTCATGTTATTGCGATTGTATAATAATCTATTTCTAAAACAAATATTTAATGGTAGAAACTTTAGAGATGATAGGAACTTGTTTAATGGATGTCATTTTTCATTTATGTGTCACATTCTTCATAAAATTATTACCCCTTTTCTAATTTGATTCTATTTTTTCTAAACTATTTTATTCTAAATGGAAGAGAACGAAAAATCAATGGAGCCTACTGCACCTTCTTAAAAGGAATCATTATATCCTTCTTCAATAAATACTGAAGAAATTTTGACTGAGATAAATTCAGCAAAACATAAAGACAGAGTTAGATATATGAAAGATATAGAATCTCAATTATTATTAAAATTAGAACATAATAAATTGAGAAGAGATGGGTTATAGCGAAAAATGTAACGTAAGGAATTGGAATATTTTTCACAGTAAGTTTTGGTGCTCTAACAATTGTCATATCTTCGGGTGTATTAACAATTCCAGTAGCTGCTACCGCCTTAACAAGTTCAGGTCTTTTTACAGCTTCAACTGCGACAATTTTAGATGAATCTTTGATATCTAAGAAACAAAAATCATTAAAAAAGAAACATTTACACATTAGCACATTTTGCAGATTCTGTTTCGAAAGCTTCAATGATTTTTGTAATAATTGATTTGTGAATGAAAATTGGCACTTCACTGCCATGATCGTAGCATATTTGTTCGAGATATATATTGAGTGTTGATGAGAATATTGTGTAGGACTCTGGACCAATCAGAGAGCGACAAAGCAGTGAAGGTTACCCTTGATCCTTCTAGAACAGGACTTTCAGTTTCGTGAGTTGGCTCGTCTTGTGCAGACAGCGAGCAAACCGGTTGTGACTTACAATTTGAGTTAGATTGAGTTTCAAGTGTATATGCGGGTAGAGTATTCCCGTAGCAGTTATTGCGGCTCTAGCTATTGTCACTCTCACAGAAGGGAGAGTGATAATAGGACATTTTAGTTTCTTGAGTTATATACGACAGTATATTTGGGTAAGCATCTATTCCGCGCGCGGGTGGGTCTTGCCATACCAGTAATAGAGCCAGAGACACTCTGAGTGAAGTTTATCGACTCAATAGCGCCGAACGCCAGTGAAGCTATTGTTAGGGAGAATTCCCCTTAAATAGGGAATATCCGGCAGTGACATTATCGAGGCAGATAATACAGGAACCGTGCGGGTACGCTACCGAAGTCTCCCCTACTCTGAATCGGAGCAAAGGCGAGGAAGAAGGTGAGTATTCCCTTTTCCCATCCTTCCTGTGGGTTATATTTATATCGTCTAGTTGGTTGAACGCTACTGTGATCTCGGTGAGGACTAGTGCTCAGGGCCAAGTCTTACAACTGGTGGCAACGGAAAGGATTTAAATTAAATCCAGGGGCTCTGGTAGGCAATTAGCCAGAAGTAAAACGCTACTGAGAAAGCAACTAAAAATGCCGGGAAAAAGGCAAAGGTCACCGGAAGGGGTAGACCAAATGTTGGGCCAACTAGAAAATTTCAACCCGTCACGTACGGCGTGGAGAATTTGGAGCAGTAAATTTAAACTGCTAGCCAAAAACCTGCCTGAGGAAATCAAGAGGACAGCTCTAATTTTGAAATTGCAGGGAGAAGCTGCAGAAACGCTGACTCAGGCAGCGGAAGAAGACACATTTGTGGATCTATGGCAGAAAGTGAACGAGGAGTTCAGAGAGAGAGAAATAGCGCCAGAAGAAACAGGAAGAGAAGAAATGGAATCAGCTTTGAAGCTGATCAGAACCTTTAAAGGGGAGGAAGACTGGCCATGCTGGTCCCAGCTCTTCTTGAATACAGTGACAGAATTGACACCAGGTCAAAAACTGAAAGTCCTGTTCTAGAAGGATCAAGGGTAACCTTCACTGCTTTGTCGCTCTCTGATTGGTCCAGAGTCCTACATTACCCCCTTTTTTAAAAAGAATTTGCCCTCAAATTCAGGCCCCTCTCCTTTTGGGAGGATCGCAGCAAATTAAATATCACGTTAATATGTAACGTAGTATAAAATCAAGCAGATACCACTAAAAACTAGCGCTAAAAACTCAAAGCAATATACACGCAACCGGGCGGACTTCCGCCGCTCCGGTTCAGGGGTTATACAGCCGCTGTGTATTTTCGTTAATAATACTGGCGATTGACTCCTCGGGCATGAATCTCGCCCTGGCAAGTCTTCTGACCAGACTAACCGTTGACCATGGTGTGTCTGCTAGATACGGCGCATCGCTCTCTACCAAGAGGCGCTCGATTGGAATCAACCGAAGAGCATGGAACTGACCCTCTTCGTGCCACGTCATAGTCTTCGGCGTCACCCCGAAGTACATATGTGGGCATTCGTCCGTAAATGCTCTCAATTGGATAGGCGTCATCACAGCACAAAGAAAGTGCATTGGGTGCATGGACATCTGTAGAGATTCCACCAAGACTTCCCACAACAGCGATATAGCAAGCTGCTGATTCTCTCCACCTCTGCAATGGATTACCAGGGGAAGCCTGGTCTGACTAGCTAGCAAACGGACAAAGCCTGGTAGTGTATCGCGCTGTGCTCTTTGAAATGAGCTGTCAACCAACTCTTTACCATCACCAGAAGCCAAGTTGAAAAAAACTGTCGTTTTCAGGGGGGGGGGGTGGGAGTCAGACGCAAAATTAAAGTTTCCAGGATCAACCTGGTCGGTCCACAGGGGGCGGAAGGCGCGCTGTGTTCAAAGTGGAGTGTTACTTACTACTAACGTTTACCATCATTAAAATATTTCAAACTTCACGAACTAACGAAACAACATAAATACAAAATCCTTCATGCAAAAAATATCAACACTAAATATGGTCATTCAATCTTAAGTAATATTTGAACTTCCTGATAACCTTGAATACAATGACTCCCGCAAAGATATTCAAAATCTTTGACAGCATCAGATATTAAAGAAATGATAAATTGTTCGTTTACTGTAAACAATAATGACGAATTAGAATTTATCTAACTAGTCTTTTATTAGGTCGTCGAACCTTCGATTACACTTTTGTAAATGAAAATGAGTAACATAGATGAGCCAACAAAACAACTTAACTGAGTTCGTGAAACAATATGACAAGTAAACAACTACAAACTTTGCTCTAAAGACTTAAGAATTCTCACTCAATCTAAACATTACAATTGTTGTTGGCGTTCTTCTCTTTGAGTATGGTGTTGACGTTGTTGTTCATCTATCTGCGTTTCATCTTCTCTTTGTGTAAGTTGTTGACGCTGTTGTTCTTCTATCGGCATTTATTGTTGCACTTGTTCTTATGTTGGTGGGTTTTCTATATGAATTACAGCAGATTGGCTTGTTTCACGTATAATATTCTCACGTTCTTCTGGCATTTGTCTATTCATATTGTACAATAATTTTTGTCTCTGTTCAATAAGTTGTAGTATTTTTTTGTCAATGCTAAAATTTGCTCTTCTTTCACCAAGACTTTGAAGTAGTACACCAATGTCATGCTCACGAAATAAACTGCTTCTCCTTTTAAGTTGTATAATTTGTCTTGTTAGTCCTTCTATTCTCTGACGTTTAACGTGAAGACGAAGGCGACGTTCAATAGATCCAACCACAATATTGTGAGAAAGTCAACGCTTCGCACCAAGTATTCTCTATCAAAATGAAATGAGATGAGATGAATTAAACTTTGATCTTATGAATGTTAGTGAAATTGTTATGACAACACCATAACAACGTTGTCAATTGTAATATTCTAAAAGAATAGAGTTGAAGCAAAACAAATGAATCATTGCCATTTTATAAGCCAAACAGGCTGCAAATTTGGTTTTGGTTCATGTTATTGCGATTGTATAATAATCTATTTCTAAAACAAATATTTAATGGTAGAAACTTTAGAGATGATAGGAACTTGTTTAATGGATGTCATTTTTCATTTATGTGTCACATTCTTCATAAAATTATTACCCCTTTTCTAATTTGATTCTATTTTTTCTAAACTATTTTATTCTAAATGGAAGAGAACGAAAAATCAATGGAGCCTACTGCACCTTCTTAAAAGGAATCATTATATCCTTCTTCAATAAATACTGAAGAAATTTTGACTGAGATAAATTCAGCAAAACATAAAGACAGAGTTAGATATATGAAAGATATAGAATCTCAATTATTATTAAAATTAGAACATAATAAATTGAGAAGAGATGGGTTATAGCGAAAAATGTAACGTAAGGAATTGGAATATTTTTCACAGTAAGTTTTGGTGCTCTAACAATTGTCATATCTTCGGGTGTATTAACAATTCCAGTAGCTGCTACCGCCTTAACAAGTTCAGGTCTTTTTACAGCTTCAACTGCGACAATTTTAGATGAATCTTTGATATCTAAGAAACAAAAATCATTAAAAAAGAAACATTTACACATTAGCACATTTTGCAGATTCTGTTTCGAAAGCTTCAATGATTTTTGTAATAATTGATTTGTGAATGAAAATTGGCACTTCACTGCCATGATCGTAGCATATTTGTTCGAGATATATATTGAGTGTTGATGAGAATATTGTGTAGGACTCTGGACCAATCAGAGAGCGACAAAGCAGTGAAGGTTACCCTTGA
Source organism: Prostheceraeus crozeri (assembly GCA_907163375.1). Classification (NCBI taxonomy): domain Eukaryota; kingdom Metazoa; phylum Platyhelminthes; order Polycladida; family Euryleptidae; genus Prostheceraeus; species Prostheceraeus crozeri. Next base: position 40,693 of record CAJQUW010012101.1, on the reverse strand, counting down.
TCCTTCTAGAACAGGACTTTCAGTTTCGTGAGTTCCTGTGCAGACAGCGAGCAAACCGGTTGTGACTTACAATTTGAGTTAGATTGAGTTTCAAGTGTATATGCGGGTAGAGTATTCCCGTAGCAGTTATTGCGGCTCTAGCTATTGTCACTCTCACAGAAGGGAGAGTGATAATAGGACATTTTAGTTTCTTGAGTTATATACGACAGTATATTTGGGTAAGCATCTATTCCGCGCGCGGGTGGGTCTTGCCATACCAGTAATAGAGCCAGAGACACTCTGAGTGAAGTTTATCGACTCAATAGCGCCGAACGCCAGTGAAGCTATTGTTAGGGAGAATTCCCCTTAAATAGGGAATATCCGGCAGTGACATTATCGAGGCAGATAATACAGGAACCGTGCGGGTACGCTACCGAAGTCTCCCTACTCTGAATCGGAGCAAAGGCGAGGAAGAAGGTGAGTATTCCCTTTTCCCATCCTTCCTGTGGGTTATATTTATATCGTCTAGTTGGTTGAACGCTACTGTGATCTCGGTGAGGACTAGTGCTCAGGGCCAAGTCTTACAACTGGTGGCAACGGAAAGGATTTAAATTAAATCCAGGGGCTCTGGTAGGCAATTAGCCAGAAGTAAAACGCTACTGAGAAAGCAACTAAAAATGCCGGGAAAAAGGCAAAGGTCACCGGAAGGGGTAGACCAAATGTTGGGCCAACTAGAAAATTTCAACCCGTCACGTACGGCGTGGAGAATTTGGAGCAGTAAATTTAAACTGCTAGCCAAAAACCTGCCTGAGGAAATCAAGAGGACAGCTCTAATTTTGAAATTGCAGGGAGAAGCTGCAGAAACGCTGACTCAGGCAGCGGAAGAAAGAAAGTGAACGAGGAGTTCAGAGAGAGAGAGAAATAGCACCAGAAGAAACAGGAAGAGAAGAAATGGAATCAGCTTTGAAGCTGATCAGAACCTTTAAAGGAGAGAAAGAAGACTGGCCATGCTGGTCCCAGCTCTTCTTGAATACAGTGACAGAATTGACACCAGGTCAAAAACTGAAAGTCCTGTTCTAGAAGGATCAAGGGTAACCTTCACTGCTTTGTCGCTCTCTGATTGGTCCAGAGTCCTACATTACCCCCTTTTTTAAAAAGAATTTGCCCTCAAATTCAGGCCCCTCTCCTTTTGGGAGGATCGCAGCAAATTAAATATCACGTTAATATGTAACGTAGTATAAAATCAAGCAGATACCACTAAAAACTAGCGCTAAAAACTCAAAGCAATATACACGCAACCGGGCGGACTTCCGCCGCTCCGGTTCAGGGGTTATACAGCCGCTGTGTATTTTCGTTAATAATACTGGCGATTGACTCCTCGGGCATGAATCTCGCCCTGGCAAGTCTTCTGACCAGACTAACCGTTGACCATGGTGTGTCTGCTAGATACGGCGCATCGCTCTCTACCAAGAGGCGCTCGATTGGAATCAACCGAAGAGCAGGGAACTGACCCTCTTCGTGCCACGTCATAGTCTTCGGCGTCACCCCGAAGTACATATGTGGGCATTCGTCCGTAAATGCTCTCAATTGGATAGGCGTCATCACAGCACAAAGAAAGTGCATTGGGTGCATGGACATCTGTAGAGATTCCACCAAGACTTCCCACAACAGCGATAGAGCAAGCTGCTGATTCTCTCCACCTCTGCAATGGATTACCAGGGGAAGCCTGGTCTGACTAGCTAGCAAACGGACAAAGCCTGGTAGTGTATCGCGCTGTGCTCTTTGAAATGAGCTGTCAACCAACTCTTTACCATCACCAGAAGCCAAGTTGAAAAAAACTGTCGTTTTCAGGCGGGGGGTGGGAGTCAGACGCAAAATTAAAGTTTCCAGGATCAACCTGGTCGGTCCACAGGGGGCGGAAGGCGCGCTGTGTTTAAAGTGGAGTGTTACTTACTACTAACGTTTACCATCATTAAAATATTTCAAACTTCACGAACTAACGAAACAACATAAATACAAAATCCTTCATGCAAAAAATATCAACACTAAATATGGTCATTCAATCTTAAGTAATATTTGAACTTCCTGATAACCTTGAATACAATGACTCCCGCAAAGATATTCAAAATCTTTGACAGCATCAGATATTAAAGAAATGATAAATTGTTCGTTTACTGTAAACAATAATGACGAATTAGAATTTATCTAACTAGTCTTTTATTAGGTCGTCGAACCTTCGATTACACTTTTGTAAATGAAAATGAGTAACATAGATGAGCCAACAAAACAACTTAACTGAGTTCGTGAAACAATATGACAAGTAAACAACTACAAACTTTGCTCTAAAGACTTAAGAATTCTCACTCAATCTAAACATTACAATTGTTGTTGGCGTTCTTCTCTTTGAGTATGGTGTTGACGTTGTTGTTCATCTATCTGCGTTTCATCTTCTCTTTGTGTAAGTTGTTGACGCTGTTGTTCTTCTATCGGCATTTATTGTTGCACTTGTTCTTATGTTGGTGGGTTTTCTATATGAATTACAGCAGATTGGCTTGTTTCACGTATAATATTCTCACGTTCTTCTGGCATTTGTCTATTCATATTGTACAATAATTTTTGTCTCTGTTCAATAAGTTGTAGTATTTTTTTGTCAATGCTAAAATTTGCTCTTCTTTCACCAAGACTTTGAAGTAGTACACCAATGTCATGCTCACGAAATAAACTGCTTCTCCTTTTAAGTTGTATAATTTGTCTTGTTAGTCCTTCTATTCTCTGACGTTTAACGTGAAGACGAAGGCGACGTTCAATAGATCCAACCACAATATTGTGAGAAAGTCAACGCTTCGCACCAAGTATTCTCTATCAAAATGAAATGAGATGAGATGAATTAAACTTTGATCTTATGAATGTTAGTGAAATTGTTATGACAACACCATAACAAACGTTGTCAATTGTAATATTCTAAAAGAATAGAGTTGAAGCAAAACAAATGAATCATTGCCATTTTATAAGCCAAACAGGCTGCAAATTTGGTTTTGGTTCATGTTATTGCGATTGTATAATAATCTATTTCTAAAACAAATATTTAATGGTAGAAACTTTAGAGATGATAGGAACTTGTTTAATGGATGTCATTTTTCATTTATGTGTCACATTCTTCATAAAATTATTACCCCTTTTCTAATTTGATTCTATTTTTTCTAAACTATTTTATTCTAAATGGAAGAGAACGAAAAATCAATGGAGCCTACTGCACCTTCTTAAAAGGAATCATTATATCCTTCTTCAATAAATACTGAAGAAATTTTGACTGAGATAAATTCAGCAAAACATAAAGACAGAGTTAGATATATGAAAGATATAGAATCTCAATTATTATTAAAATTAGAACATAATAAATTGAGAAGAGATGGGTTATAGCGAAAAATGTAACGTAAGGAATTGGAATATTTTTCACAGTAAGTTTTGGTGCTCTAACAATTGTCATATCTTCGGGTGTATTAACAATTCCAGTAGCTGCTACCGCCTTAACAAGTTCAGGTCTTTTTACAGCTTCAACTGCGACAATTTTAGATGAATCTTTGATATCTAAGAAACAAAAATCATTAAAAAAGAAACATTTACACATTAGCACATTTTGCAGATTCTGTTACGAAAGCTTCAATGATTTTTGTAATAATTGATTTGTGAATGAAAATTGGCACTTCACTGCCATGATCGTAGCATATTTGTTCGAGATATATATTGAGTGTTGATGAGAATATTGTGTAGGACTCTGGACCAATCAGAGAGCGACAAAGCAGTGAAGGTTACCCTTGATCCTTCTAGAACAGGACTTTCAGTTTCGTGAGTTGGCTCGTCTTGTGCAGACAGCGAGCAAACCGGTTGTGACTTACAATTTGAGTTAGATTGAGTTTCAAGTGTATATGCGGGTAGAGTATTCCCGTAGCAGTTATTGCGGCTCTAGCTATTGTCACTCTCACAGAAGGGAGAGTGATAATAGGACATTTTAGTTTCTTGAGTTATATACGACAGTATATTTGGGTAAGCATCTATTCCGCGCGCGGGTGGGTCTTGCCATACCAGTAATAGAGCCAGAGACACTCTGAGTGAAGTTTATCGACTCAATAGCGCCGAACGCCAGTGAAGCTATTGTTAGGGAGAATTCCCCTTAAATAGGGAATATCCGGCAGTGACATTATCGAGGCAGATAATACAGGAACCGTGCGGGTACGCTACCGAAGTCTCCCCTACTCTGAATCGGAGCAAAGGCGAGGAAGAAGGTGAGTATTCCCTTTTCCCATCCTTCCTGTGGGTTATATTTATATCGTCTAGTTGGTTGAACGCTACTGTGATCTCGGTGAGGACTAGTGCTCAGGGCCAAGTCTTACAACTGGTGGCAACGGAAAGGATTTAAATTAAATCCAGGGGCTCTGGTAGGCAATTAGCCAGAAGTAAAACGCTACTGAGAAAGCAACTAAAAATGCCGGGAAAAAGGCAAAGGTCACCGGAAGGGGTAGACCAAATGTTGGGCCAACTAGAAAATTTCAACCCGTCACGTACGGCGTGGAGAATTTGGAGCAGTAAATTTAAACTGCTAGCCAAAAACCTGCCTGAGGAAATCAAGAGGACAGCTCTAATTTTGAAATTGCAGGGAGAAGCTGCAGAAACGCTGACTCAGGCAGCGGAAGAAAGTGAACGAGGAGTTCAGAGAGAGAGAGAAATAGCACCAGAAGAAACAGGAAGAGAAGAAATGGAATCAGCTTTGAAGCTGATCAGAACCTTTAAAGGAGAGAAAGAAGACTGGCCATGCTGGTCCCAGCTCTTCTTGAATACAGTGACAGAATTGACACCAGGTCAAAAACTGAAAGTCCTGTTCTAGAAGGATCAAGGGTAACCTTCACTGCTTTGTCGCTCTCTGATTGGTCCAGAGTCCTACATTACCCCCTTTTTTAAAAAGAATTTGCCCTCAAATTCAGGCCCCTCTCCTTTTGGGAGGATCGCAGCAAATTAAATATCACGTTAATATGTAACGTAGTATAAAATCAAGCAGATACCACTAAAAACTAGCGCTAAAAACTCAAAGCAATATACACGCAACCGGGCGGACTTCCGCCGCTCCGGTTCAGGGGTTATACAGCCGCTGTGTATTTTCGTTAATAATACTGGCGATTGACTCCTCGGGCATGAATCTCGCCCTGGCAAGTCTTCTGACCAGACTAACCGTTGACCATGGTGTGTCTGCTAGATACGGCGCATCGCTCTCTACCAAGAGGCGCTCGATTGGAATCAACCGAAGAGCAGGGAACTGACCCTCTTCGTGCCACGTCATAGTCTTCGGCGTCACCCCGAAGTACATATGTGGGCATTCGTCCGTAAATGCTCTCAATTGGATAGGCGTCATCACAGCACAAAGAAAGTGCATTGGGTGCATGGACATCTGTAGAGATTCCACCAAGACTTCCCACAACAGCGATAGAGCAAGCTGCTGATTCTCTCCACCTCTGCAATGGATTACCAGGGGAAGCCTGGTCTGACTAGCTAGCAAACGGACAAAGCCTGGTAGTGTATCGCGCTGTGCTCTTTGAAATGAGCTGTCAACCAACTCTTTACCATCACCAGAAGCCAAGTTGAAAAAAACTGTCGTTTTCAGGCGGGGGGTGGGAGTCAGACGCAACGCAAAATTAAAGTTTCCAGGATCAACCTGGTCGGTCCACAGGGGGCGGAAGGCGCGCTGTGTTTAAAGTGGAGTGTTACTTACTACTAACGTTTACCATCATTAAAATATTTCAAACTTCACGAACTAACGAAACAACATAAATACAAAATCCTTCATGCAAAAAATATCAACACTAATATATGGTCATTCAATCTTAAGTAATATTTGAACTTCCTGATAACCTTGAATACAATGACTCCCGCAAAGATATTCAAAATCTTTGACAGCATCAGATATTAAAGAAATGATAAATTGTTCGTTTACTGTAAACAATAATGACGAATTAGAATTTATCTAACTAGTCTTTTATTAGGTCGTCGAACCTTCGATTACACTTTTGTAAATGAAAATGAGTAACATAGATGAGCCAACAAAACAACTTAACTGAGTTCGTGAAACAATATGACAAGTAAACAACTACAAACTTTGCTCTAAAGACTTAAGAATTCTCACTCAATCTAAACATTACAACCCCGGACTCAAAAACCCCTAAAAACTGTTTAATACCCCTAAAAAATCAAATACCTGATTTTAGAGCTTAAAGTACTTATATTTTCACAAATTAAAGATCTTTTGACCCCCTAAGATTGCTACTTTTTCAACAATATAATAGCATATAAAAATATGAACATAAAAATATATGAAAGTATGATGGACTATAGTTAAGAATGTGACACAAGGTATTGGAGCATTTCTAACAGTTTCTTTAGGCGCTCTGACTATTGTCATTTCATCTGGCGTTCTTACAATTCCTGTTGTTGCTACAGCTTTAACTTGATGCATAAAAAACACATTTCCATCTTTGAAATACTTTATTCACATCACGGACAAGTACTATGTACAAGTAGTATGGTTTACAACGTATAAAATATATGTCACTAAAATGTATTATGGCATGATACATTTGTTTCTCGTAAATTGAAATAAGGTAATACTCATAGTACTATTATCCATTGTGAGTAGCATACCGTTTCAATTGATTGAGTTTAATATTTGATCAAGGGTTGGGCGTTGTCTCCCATGGCGAAGATACGAGTCAATAATAGCGAAGTTCCTTTTGAAAAATGATATAGATTCCGTCGAGTTCTTAATAGACGGAAATCGTAAATATAGTTTATAAAATTTTCTTAAAAAGATGCTATAGCCTCTCGAATAACCTAATTGTTTAAAAACATGGCCACTTCCTCGGATTATAGTCAAAGCTCTTCCTTTTAACAGCGACAATTTCACAGTATTGTTCACCGAAAGGTCTTCTTCTCTTCTTAAATCTGCTAAATAATTGTTCGCTGTGATGGTAAGATGTCTCTTTCTATTTCTTCTTCAAAATTATAGTTTGAACTGTTATTGATGGTGTTATCTTGCAATGTGTCTTCAAATCGATTTATCACAAAAAATTCTCTGAATGTTTTCGATGCGTGGATGTCTTCTTCCCTTGGTTTAAGATATTTCTCCTGAAATTCTGTTAGCATCTCAATACATTTCTCCCGTTGTTCTTCATTCACAATAGTGTCTGAAATTTTTCTTTTTAAATCGGCAAAGGCAATGCTTGAACGTGCCATGTATCGTCATATGAATACATCAAGCAAATCTGTATAATATAGGAAATGGATTGTTGAAATGGTTGACTATTGTCTGGTATCAAAGCAACGAATTGATGATTTAAGTTCAATCGTCTACACGTCGACGACGACGATGCAGGCTGGAAGAGTCTGTAGATTACAAATGAGAATAAGTCTTTCACTTTCAGTGGTGACCTCACTTCATAGAAGAGGTTGTCGATGAAGTTTTTTGGTAAATTTTCCATACATATTTTCGCATACATAAATTTTTCCAATACACTTCATCAGAGAGATTTCGTCGTTCTTGAATAGTTGGCCAAATATTGTACAAAGCCATTCCATTCTTCCAAAACAGAATTTTATTTAGAAACTCAGAAACGTTTGAGGTAGTCGACAGTTTAAACTGTGCAGAAAGTGAAAGATGAATAATTTCCAACATGAAATCATTTATCCAATACTTTAATTCACGTTTCTTTTTAGTTTGTATTTTTAACGATTGGCATGGTCCCATAGTAATGTATGTATGACTCCCCCAGACCATCACCCCCATCAACCAAAATAAATTTTTGGACACACACCCAAGTTTTTTTCTAAAACAAATTAATAAAAACATACCCAAGTTTTTTTAAAAATATTTAGAAAACATATGCACCAAGTTACAAAAAAGAATAAAATAAAAAGGAATAGTAAAATCTACAAAATAAACTAAATATAATAATTATGGCGATCACCACAGATTCTTTCATGTCCAGCGCCGGATGCCACACCACATAGGATCCCACATACGCTGCCGTATGCTTCTTGGACACGGCATCAATCATGCTCTCAATGTCTGCGTACATCACAGCGAGGGGTTGAGTGGTTTTCGCGTGGTCGATAAATTCGTGCGGTTTCGTATCTTCCGGGGTCATTTCCATCTGGAAAAATCCACCATTGCATTTCGCTTGATGCTCCAGACGTTCTTTGTGCGCCATGACCTTTGTCTTTCAATACTTTACGGCCTTCTCGTAGAAATTGAATCGTAAACTACACAACTCACATGTTTCAAAACGCTTCACTTGCGTTTGGTTCATGTTCCGATACCACATGCGAGCACATTTCTGGAAATCCGTCACGGGAAGAAAATGTCCAGACTGATCCTCCATATCGTACCGCGTCACCATCACCACATGAACGATGAGCGTGTTCTCCTTCACAGCTTGACGGACCGGGTATAATTGTCCCACAAATCCTTTACCGTCATGTACGTGGATACGAACAATTAAATTGTTCTTCTCGAAATCCTGAATATCCCGTGTATTCATGAACCCCTCTGACGTCATCATGGAAAAGTCTAGATGATAATACTGGTTCAAATTCAACTTGCGCACTGCAGGAAGTCGATTCTGATAACTGTAATATGATGTCATGGTGCGGGAATCAACATGTCGAGAAATGCGATTGTCTTGGTAGGCAAGCGCATACAGGACACTGTCTTGAAAACAATGCGATGTATAATTGTTGCGCTCAAACACACATATGCCTTTGCAGAGCTTGATATCTCGGTGGATAGGAATCGGTGCGCCCATGCGAAAATTAGGGAAGGAACTTGTTTGAACCAGTAATTCCATCACTACCTTCACCACAAATCCTGATCCGTCTTCTTGATAGTCTTCAATAAATCCTTCAATCTTTGACACAATGTCACGGAACCATGCATCAAAGTTAGTGCTTGGACGCTTTCATGAATATATGAGGGTGTGGAGATGTCTCTCACTTCCTCTTCGCCCGTCGACATATCCATCTTGGCAAACTTGAGTCTCATACTCGCAAACACTTTCACGTCCTCGTGGGGGTGTTGTTGCACAATGACACGATACAAGTCCGCATAAATTGAATTCAAATACGTCTTCCATTCATTCGTGGCTTGAGGAGGGGTAAATCGATAATTATACCCGCGACCGTCCATGATACGTTCTTCTTCCACAGCTGCGCCGCCCTCTTGCATGAACGCAAACAGGTAGGGGCACAAATGCTCATCCCATCCTTCCGCTTCAGCATTCACCACTGCATCACAGTAGCGACACCGTCCCACACACGCGTGCTTATGGTACGTCTCCACGTCGAAACTTTCGTCGCAATCCAGACACAGCAAGTCATTGTCGTCGTCATAATTAAACGCACGCAATCGTGTTCGTCTCCATACCATTTACAGCACGTCCAACAATAGTTGCGACCCGTCTCCGCTGCTCCATGGGCAATACAGTCTCGAAACCGAGAGAAGGACTGGCGGCAGAATTCACACGTGTATTGCATGGTTAGAATGATTTTCTCTGGCAGCGCATTTACTTATATTCCCTACCGTGACTCATCAAATGCGCCGATAAGTGCCCCGGCGCCAAGTGCTCCGATGAATGTCAAGTGCTCCGCTTCATGTCCTCTTAGCAACCAAGTGCGCCGATGCGTGGGCGTGTGCTCCGATGAATGTCAAATGCTCCGCTTCATGTCCTCTTAGCGACCAGTGCGCCGATGCGTGGGCGTGTGCTCCGATGAATGGAGCAAGGCCATGTACTTTAGTGAAAATGGTGTGGAAAGGGGCCAGACTTTGCTACTCATACATACAGCCGTGGCCACTGGATTAACATCAAGCTACAAAATTATAGTAAATTTCGTTTTTACATGTATTACTTAGTTTAGATTGCTTTGATTGACTGTAACAGCTCAATTCTGATTGGCTTTAATTTGATTCACAAGCGACAAAGCGTGCGTGTCTGCATCCTGAACTTTTACGTCTAAGTGGGTGAATCCAAGGATATCCCGGCGACTAAAGTTGCGCAAATGTTAGCATTTCATGATGAAGGACTCACACAGCGGCAGATTATGACCAGATTGAATTTAAAAATCAGTCCACGGTTCAACGTTGTCTCAAGCGCTACTAAGAAACGAAGTCATTCGGTGCCAAGAAGAGGCCTCCTCGAAAGCGGATAACCACAGCAGCCACTGACCGCTGGATTCGTGGACGTGTGGTTGCCGATCCTCGCTTAACATCTTCTGCTATTCGTCAGGAATTGTCCACGAGCATCCTTGTGAGTTCAAGAACTATTCGCCGCCGTTTATCAACTGAAATGGGCCTAAAATCGTATAAACCAGCTCTCAAGCCGAAGCTGACAGTGTAAAACAAAGCTGATCGGATAGAGTTTTGTCGGCGATACGGTCATTGGTCCCGTGAAGACTGGCACAAGGTAATGTTTTCTGATGAGACAACGGTAAGCCAGTTTTGTAATTATCAAAAACGCGTTCGTCGTCCTCCAGGTAAAAGATACGATGAGAAGTACACAGGTTGCACAGTTAAATTTCCAGCAAAATGATATGGGCCTCTATCACGGCGAACGGAAGAGGCAGTTTGTGGATAGCACCGCCGAAAACCACCATAAATGCCGCCAAATATCTGACAATCCTTCAGGAGAAACTTCCAGTAATGATGCCCTTACGGAATTGCACGATCTTCCAACAAGATGGCGCGCCATGCCACACTGCACGCGTGGTCACCAGGTGGTTCCATGAACAGGACTTTTCGTTGCTTGAGGGTTGGCCTTATTGAGAAGTTGAAATTGGTATGGGTTCAAGAAATCACGCCAGATTATTGCCGTCGCTTGATTGACTCAATGCCGTCCAGGATAGCAGCAGTGCTGGCAGCAAATGGAGGACATACACGGTATTGACCAGTAAATCATTTTAAATGTGTCTTCCACCTCTTTGAAATTCTTGTTATCTGTTTCCAACAATAAAGTTGAAGCAATTCAGAAATCTAAGTTCTTCTATTACGTAAAACTCAATGTATATGGCAATTATGTTATTTGATGCTAATCCAGTGGCCACGGCTGTACATTACTTAGGAATGAGAAATGAAAAATAAGAAAAAATATTATTTTGTAAGTATGAAACGTCAAAATATTTTATTAAAAATGATGAAAAAGAATCATTTTATCCTTCAATAATTAAGAATGATAATGACTGGTCTTTTAAAACACAAGACGAAATTAAGACAGAAGTAAATCTAGCAAAGCATAAAGATAGAGTACGTTATATGAAAGATAAAGAAACTAAATAATTATTAAAATTAGAACATTAATTTATGTTATTAGATGTTTCATTTATAAACTGGGAGTACTACTCCCATTCTTTTATTCTATCTCATAAAATAAAATGTGAATGCATACTACTAATGAATTTTGCACTTCTTGTGGTAGACGAGTTGTCATAGTTGACATACATGATTCTTGTGAAGAAAATATTTCTTAGGTAGTTTGAGGCAGCTGTTGCTCTTTTTCAAAATCAAAGTAATCTTCAAGATATTTGAAGTTCTTGAAAACATAGCATACGCTTAAAGATGATGTTCGAAGTTTTGCGTAAGTTTGAGAAAGGCGATATAAGTTCATTAGAAATGCTACATACCTTCTAGAGAATTTAATGTCATAGTCACTTTCCAACTTTTTAGTGAAGGCCACCATTGATAAATGCTCCACTGCTTTCAATTTAGTTATCACAAATCCTTGGTCAATCGCTACTGATAAGGATAAAATATTGTGTACCTTTTCTTGATCGATCAAAGATTGTAGGGTCGTAATACAATGTTGAATAGTGCATGTTGCCTGCTCACTTATGTCGACCCTTCGTTGGATTATTTGACCATTGATAAAAGTCTCTTATTATAGAAAATATCTCGTTCTTCGTGTCTTCCGTTTCTGGTTTGGTATTCTTTTGAAAATAAAATTCGTGATTAACAATAAGAGTTTCGAATATTTCTTTTTTCTCGTCCTTGATAAGTGGAAAAATTTTATCACAAAATTTGATGAATTCTCGATGAATAGAGGCACTCATCATTTGTCACAGCTTCGCGGCGTTCAGTCACAGCGTAGATGTTTAAACCTATGGTTATGAAACCGTAGAATGGTTCACGCAGTATCCCACGAACTCAGCAGTACAGTTGTGTCTGCATATTGTCTTGCTCATGCGAAGATCAACTCAACAGCGGCTGCCCCACGTATTCAAACAATAGCGTCGATGCGGGCTATTGTCTCTCAGAAGCAGCTGTTACGTATGAATGGATTCTCAAACTGCTGCACATCTGTTGATGTCACTGAATGTCCTAGTGCAGTCTGATCGGTGATGGGTGATGAGGGATTTGCGTAAAGTTCAGTTTTATGTAATGGTCAGTGTCCTCCAAATACGTTCTGTTGTGTGTCCCCATCACCTTCTCAGAAGGTATTTGTAGGTGTAGAACAGGGCACTGAAATCTGTCACTGATATTGTGAAAAGTGGTGCTGGTCAAGTCTCTGACATCTCCATCAAGTGTTTGATTAATCTCCAGTGGCAGGACCACGTCACGAATAAAGGTAGGAGGTAGTTGGACACTGAACATATCCCCACAACCGTGAAAGTGAGTAGAGGGGGTGTCTCTTCCAGGAGATGTGGTTGGAATTTGAGTCCCCAACTACCAAACTTTTGCCGCGACGCTTAACTTTCTCCGCCGATGGCTCACTCCTCTTGTATGACCTCTTGTCCGACCACGTTGCTATCTGAAGCGTGAGTGGGAGGAAGTGAGGTGCGCAAGTGTTAAGCAATTTCTGGATCGAGTCACATGCAGAGAAAGACGAATGATGCCGTGCGTTGATGTTCAAATATTCTTTCAGAAAATTATTTGTCTAATTAATGTCTGTCTTCCGTTGGAGGTGAGTTAATCAACTTAAATGTCATATTGACACACCATAGTAGTGTATTAGTTTGAGATAATTAAAATCAAAGTACGTCATCGCACTTCATGCTTGATATTTTAGTTTCACATGACAAAATATCACCCTCAATCCGTTGACGTAATCAACAATGACGTGCTGCAGTGCCTCCCGTTCGAAGGGGGGTATAGTGCAGTCGGTGATCGGTGATGGGGGATGAGGGATTTCCGCCCAAGTTCGTCGTTTGACTTTTGCTTGTGCACGATGAGTAATAGTGTAATGTACCTGTTTTCGTGGTAGTCTATGTCGTCTCGTTTTTATCATTAATCGGCGCATTCTTTCGAAGAGCTGAATGAATGGGGAGAAAAAAATATTATTTAAGGAATATTATATGTTTTCAGTAATAATAATAATATCTTCATTGATGACTCACAAAGTACTATTGCATCTCGGTGAGTGCATCTACAGAGAGAAAAAAAGCGCGGTGCTGGCTGTTGGTCACAATAGTCATTATGAGTTAGCAGGTAAAACACGTCACACAGGTTGATACTCGGGAGGGGCGAGCGTGGCGAGAATGTTCGATGGCAGCATGGGAAAATATGTACACAAAAGAGCAGGATTGAGAGTGCGATGACTAAGGAGGAAATGGTTAAGCACGTTAAACAATCACGGACTTGAGAGTATTGTGTGAGCAACAGGTAGAGTAGATGTCAAAATTTCAGAATTCGGTTTTCATGTAAATCAATTTATCTGTTTCCAATATTTTTTCAGTTTTCTCTGAAGGAAAACGATCATCATTGTAGAGGCATAATTTTGTATAACTTTTCCCACAATTGTTTAAAACAGTACTTGAGAACCCGCATGCATTTTACATGATGCTGAAAACAAATAATCATTGTTGCACACCATGGAATCGATGTAGGATACGTAGCATGATTTTCGATGAAAAAATATTGTTCTATGAAGTGTCCTTCCTTGACGAGCTGCGTCGTCTTGACAGCCACATATGCGATTTCCGATCGCGAAGGCATTAGAATACTGCGTTCGATCAAATTTTCAACCTAAAATACAAAACGCAGTGGTCCATGGCAAGCTTTGAGAGTACAATTCTTCAATAGTGAACAAAAGAAGTACCGTTCATTAAGAAGTATCAGCCTCTTAAATAAGCACAAAATGCTATACATGCAGTAGCCATGTTTTTGTCCGAAGAACTTCAGCTGTAGGCAAGTACGTAGAATAATCAACTGGAAATATCAACATATTTTGTAGTTTCAGTACATTGAGCACTAACTAGTCATCACATCGATAACTACATGTACATTAAGACGATATTCAAAAATCGTTAACATCTCGTACATGCAAGCAAATCTATATTAGTCTGCAATATCATTCATGAGTTATCAACTTACGCATGTTTTTCAGAAAAACTTCAGAAAAGTACTGCTATAATCCCAACATAATATGATCACCTTGGATGCATTAGCCTTTCTCGAGAGGAAGGCCCGACCATGACTGATAATTTCAACCGCAACGTGGAGAAACTCCAGTGACACTTCTTTCAGCTTATGCGCGTATGCAGATTCCAACGCGTTCGATTCAATCTATGAGAATGCATTAATTGTTAAAACAGGAAACACGCTAATTTAATGTTCTTTAGCATATACATGTGTAGTTCATATAACTGATATTAACTTTCATATTCTGACAGTTTTAATGCCCCATTGAAAAGAAAATTATGATGTACACGAAAAATGATATAGATAGTTATGCTCTTGAGTAACAATGATGCGTGAGACCTGACAACGAAGACTTCGTTATGTGCCAAATTTGATACTAAACTTGCATGATGTAATGAAATTAGAAGCGTCAGTTCTTCGCGTGGAAAAATCGTATGTTGGATCCATCAGATGAAATTGAATGAAAAGATAGGCATCCAACAAAGAAGTAAATGTGACTTCATCCCGAGTCGTCGCCCTTGTCTATGGGAATGTAAGATGCATAAAATAATTGAAAGTAATTGATTGATTTCTTTATCAATTTGACATTTCACAAAATTTCTGATGCAAAGCATGTAGGATTCGTCATCAATAGAAACCAACTAATTAAACGTCGTTGCAAGGCGCTAGCGATGTTTGTTATATCCGTGTAAATTAGTTTTAGAACCAGTCATATTTGTGACCAATCAGGAGACTAAGGTAAGACCTAAGTTATACAATGCAGTTTTTTATAAAGTAAATACAGTAATAGTTATACTTTCTCGGTAGTACAGTCGCCTAATAAAGTGGACCACTTGATGCGTCATTTTACCGGCGTTGTCGTGACCACGTCCTTCCTCTATGGCGCAGAGTAACTCGATGGCGGATTCTGTTATTTTCAGCCACTGAGATGGTACTAGACATTTCGTGGTCCTGTCTGCTGCCTTTTTTCGGCGTAATTCCCAGGTTCGATCATCGCTGGATACTTTGATTTCAATTTTTTTATGCGTTCCATTTCTATTGGGTCTTGTGGCTTTTCATACGTAGCCAACAAACAGTGAAGAAATTTAATATTGAGGAAGATACTGCTATTGTTCCACTTTTCTCGGAATGTTACGTCCGAGAACAATGGAATTCCCTTTATTCCTATTATAATGCTGATTATCACCATCATTTGAGCTATTTGTTGATTGGAAAATCAAACGTTGTGAGAAATGGAAGCGCTTAATCGTTTATCCTTCGGATAATCACCGAGTAGGATTTGGCTTATTATCAACTTATCTCGATGTGCATCAATACATGATAAATGCATTATTCAAAATGTAGAAAATGGTTCTGGAGCTTCATGCAAATTTTCTAATGAGGAATATTGTCTACAAATCTAGTGTTCACGCAGTGCTGCTAATCGCGTACTCATGATAGTTAATTTCAATATTCTTATAGGCCTGTAATAATAAAGATACCTACTATCACTTCTATTTACGAGCACCTCTTGAAATGCTGCGTCAATGCGTCTCGCTGGTATTTTGACGTATGGCGTTTCTGTAAATGTCCAAGTTTTGATAAGACAAGTTAGATTAGAAACATTTATTGAACTTAAATAAGGAATGATTACATAATTCCGGATTAAAAATACTTCTCAACAATAGGAATTTATTTTCCGCTTATCTTCTGTTAGACCCATTAGATTATTACATATCATGTTTAGTGTGTATATTGTAGACCTACATGAAAATGCATATTATTGAGGTAACGAAGTGTCCAAATACTTCAAAAAACTTTGGGTCCACCAAACGATTACGTTGAGGGTTTTCCATTACGTTTGAGATCAAATTAAACCATAAGACCTGGCATGATTAAAACCACAACCCTTCAGTTATATCAAATATATACGTAAAGCTTTCAAGGCTGATTCAAAGCTAAACGCCTACTTGTCTGATCGCACTGATGCCTTTATATCAATTATTCCATGTTTGCATACCGGTGCGTAATGCCTGCATTACTATGCAAATTCGCTGGTAAGATGACTAAATGAGCATAATGGGATGTTATTCTTAAGGAGCTTAGCAGTGTATTTCTAGAATGGACGCGTTTTTTAAACTAAATATAATGCTGACACTTAGTGAGTGTTATGTGGTGATGAAGTATTCAACCAAAAATGTCTCGTATGGCTCGTATAATAACTGGGCTGCAGTCACAATGTTGAACCCACGTACTGTTGTGTACGAATAACAATTCATCAACAGAAACACTAGTTGTACGTATATTTGTGTGGAAAGAACCCCCTTATCAAGTGCGGAAATAGTCTCTCCACATCAATAATACACTGACAAGGTTGGCGTTATATCTAAAACCGGGCCTTTATGGCAAACTGTCGCCATAGAAAATTCGCTCAGGGCCGTAGGATTAGATAAAGACGAGATGATGAGACAAAATTAAGGAAAGCCAGTTTGATAAATATTGCATCATAAATCTGCTATTATCCGCCACTCCAACTCTGTTATTCAAGTTGTATCCTCAACTGAATTATTAGGAACAACAAATTGATTGCGATCTGATATGAAATTCTCATACTTACAATATGCAATCGAAAACATTCCCTCCCCTCTTTTCTTTTTGTTTTATTTCAAACTATCACAAGTACAAAAAGTAGTTTAAAAATACTCGTACAGTTTTCAAAAAGAGCGACGCTCATAACATAGGAAAATTATTATATAAGTACAACAGTCCTTGCCGCAACGAAGTTTAGTGACGTCACCAATCGATAAACACTGAATTCTTCTGGAGACACGCCGGGCTTGAAGAGATTAACTTCTGTCTCATTGAGAGGCGGTACTTAATTTGTACATACTTGTACTTATCGCCGAAAACTAGTAGGGTTGTGACTGGCAATGGGTAAGTTTGCGACGTCCCGAATGAAGGCTCTCTACATTTGGTCGGTCTTGTGCCATATCCGCAGCAGCATCTATATATCGTTCTCGTGATCTTGTTCTGATGCCACCAAGATTGAGATCAACAGAAACATGTCTCTCCCATGATAAGCGAGGAGCATTCCTGGGGCATCTCCATAATTCAGGGCGTTCAGACAGGCGGTGAAGTCGGAGAAGTGTTCGTGGAGATGCGTTCACTGACTTTTGAGGTACTGCGGGAGAGGAGTACCACCTTTGCCACCAGGCTAGTTCTGGTGTTGATACTGTACTCCTTCCCACAGTTATTTTTTCTTTACTGGTCGGCAAAATTACACATGCAAAGGCACAGATTCTCTATTGTTGGCTTAAGCGGTTTATTTCTAGAAGGGTTATCTGTAGGAATGTAGGCAACGCGACAACCCGCAGAACGAATTATTTTTGAATGCAATCGAACGAAATTAAAATATGCAATCAATATGAAATGCATTCGCTATTTCATTCTGAAAGCATTCAGTGCTAAATACATTACACAAAAATCCAGTACACAATGTCGAAATGACTCTGAAAAGTGCATGTACAAGTAGATTCAATGCTAGTTAGTGCAATATAGATTTTAGGTATAACTATGACCCATGATGCATCATATAGACGCAATATAATTTTATAGTACTTACCGGCTTTTTTAACGTTTTGCTACGGGTCATCTGATCATTCCCACGGGTCACACTCAAATCGTCTCAAGATCGACTTTCATTAGTGTACGCCTAACGCACTCAGGATTTATGAGCAAAAACAGGTCATGGATACAGTATAACATTTAGCATTCAGCAGTGAACTTTCATTCAATCAGATAATTTCATCGAGTCAGAACCAATCATTTACTTCTCTGACCCAATGCCTGAATCACTTCATTAGTAATTTGAAAAAGATAGAATAACAACATTGCGGTTTGTATCATACGACTGCATATGACAGCCATAACTTCAAAGGAAGAGAAATATTTGCTATCATAATAGAGAGCATAATAATGTGTTTATCTGCGAAGTTTAACTAAACGTTTTTGCTTTAATTTTTTTAATAGTAGCCCTAAAGTTTGTAAAATGTTGTAATGGTAAATTAAATATTTCAACTTTCATTATCATGAATCATTCTTATTAATTGTAAGATTTATAAGATTATCAGGGTCGACTGTAGTGAATTAAATAGGCCTAAATACATGTTTAATAATAATTGCTTACTATATTTATTTTTTTACAATGATAGCTGTTTCGTGTATTTGAAACATATAGCTCTAACAGCTCTAACTTTCGAACTATTGAAGCGATCGACTTCGTCTATGAAAAACGGATGAATCAGAGAATTAGGATCAT
This sequence comes from Prostheceraeus crozeri, assembly GCA_907163375.1. Lineage (NCBI taxonomy): Eukaryota > Metazoa > Platyhelminthes > Polycladida > Euryleptidae > Prostheceraeus > Prostheceraeus crozeri. The sequence continues at coordinate 21,971 of CAJQUW010012101.1, read as the reverse complement.
TTCGTCTATTCATTTAACTAAAAATTCTCAATACGAGAAAAGTTATGTAAGATAGATAAAATTCAATGCCTCAAAATCTCCTTGTCGCCTCTTCCCTACAACATTTTAATTATGCGCGTGCGTCGGCAGGGAAGAGCCACGATAATTCACTCTGAAACCCGGTCTCTATTGATGAATGAGACACGATGGAATTGGAGGTGAGATAATTGGAGCCATAGAAATGGACACGTTTCGCTCTCTGTTTGTCTAGGAGAGACATGGCGAAATCCCAGCGGCAACACGGCGGCCTAGTAAGACGGTTGAAGCTCTGACGCACAATATATTGCTGAGATATGAAAATCGCAGCAGATGTAGAGGCGGGTGGCTGTAGATTCCAGAAGGACTGTCTGATTCCAATTATTCCAGTGGCAGTTGTAGGATTTAGCAGGCGATCGAAGTTGAGTACCACACTACCACCGTCTCAATGCTATTGACACACCATGAATGCGGAATCCTTCATCGAGATACCATAGGAATTCTCTTTCAGGGAGAGAGAATCTTCGGCTGCGGAAGAAGGCCGGTAAAATCTCCAGGTGTTCGTTCCGATTGTTTATCCACGGCTGAGGGACTGGTTGTCCGGCGTGGGTGTCTAACATGTCCTAGTCTGACATGGGGGGGGTGGAGTCGGACTCGAAGCAACTAGGTGTCGGACTAGGGCGACCGCCCTAGTCTGACAGGGGGGTGGGGGGCGCAGTTTGGGTGTTCGCCGTTTTGTTACTACTAACAGCACATAAAATGTTCTCAGAATCATTGACGAATGTCTTCACATCACGTAGAATTTGTTCGTATCTCGCTTCCATTTTTTCCTTGAGAGTTCTAGCCGACGGAATATTATAAGAGGGATTAAGTGCGGTCAATACTTCCCTGAAATTATCACTTTCCACAAGAGAGAATGGTTGATAGTCTTTCGCAACAAACGTGATCAATTTATCAGTAATAGCGATCTGTTGAGGAGATTGATAATCGAACTTTTTCGGGATCGTAGAAGGAGCAAGTCTTGATTTCGGTGAGAAGAAATTTGTAATTGGAGGGGCACATTTCGTTGTAGGCGTAATATGAATATCTCCATGTTGAGTCTTCATATGGTTCCATAAATTTGTCGTTGTGCCACAATATGAAAGAATATGACTAGAATCCGCCTTGCATGTAGCTTTTCTCGTTTTCTTGTCAAGTATAAAGTGAGTCCAAATATCTGATTTCTTCGAATTTCCAGTTGCCATCACGCAGTTGACTTTCAGCGATACACAAGCGATGTTACTGTTCGTTCAACAACGCGTAGACTAGGCTAAGTAGCCTTCACGATGGACGATTTGCTACAAGGCGAGGCACCATTGGCTGAAGTTTAGGGAAAGACATAACTCGATAGACACACTGACAACAAAAAGTTAATCGACTATGAATAACCAAACTGCAAACAATAACACGTTTTTCTGTGTCGTCACTCGTCATACAAGTTAGATGCGTTGCCTTTTCCCTAGATTGAAAACATCAATTGTCCTCAATCAAAGATTATTAAAAAACATAGATGGTGCACGCTATTGTTTGTTTGCGTTATTCGCTGGAAGGCAATCAGCTGTTTCTTGTTGGCGACATTTTTGTACAATTTTGATTCTAATATCTGAACTATAATATGTTTCGTCTATACATTTAACATATAGATAATTTTACACATTGGCTAAAATATATCACAAAACCCATTCGTTATAATGTAAAATAGAGATGTTATAGGGCATACAAAGCTAAAAAATAGTATTTTTTTTGTTAATTTTTTCAGATATACTAAATTATGTACGCTGACTAACTTTTTTAATTTACAATTTAAGGTGTAAGGTTATCGAGAGAAGTTGTAGCAAATGGTCTAAACCATTTGTATTTCAAATTTGAAGACTATGCATCCAGTCATTTTAAAATAGCATTGGAAAAACCACACATTTCTAAGTCGAATTTCAGGCATTTTTTGAGATTTTCATACTTGATCTGTCAGCGCTAACAATAAAACCTAATTGATTGACCAATAAGAATAACGAATTTCACTTCATTTTCTCATAACGCTGATTTTATTGTTCTAATCAATACAGTGCGGTGTCGATGTTTATTTAATGTCTTTGTCCTCAATCGAACCGATGATAGATTAACGAATGTACACTGCAGCTCATAAAATTTGTATGTAAAATACAAATACATATAAATACTAGTTTGTTTTTCACCTCGAATATTCGAATATCAGAATCAACATTCGAATATTCAAAAATTAATGGTCATTGAGCGAATATTCGGGCCGAGTATTAATGATGTACCTTCTAATTTATCGGCATAATTCAAAAGTGAAACAACCTAACAATCTTAAAACCTTTTTCAGAAACAGGAGTGGTACTTTCTGACTTGGAAATGATAGGTACTGATAGAACATGATTCGCACTCAACAAATATATCAGTTTTAAAGGGTGATACGTACGAGTGTAAGAATGTTTTAGGCATATTTTCGTAAGACTCATATAAACGCAAACAAATCACCTTCTAATGTTCCAGGTTGACATCCATTTCTTTTCAAGTAGGCAACTGATTCCTCATGGAGCTTTCGTAAGTCCGGTTGAAATCGACAACTGTGTGAAATATCATCTAAAATGCAAGTCTACATTTACACTTTGATATATTTCATCAAGTAAAGATAACAAAACACTGAGTATGCTTGTGGATTGGTTGAATCGCTCTGGTGTGCTTGTTCGAAACCCCTGGTTGCCTGATGCTTCTGGAAGTTCTGAATACGAATCTGAAGTAAATAAAAATCAATCGACAGGTGGATAACGGAAACATAAAAGGCAATTTCTTTTAAATAACGTCGTAGCATAGCTATACTGCACATTCTCCAGCTGAGAAACAGTAATAAATAACGACTACATGTTCACCCTCAATAATGTGATATTTGTCATCAATCTTTGTATATATTCCCTTGTATGATTCCTGAGAATCTGGCAAATATATCATTATCATTATTTACATATTTAATGCTCATGAAAAAATATCTACAAACAAATTTAAATTGACTGAAGTAAGTACATATTTAGTCGATAGTTTGACTTGGTCATTCTGTAATTATTTACAGAAAACAAATAAGGAGCTTTTTGCTGTAGGCCTACCATTTTTTGCAAATAGTTAGGAATCCCAATAAACCGATGAAATTTCCTGAAATTATATATTTCCCCAAACTCTTTTAAATATCGATACATTTATGTCATTCCACTAAATTTCTCGTAGTTTACTGACTCTGTTGTGATTTCGAATTTCATCAGAAGCTTCCTTAAATTATTGAATCCGGATGTTCAACGAAAGGAATTCAGTTATTTAGACAATTGACGTCAGTTACTAGTATAATTGACGTCAATCACTTTTTCGCTGATTTTAACCCCCCTCATCCCCGGTTGTCACCCTAAGTCAACTTTGGCACAGCCCCCTCCCTTCCCAGTTGACGTCAACTATCTCTACTGCTGCTATCAACTTGCTGTTCATGTCTATAGATTTGAGAATCCTATTAATCTGATTAGCTCGTCCTTAAGATGTTATTTTGACTTATGTTTGGTTACTTTTTATATTTGAAGTTGATTTTTGAAGAAATTTGACACGGTATGATCGTATCTTCGTTGATAAAACTTCTGTGGAAATGTTATGAACGACTCCTTAAGTACAACCCATCACAAAACAGTATTTCTGCGTAAAAAGGAAATGTACCTGAGATAATGTCACTGTGCAAGCCCACTGATTCGAATCCTGAGATTCCTAGTACATTTCCTGACAATTACCTACTAGCATCTTGGCAAGAAAGAACAGGAAACTTGTTAGAAAGTCAGGAATGGCAGGGAAATGACAGGTGATGATAGGAAACCCAGGAACTCGAGAGGAAAGAACAGGAAACTGACAAGAAAGTCAGGAATGGCCGGAATATGGCAGGTTATTATAGGAAACCCAGGAACTCGACAGGAAATAACAGGTTCCTAGTGTCTGCTAATTTGCTATTCAAGCAATCGCTCTCTCCCAGTTCCGGCATCATTGTGAAATCATCATCGCAGATGATAATGCGTCTCAACTTCTACATGTTAGAGGGAACTTTGCAGCTGAATGAGTAGTATAGATGAGTTCATTGCTATCTGAATCTGAAGTGATACGCAAAAAATGATTTTAAACTTGACCCTGCATAATGATAATGATGAATAATGTTTTTGATTAGCATCCACAGTGCTACCGGTATCAAGTCTTTGTTATTCAACCCTGATTCAGGCTGAACAGTCGAAAATTTGATGCTGAAGTTATTATAACTATGCTGCTAAAGAGATTCATTTTATTAAATACAGTAATAAATAATACTTAAGTAATGATAATTTAAATCGACGATTTGGTCGGCGTTCATTGGCAACAGTTCAAAACAACAATAAAAAGATGAGATGAATAGACAGAGGGTATAATTATCGACCTGACATATAGTTCAACAAAACGGAAAATTGATTGCGTAAAATCATAAAATTCCATCTAAATTGTCTGCTACAAATATACACTTATCATATATAGTCTTTATTGCCCTTTCGCGACTTCTTGAGCCAATCCAATCCCAATTGATCGATTGATGATTTGGCTTCCTCCCACCCATCAGGGAACCGAGTAGTTACCACCTCTGTAATCGAAAGTTAACCAATTAGGACCTCGCATAATTATACACATGTATTTGCGTGAAGCAGCAAGAGTTTATGGTACCTGTGAGCTTTCCGGAGTTTCTAGAACTCTTTAGACAGACTCGCCAGAAAGTTAAGGAACTTAATACGAAAATCATTTGATTATCATCGATCCAACATTACATTACATGAAGCAAAAAAATGAGTTCTAAAAAATAGTTGAATCTCGCAAAAAGACAAACTGTATGGAATCTATCTGCAATTGCTTTATGAGGACTACGTTGAATCATTTTCAGTGCATATCAATTAATCTACCTTGATAATTTGAATCTAAAAAAATTAAAAAACATCAGTCAGTAGTAGGTAGTATTGACAACGCTGTGATCGACTGTTCATTTATTTTCATTTCCGTTTTGAACAACAGGACAAACAGGATATGAAAAACTTTTTTCATTATCTCTCGCCTTACAATTTTTATCAATCAATATGATATCTTATGTACATGTATGCTCTATTACTTAAAAATGTTGATGTTCCTAATGAATATGTTCGTCCATTCTATGACACTTTCCACCTGCCCTAAATATGTTTGTGCATCCTATCTGTAACATTATTCACTTCCTAACAGCAGCATCTTGTGATTCCACAGGAACTGAGTGACTTTTACTATGCTTCATGCTTTTAACACCCAGAACCTATCGCAACTATTTGCGACTAGTTTTCTTGTGTCTTAATTTAGTGCTACTGTTGCTTATTATGCCTGATATAATTCAATAAAGATTTATTGTGTTTTTAGTTCAAAAAGTTGTATTGAAATATAAACAGCCATCGATAAACTTACTTTTAATAATTTCCTTTTGTTCTTGACATTCGGGCGGCAGTGGTGGCCGACCAACTTTTTTTGTGGTGAAATTCTGAAATTCATTATTTGGTTCTTTTCCACGACCATTTGGGCAACGTCAATGCCAAATAAGCTGGGCCGCTTTCCGGTCGCTATCGCCAAATTCTGGTTTTTGTACATCTGTGAAGAAAAATATCAATTAGCAGAGCTGGGTATCGCGGAAGTTAAGTTGGTGTTTCCGTGATTTTGATTGAAAATGTCCGAAATTTTGAAGATGATTTATAGTTCACATATTTTTTAAGTTCAAAAACGCTTATTTAATTTTTCTCCGCAATTGTCGGTACCCCATAGTTGTCTAATAATAATTGTAAATTATAGCAAAACAATGGTACCCGGTACTGAAATTAGGTCTGCTCGTTGGTAGAAAAACCTAAATTCTACTGCGATTCTTAAACTTTCTCAATTTGGTTGACTTATTCACGCACAGAGCTTCTTGATATTCGTCGGTAAACATGTTGAAGATCTGTATCAAGGACTTCTCTCATTTCACAAAAAATGTTGAAGACGCATTCTCAAGTTATCACGAAGTGTGTCGTGCATGTAGTTGAATCAATATCATGATCTACATGTAAAGGTTTTTGCACGCATGTTGAAAAAGGCACACATGGACCTAGGCCATATGACGCTATCTGAAAGGCTATCCAATGCATGCCCCTTCAGCTAATAACAATTGTAAAACAATGAGTGAGCATTAAACATTATGATACGTTACAATTGAATAAAGCACCAGATAGACTTATAACTACCCGATCGCGTCAGGGTTGGCAACCCGTTTTACCCGCCCGCGGGTAAAACCCGTTTTACCCGGGGCGGGTGGGACGGGTTTTTTCAAGATGAAAAAACCCGTGGGTAAAACGGGTTTTTTCAAAATTCATATTTTACATGATATTTATCAGATTGGGCTATCACGATGAAAAAACGGGGTTTTTCAAACTTCATATTCTATATGATATGCCTATTCTTTAGGTAAGGTTATAGATTAGAAGATCAAAATGAAGAAACCCGTGAGGAAAACATCTAAGGAGTTGTTTCAAAAATCAAGATGAAGAAACCCGTGGGTAGAACGGTTTTTTTCGAACTTCATATTCCATATGATAGCCTCAGACAGTGACTGTGCCCATACTTATGTTCAAAATCAAGCAAACTGGTTCTGTCCGGACTACAGAACTATGAATGCGAAATACACAAACGTGTTTTAATCGCCTTATTCTCAATATCGAATCAAGGTTTCGAGTCTGTTACTTTGTTCTTCACCTTAGGTAGGTTGTTCTTAGATGAAAATTTGAACAAGTGCTATTCACCCGGTCGTAATTCGAAATAAAATCATGCAAAGCAGTTCAAAACAATTCATCTATACTCAAATACCGTAACATCATCATGTCAAATAAGTTTTTATATAATAACAGGATTAGGAAGATGAGTTCAATAACAAAAATCCTCAAATGAAACTCTTTATCTGAAATAAAGTAAGATTGTGAATTATGAAATTATTTACTAGCTACAACGTAATGCAAAAATCAATTAATAGAAAGTAAGAAAATATGTAGCAGTCACTAGTCATGCACTTAAACAACAGTACCATAGTTCGTATTTATCGTATAGTCACTAGTTCTACATTTAAGGTCTGGATGTATCGAATACGTAGATTTGTAGTACCGATAATGGTATTCGTAGCCCCTCAGACGTAGTCAGGAGGGACCCCCCAGATATGATGAGATGAGGTCCTTGTAATGTTATAACTGGGGCCCTCTTAATATGATCCAGCACCCGATTGTGATGTGGCATCCTCGCCTCGGGCCCTCATTATTATAATGCATGTGTACGGCTCGTACATGGCCATCTTCAACTTGATGTGACATGGTCCCCTTGTTTACCAGGACTTTAATCACGGATGTTGTCAACTGCATTACTATGTAACCATATGGGTAATTGCAGATTATCTAAATTTGCAGGGACGATTTAACTTGAAAAAACCCGTTTTTTGAAAAAACCCGAAAACCCGCCCGTTTATCCCGTTTTACCCACCCGTTTTACCCGCGGGACGGGTTTTTTCAAACCAAGACTGGGTTTTGCCAACCCTGGATCGCGTACATACAGTAAGAAATAGCTGGCCGCGATCGTAAAATCGTGGATCCGGAAGGTCGAATTTACCCAGGTAATAATTACGACCTCATATAACCACGATATTGCCCTGATTTAGGTCCCCCTGCTATAGTCGGAAAGGCGCAACACCTGGTGGGCAACATCAGGGTAATGATTATCTGGTGTTGAACCGGGCTATAACAGGGGCGTACAAACAGGCTTATCCGGCCTATAATAGAACAATTAGGATAATTCCAGGGCGTTTTCGTTGTTAAAATAGGGCTAATTGTACTATTTCAGGGCTATTTTTTACAATTTCAGGTTGAACTTGGCTAATAATTCGGTATGAATCTCAGTTCAAATTCACCGGCGGTTAACTGAATTTCGGCATGCTATTGGGACGATGACAGAGGTATCCAAAGACTATGAATCCATTGTCTTTGGAGGTATCACCTACTCCAAACCTACCCACCAAGGTTAACGTCTGAAAAAGACCATATATGGTAAAAACAAAAAAATTTAATTGTGTAAGTAAGACTACAAAGGCGATTATCATGTAGACAAGAATTACGATGTGTACCATGCATGATAAAACTTATATAAGATCAACAAAAATCTTTCAAAAACAAGTTACATTATAGAAAAATCGGCTAACAGAATAGATCTTACATATACACTGGGAATCATGAATAAACGCTTTATTATTACATGCATGTTCTACTGCAACAGTGATGACGAAGTGATACGAAGAGATTTTACAAGGGTAAATCATGAAATTATAAATACGTGAATCATTTTGATAGACATATTTTGATATTCGTCATTACAGTTGCAGTGTCCGATATTTTCAAAGCACGATACACAGGAGTATAATGAGACAATTGAAAATGAATTACGATATGTAAAATTCATTATTAATATCAACAAAAATCTTTCACAAAAAGTTAAATTATAGAACGCACTTGATGACCGATATGTGTGGATCGAACTGTGAAGAGAGATTGTAGTCTGGAAGTTCGTGCTTTCTGTAGATCGTAGGTCTGAGATGTGTTATTGCTTTTGATTCTGCTATTGTTGTGTCTCGCGTGTTGGACAGTTTGTGAATAAGACCGACATGTAGTGTTCTCGATATCGCCTGTCGTTGTGTTTCTCTTTTCGATGGTTGTAAAGTACATTATTATCGGTTTTATTTTCAATCGCCCTTTTGTGCACTTGATGTCTTGTCTTTATTAATATACGTGCAGTCTTTCCGATGTAAAATCCTCTGCATTACGCACACGTATATTGATAATGTAGAGGATTTTACATCGGAAAGACTGCACGTATATTAATAAAGACAAGACATCAAGTGCACAAAAGGGCGATTGAAAATAAAACCGATAATAATGTACTTTACAACCATCGAAAAGAGAAACACAACGACAGGCGATATCGAGAACACTGCATGTCGGTCTTATTCACAAACTGTCCAACACGCGAGACAACAATAGCAGAAGCAAAAGCAATAACACATCTCAGACCTATGATCTACAGAAAACACGAGCTTCCAGACTACAATCTCTCTTCACAGTTCGATCCACACATACCGGCAACACACTTCTTAGCTCAACTTACGTCTTCCTATAAGCACTTCACACACTGTTGAAGGCGCTGGACGCCAAAGGCCCGTCTACCTTTACATTACATGCAAATATAAACTTTCGACCTAAGAATTTTCGGAGAGTTTCGCGATTTGTTTTTACTGACTGAGGAAAATAATCTGCCGTCGATTGATCAACCACGGAAAACTGTAAGGTTATTGCAGGTCACACAGTTAAACTAATTTATCTGGTTAGGAGTCTGACCGCTTGTGAATTTTCAAAATCAAACAATCACTAAATTAAATATACTGCGCGTTTCAGATATGATGCACATGATAACCATAATACTAACGACGGATTTACCAACGTTTACTTCCGACGGCAATTCTAACCATTTTCATGTAAAAATGTCATATTCATTAAAAAGAATATTTACAAAGCTTTCTTGGTATGCAACCTATAATTAAGGCATAAATGAAATGGATAATTATAGACATTTTAATTTGGGAAAGTAAGTCTTATTATATATGACAAAATGAGCTGATCGTATGTAGTTATCTTAACATCGAAAACGTGTTTCCTAAAAGATTATAGCCTTACATGGGACGTTATTTATATTCATATTTCAATAGTGAAGTTAAAGGCTTTTTAAGGAAGGCCCTTTCTTTTATGACTGTATTTTTCCAAATTATCCGAAAATAGATAAAATGAAACTATTTAAAAAACTGCTTACATTTTAATACGAAGAATGGTTGTGTCTTGTAACTTCACTACTGAAACACGAATAAGAATATGGCCCCTCAAACAAAAAATGAATCAAAGCATGAGCAGTGCAAGTATCAGACATATGATTGACGACATGTTACACAAACAACGTGCTCAATCTTATGTTCAATAAAAATTACATTCACATAAAAACCATCTAGGTTTCTTCAATGACAAAAATTGATGTACCCAGAAAAGACTTGCACAACTAGTCAAAGTACACTAACGAGTCACGGGTTAAGGCGTTAATTTTATTCTAAAATGCTGGAGATATTGCGAACACTCACTTCCTTAGTTGGGTAAGACCGTTACACTATATTGTCACATAGTTCACTAATATCACGTCTTTTGAGGTATATTACATGTGTCTTCTTAAGTTTTTGATGGCCTTTCCGATGTCCAAGACTTCCGTCTCCGGGAACCGCTGTTTGACAACACCTGTAATATAAGCAGGAAAAATAGCAGAAACGTTTGGTTTCAAGTTTTGAGTTACAAGGTGAATTACAGAATAATGACAGGAATACGCCTCTTAGAAAAGAATTTCCTCTTAGTAAGGAATTAATGCACTAGATATCCGGCTAAAGCCTGATAACGCACACAAACGAGACAACTAATGCACTGAAGTGAAGAGTAACCACACGCTACAATACGGAAAAATACTAAAAGATCAAATCAATTTCCTGAAATAATCAGCATCAAGCGGTATACATGATCCACATACGAAGATATGACCTTCATAACGTACAACAATAATACGGAATATTTGTATTCCTAATCCTATTAATACAAAGGTCACATAAACATCAAATCACATTTCCAAACCTAATACATTCACTCATATCCTAAACATTCCTGAAAAATGGCTTATGATCATGCTTATTTCAACCAGGGAACTGTAGGACAATATCCGCTTTGGTCCTCTATGCTCCATGCGTCCTGTCTACTGCAATTTACCAAAGGGTTCCAGTCCAATTTCGAAAATTATGTTTTATGATATGTGCAGTAAGTTTGAAAACTATAGGCTGCTATAATTCTTACTAAGATGATATACTAACGAATGTCTTAGTTCAAACATTTTCATTCAACAACTTCCGTCATATAAAGCTTCCCAAGCTGATTTGTCTGAACTCTGTAGTACAAGTCCTGTTGGGAAACCCGCACGGCTGATGGTTTCAGCCACAAGGACACAAAACATACTCAACTTTAATTACATATATAATTAAGAATTGATGGCACATCGAAATTTTGCTCGTATTGATGCGACTCAAGTCATCAATTAGATGGAGCCCTACCCTTTCTGAATTTTCTACTTCTGATAAATCTTTAAACAAAGCAAAATAAAATTCAATATTTAAATTTTGCCTATTCATGTTAAGTTATAGATGCAGTCATTAATATTAGAATGTACTTACTCAATATCAGCTCCGACACTCGAGTGTCTTTTACTCGTATTGTCTTTCGCTTGCCGCTCCATGAAATCTTCCGTCGCATTTCGAGCGCAAACATGCGACGGAGGAGCTCCAGAACAAGTGACGAAGTCGTCATTGCTGTTGTTGTAGCAAGAGTGTTCACCTGAAATGTAAATCATAGTTAATTATAGTTTTAGTTATATGTCAAGCGTTTCATTAGATTTTCGATAAGTCGCACGATACTTTGCCCTTTATATTTACCGACGTTTAATTTGGAAAAGGTCAGATTAGTTACTTTACAGAAATATAGCTATGTAGTCTAACCCGCTTCAAATCCAAAATCATTAACATTTCCATAGACCATAAATACACAGAGAATGCAGTACTTACCATTTCAGAAAAGCCACGCTTACTTCGTATTGCATCATTGAACGCATTCAGGTCTTCTACCGAAGATACTGGAATAGTTATGTTAACAGATTTGTCGACATTTATGGTACCGGAACTGCTAGTATTGATTTGGGCCTCCCTGCGCAACTGGAACAGCTGTCTCATAACAGCTCGATGGTTCCCTGAAAACAGGTGAATATAGTTAAAAACTACAGCAAGAAGAGACCGTTCTTACATGCATTTTCCAGAAATCACACAAATAGATCCAGCCTTTTTTACACAAGATTCACCCCAAGAAGGCCACAAAAGCACTAAAACTCAAGGGGTTGCTAAAAGCGGGAAACTAAGGGAAGAGAAGAAGCGAAAGAACGCAACGCGTCGACAACACAGTCATGACACGAAACATCGAATGACTTTATACGCATCATATAGCCAGCGGGCAGTGGTATCACAGAGCGGCACAGGCCTCCCACATACCAAGTCTAAGCGTCCGTTTGAAGAAGAGAAGGAAATAAAAGTTTTGGAAACTAGTGACGGGCGCGAGCGTCAAGTCCTCGTGGAAGACTAAAAAAGAAACTTCCCAACAGCCCATTTATTTAAAGCTGAAGTCTCAACATCAAAAGTAAGAAGCCAAGGCTCAGCAAGTTGCTTTTAATCTAGTCCAGAGATGGTATGAGAACAACCACATGATTGGCTCGGGCCAACTCGGGCCTTAAGTCAGTGATCAAATAACTTAGCTTATCAGGTAAATACAAGCTTAATTCGTTTATTGATGTCCAAAATAATTTAAAAAGAAAACAAGAATTCACACAACATGTTTCATCTTCTCAGAGACTTTTCTCGGAGACTCTTCTCAAAGCTTTTATCTAACTTACTTAACTGACTTCCTATTGATCGAGATTGACCTATGGCTTGTATTTTAGAATTTGCTGTTGTTGTCATGTGTCACCATTTTACTGAACGTTGTTGATCAATGTATTTAAATGATTCCTACCATAACCTCTTGTTATCCTGAGGAAGTCTCTGAGAAGATTAAACATGTTGTGTGAATCCTTGTTTTCTTTTTAAATAAGCTTAATTATAAGTATTATATATAAGCTTAATTGATTTTTTTTCATTTAAGATTCATTTGATAGATTTAACATTTTTACTTAAATATAATGGTTTTATGCTGTTCCATTTGACAGTACATTACCGGTATCCATGAATATGTTTAACATATAGATGCAGCATATCAATCAAAAGAAATGTTCAGAATAAACCATGAACAGTAATGCAAAAACTGCTAAGCTGTTATAAATAGTTGTCAGTATACATATACATTTCTGACCTTTATCCGCAAAATTATAGAAACTAGACCTAATTTCTAGCGGGTATCCAAAGATAAACAGTGCGCACGTATGAGGTAGTGTCTCGGTAAATGCGTGCAGGGGGGGTCTTCGAAATGGTGGATTTTCCTGCGTGTTATATGGACGGCTAACAACAGAAAATGGCATGTTAAAAGAACAGTTATACCAGTCATATTTATTTAAACTGTACTTTACCATACCGTACTGTTTGCTATGATGCGTAAAGTCGGTTGATGTTTTGTGTCATGGCTACCGACGCGCTGCGGTCTTTCGCTTCTTATCTTCCTTTATATTCCGCTTCAGTGATTTTCTTGGCTTGCTTGAGATGAATCTTTGTGTAGAAAATCTACATTTACACGTTTTTCAAAATTGCCAGTCCGTCTACTTTCTATACCGTTGTCAAGTCGATGCTACTTTCTCGAGTTGAAGAAGATATCGGGAACAGTACAAAAGTCCTGCAGACAAAACCAGTTTCTGTACGAAACGATGCAGAAACTGAATGGGGTGTTAGACGAGCAAATCTGCCAACAAACTTATGTATTAATGTCCAGCATTTCCAGAAAACCAGTCAGTCAACAGATTCAAATCGAATGGAGTCATGTCGGAATGAACACGTTAAGCTGAATGGGGTAACGGTTGTTTTGAAATATTAGCTCAGAAAGGCAATTACCAGTTGATAAAAACAGTTCATTTAATATTTTTCAATCGTTGGTATCGCATATGCCTGATTAGATTATTGAACGATAATAGTACGTTCATAACTTCAACTTACTTTGCATTTCGTCGATCAAGCTTGTATCGTCTGTTTGCGTCGAAATCTCTTTCGTCACTACCGTTTCAGGAACAGATTTGCTTGAAGTCAGATCTCGAATTGGCTGGAGTGATCAAAACACGAAATCAATTTTACAAACGTAAGCCAACAGCAGAAAAAATTACATCTATCGTTATGTGTACATGGCATGCACATGTCTATAGGCCTATTATGAAATACGGTTCTTAACAATTGACATTTGATACTACATTTCGAATTAACGAATATTGTTTTCATGACACATTGAATTATTTTTTCCTACATTGCCAGTATACAGTACTGATTTATTATATCTTAAATCGGTCAACGTTTTGATATTTTTACACCATCTAACATACCTACTAATTACCGATTGTTAAACATTTGCCATTGATTAATTACATTTCAAATGAAGAAAATACTATCAGAAAATTGACGAGTTGATGTCTGATGTAGCAACCCAACTTCACTTACTGAGTATTCGGATGATTTTTTGGATTGAGTAGGAAGATCTTGTCCAGGCCCCCACATCATACATATCTTTCGAGGAATGTCACTTGTATCTCCACATCCAGGAGATATCGTCTGAAAAGGATGACATGATAATTGATGATGGATCTGCTAAAGTAGCATTATATAATTTATGGAGTGAATCTGAGTTACGAACAGAAAATTCTACGGAGCGACGCTATCTTCGCTTTTCATTTAGACATTAGTTAATGGAAATCGGGAAAATGAGGACATTTCGTCACAATTTGACTTCAATATCGCTTTATTTTTCTAAATAAAAAATACACGTAGTGGAAGCCAGTTATTACAATCTCGCATAATAGACTCAGCCATTTAATTGCATCATTTATCAATGAACCGATACGTTTTCGGTATGCGTATTCTATTCGGTTAATTGAATCATCGGATAATTGAATCACATATGGTCAGCACAATGGTGATTCTAAAATGCGGCTTCCACTATGGACTCAAAAACTGGAAACACTGCTCACGTGGGTCGGCGAAATTTGGTAAACCTGCAAAACACTTTATTTTTTTGATCGTGAACTAATACAGTAGCTGTCAACTTCACAATAAACAGTTTTCAGATATTAAATGACATTCCTGGTCTTACACAGGAATCACAAATTGCAATTAGTACTCAACTCCCTCCTGTTGACTTACCGATTCTTGAGGAACAGTCCTCTTACGTTTTTGCTTCTCGCCATGTGCTTGTATCTTCGATTGATCTTCGCTTTCACTTTGTGAAAATTCTCTGAAATTGTCAATCGAAAACTAATCTCTCAATTTCGCGAAATGCAACGTGTAAGTCAAGATACAAAATACAAGCCAATAAGGTATTTTTATATTTTCTGCAATTGTTATGAAATTTATGTCAGATAAAGTTCATACATTTTCATCATGTTCATCATGTATTTTTCATCATCGAACTGATTCGACTGATTATGCCACTTAAGTTATGTAGGAAGTACTTAGCGCATCATATAACCAACGGGCCGTGGTATCACAGAGCGGCACAGGCCTCCCCCAAACCAAGTCCAAGCGTGATTTTTTAAAAAGGAAATATATGTATTAATAAGGTTTGGAAACTCCCCGTATGTGTCTCAAAACGTACCCTATCTCTTTCATGAGGTTGAACTTCATAAGAATATGAATTAGGTGAACTTACGAGGCTTGGCCAAAAAGAAACGAGACTTTATTTCCAGAACATTCATTTAGAATCAAAATACAGAATCAACGGTGAATTCCCTCGAAATAGTCCCCCTGTTGATCAATACACTTCTGCATTCTTGTTTTCCATGCACTGAAGCATGTTGAGAAGTCTTCTTCTTTGATGTTCTTAAGGAGGGACGTCGTCTCGTCCTTTATGTCGTCGATGTCTTCGAAACGGTTACCTTTCAAGACGCTTTTTAATTTCGGGAACAAAAAGAAATCGTAAGGTGCTAAGTCTGGAGAGTAAGGGGGATGGTCCAAAGTGGTCACGTGTCTTGATGTCAAGAATTGGCGGATGGAGAGGGCTGAATGGGCTGGAGCATTGTCATGGTGCAGGAGCCATTGCTTGTTTTCCCAGAGATTTCTTCTCTTTCGCCTGACCTTCTCCATGAGACGAACCAAAACCGCTTTGTAAAATTCCTGGTTTACAGTCTGTCCTTCAGGTACGAACTCGTAGTGCACTAACCCTTTGCAGTCGAAGAACACAATCAACATTACCTTGACCTTGGATTTGCTCATTCGTGCTTTCCTTGGTCTTGGTGACGATGGCGACTTCCACTGGCGACTCTGGCGTTTTGTCTCCGGGTCGTATTGAAAAATCCAAGACTCGTCGCCCGTGATGACGTGGGACAAAAAATCTGGATTCACTTCGAGTTGTTGCAGAATTTCTTCACAAACTTGAATGCGACGTGATTTCTGTTCTTCAGAAAGCAGTTTCGGTACCATTCTTGCGCAGATCTTCTTCATTCCCAAATTCTCCACCAGGATTGTTCGAACTGATTCTTTGGACATCTCTAGTTCTTCAGCCATCATTCTGATGGTCAATCTGCGGTCTTGTCGTACGAGTTGGTTCACTAATTCGATGTTTCTGTCAGTTTTGGCTGATAATGGTCGCCCTGATTTCGGATCGTCTTCCACTTCTTCACGCCCCTCACGAAAGCGTTTGTGCCACTCAAACACTCGTGCGCGAGACATGCACTCTTCTCCGTAGGCTTGGTGCAGCAAAGACAACGTTTCCGTCGCGCTTTTACCCAGCTTTGTCAAGAATTTTATGTTAGTGCGTTGTTCTTGAGTCATTCTGATCAGTTGAAAATTCAAAGTGTCACGAAGTCCTGGAAAAGCAAATCACTGTTGCAAATGATAAGAACTCACGAGACGACAAAGTTAACACATGACATCAATCAATTTCTATGGTCATTCCATCCTTGTAAAGTCTTTGTTGTCATTTCACTTAGTTGACAGTATTGTTAAACATTGTTAGAATATCAAATAGGTCCGAAAATTGGTTTCCGATAAGTGGTATTATGAGCGTATTGAATTCAAAAAGTCAGTCTCGTTTCTTTTTGGCCAAGCCTCGTACTTCAATTGGAGGTAGTGATTGCCTCTTGGAGTCATCACGAATGGGCTGAAAGTAGCTGCGTATTATTTCTACTGATAATTTTTTCCTCCTCATAGCTTCGCAGAAATCCTTTGTCTCTATTAAACTCTCTTGGTGTTCACCAATTTGAAGAAGTAATACGGTCTCCGGGGTCTCACTCTCTGCCTCTGGCTGCAATCCCGTGCACACACGCAAAAATATGCGCTCTCCCTCAACGAATTTCAGAAATGATGTGTAATTCCAGTCGGTTAGAGTATCTGTGGGTCTAATTTTCACTTCTTTGTGTTTCAGACTGAACAAAACTGAGTAAGTGTACCTTTCCATTTCTGAAAGTGAAATAGGCCAAAAATTTAGCAATCTGCTGAAATTCTAGTTACATGAGACAGACAGTGTAACACGTGATATCAATACAAACAAAAGCCATTATAATCAGCGCTGATATGTTAATAGAAGTCAATGTCAAGATAAGTTTTCTGAACTAAGCGAGATCTGAAACGAATATTTAATATTGACTACAGATATACACGTAATATAGTATTATAACACTGATAACCCTAATAAAACTTATGATAGCATGTGAGGACGTTAACTAAGCGCATGCCTCTAGAAAGCGTCTTGCTTGGGCTTTGGCACATTCATTTACATCAGAGCTGCTTCTACCGAGATAGTATGGATAGAAGAGACTAAGTTACAGGGTTGGCAAAAAACCCAGGTCACTTGAAAAAACCCAATAAAACCCACCCATCCCAGGGTGGGTTTTATTGGTTTTTTTCAAAAAGTGGGTTTTTTCAAATTTTCATCGAAATTTTCAATATGAAATCCCAGATATAGGTCTACATATAAAGGTATATGTTGTATATCTCTAAGCGCTTTATGATTACATCTAATAGGCAGGTCTACTCCATTGCTATGAACCACATCCTTTTAGTCGCCGTCATTTGCTGATATTGGCCTATGGTATATTTACATAGCACATTACGTATTGTTGAGAATATGGAAAACATGTCTCTCAAATCCAAAATAGATGTACGCGATAATCCATCTAAGGTGTATTTGGAAATCGCAGACCGGAAAAGGTATCATTGCGAAAATTAAATTAATTCAAAATTTATTTGAATTGACAGGATGGGTCTAAAATTGTCAAGTTACAGACCTTATGTCAAAATCGTTCCTATATGATCTTCTTCAGTATTGGAAGTAGGCTTACTTTTGATTATCTACGATGGATGCAAGATAATTTCATGCTTTCCTTCTTAGTGGTTTTTGTTACTTATGTGGAATCATTTTTTATAGATGGAATCTTATGTTATCTATATGTGGGATCTTTTTCGAGATAGCCGAAATAGCTTATTGTCAAATTGCTGTTGAAATGAGGGCCTAAGGTGTTGAAACTGTATGCATGTTATGTTTTTCAGTTTTGCTTTGGCACTTGCTACTTTCGCTTGGTGGAATACAAAATCACCCTGTAATGATACATTTCTTAACATCAATCGGCAGATGAAGTTTGGGAATACTCAGTACTCATCCTCTCAAGTCTCAATGCAACTTCATTGAATATCTACGGGAATGACTACCAGCTTTTCATTATACTCTTGTGTACTACAGGTAATAAGTAGACCTATGTGCATATTTTCAAGGATATTTTTGACGATATATCATCGTTATAGATAAGCAGTAAAATCTTCATCTACAGATAATCTGGAAAACTTGTGTGCTAAGTTCCGCGCTGACAAACAAACGAGTTAAATAACAGCATAAATGACAAAAATACTAGTAAAGGATATTTTGAAAAACCCCACCGAAGAACGGTTTGAAAAAACCCAATAAAACCCACTTGAAAAAACCCACTTTTGGGTGGGTGGGTTTTTTCAAGTGGCCAACCCTGTTAAGTTACGTCCCTTCGAACAGACAGCGGCTGGAACTAGTTAGTGAGTTTGTTGCCTACTATTGTTTATTTTTGTAAACCAATGTTTTCTCGTATCTAATATAATGCCCGCTCTTATATACGAATTTTTTATATTTTTCATTAGTGGCAATGTGTGTCAATTTTTTCTTTTGTTATTTCAATGTGACTTAAATTACTAGCGTGTAAAGCAAATGTTTGATTGTATATATAGGCCTACTCGACTTTTCGTTTTTGAGGAAATATTCTTACATATTCTAATATTTTTAATGATTTGGGAAAAATTCCTGAGTTGCTGACAGGAATAAGGCTTACGTTTATCACATTAATTGTTTGTTTACTGACTATTTCATATGAAAATGACAGCAGATCTAACATACAGTGTTGTGCAGATTAATTGAGACACTGTGCATTTTTGTAAAGCACATTCTTAATTCCAAATTACGTAATTACTTTATTAGTTTTTTCATGTCTAAGGCATATGAAAATCTACGCATGATTAATGAACAAGTTCAAAACACCTAAGAAATCATCACAACCGTTTCAGTAATGGATAGGTCCACCATTTGCGTCAATGCAAGCTTGAACACGTCGAGGCATTGAATGAACCAAGGCAGTGCAAATGTCATTGAGTTCGTCACTTCGATTCCAAATCTGAATGACAGCTCGAATGATATCCTGTCGCGTGCGGACATCACGTTTGGAGACCTTTGCCTTTAGGATTGGCCAAATGTTCTCTATCGGGTTTAAATCTGGCGAATTGCCAGGCCATTGGAGAACTTGAACACCATGGTCTGTGAACCACTTTTTCACACTTTTTGAAGTGTGACATGGCGCTAAATCCTGCTGGAAGATGAACTCACTAGATGGAAACCAGTCTCTAGATTGTGGTAGGAGGCACGACTGCAGTATTTTGATATACTGGTCACTTTTCATACAACCCTCGACTACCTGAAACCTTGTGGTACCATAAATCGATATGCACCCCCAAATCATCACTTTGATGGGAAATTTGAATTTCGGTGCAAAATGTTCTGGTTTTAGAGTCTCGTCCTTGGATTTTCGCACAAACTGTGAACACTCCGGTTGAACTTCAATCTGACTTCGTCAGAGAAGATAACCTGGAAAAATGTGCATTTGAAAGATGATAAAAATGTCAAATTTTAACCAAAAAAAGCAACTTACTTTTTCCCACATTTCCAAGGTCCAACTTTGGTGTGATTTTGCCCATTCCAATCTGCTTGCCTTCATTCTATCATGAGTACTTGACCCTTTATCGGTCTCAATGCCGGTCTATCAGCTTCGAGAAGGCGTCTTCGGACGGTTGAAGGATCGACATTAATTCCTCTAGACTGATGAAGCTCATTCGCAAGATCTGTGGAAGACAATCTCGGGTTCTGTTTTGACATCCTCAAAAGATGGCGGTCCTCTCTTTCGGATGTTTTGCGTTTTTCACCACATCTTCCTTCTCGTTCAGACTCCACACTACCTGTTTCCTCGTATTTCTTTATTACTCTAGCAACCGTTGCATGAGAAAGTTCAAGATCACGCGCAATTTCTCGACCAGACTTGCTGGTATGTTCATGCAAAGCGATTATTTTACCCTTTAAAAATGATGACGTATCTGACATTTCCTGAAATTTTAAGAAGAAATTCACTGAAGATAAGGTGAAAGATACTCAGCATGAAAATAAAAATATAATATGTATTCATGGGATTTATCAAATGCAATGAAAATCAAGTGTATTATGCAACCAGTATCAAAATAAGACAATTATTACATGATTACAGTGAGTGTCTCAATTAATCTGCACAACACTGTATAACAACAACAATATCAATTAAAACATCCGCAACCGACAACTGTCACATCAGATGAAGAGAGAGGCTATTTTCATTAAGAAATATACACCGAAATCAACAACAAAGACGAGCAAGAAGCATTCGCAGATTTCCTGCATGTGCCATGATATTTTTCCTTTCAGTGGGTATATTTAACCCTGTTTTGCATGGTAGGCCCTATACTTTCTTGAGACCATATAAAGCACGGATCCTGTCACTAGGAATGCCCACTCTTTTTCCTTTCCATCAAACTCCTTACCTTCTATTTTTATGTCTTGATTTCGTTCTTTCTTACATGTGTAACCAAGAATGATTGTATTGCGCATTTTAGTTCAATGTATGAATTTTGAATTGTCCACGTTTAACGTTAACTCTAACTTTCTTTAGAACATGATTAGCTATTGTTTTTTTCTTCTGATATTCACTAAAATTTACGAACATTTACTGACCGAGGTCACCATGATTTTTATTTATTTAACATTTTATGAAAATTTGCTGAAATGGAAAAAAGTTACACATGCATGCTAACTATAGCTAACCTTTTAATACAGTAAATCCTGCTGCGAACGGGAACTTTGAACGATAAATGTATAATTGTCTTATTCGGGGTCACCGATAATATTGCTTACCATTTCACAACAAATATATCCCCATTGCGTTTCATATACAGCGCATTTGTAATGAACATCCTGTACTCTCACCTTGACTATCTCAGAGTTAATTTTGACATCCTTGTTTCCTTGACATCGTGGTTGGAATTACCGTAATCGAGGACTAACTTACGCTATACGTGAATGATTGTTAGGATTTCAAAAAAAAAAACAATTCTTCAACCTTATAAAATTGAATGCAAGTGTGCGCCACTTGTTAACACAAGTCAATATTTAGATTAATGTGATAGAAATACTGTAATCGAAGGCTATCTTAATGCTTTAAGGGTTCACTAACTTCACTGTAGTTGGCTACTACGGCTAGAAAAACGAATACATCTTGAACAACGCGTTGGGACTTCTTATTCGTATTTTTCTCTTCCCATTAGTCAACAAAAAAGCGAATGAAAATATTGTAAAAAGATATTGTATTTTTTTATCATCTCTTCAGATTTATCTTGAGAATTATTTGAATTAATTATTATCTGTTAAGTGTTATTATACAGCTAT